>CM028366.1:49439352-49449197 GCA_016624345.1 Platycodon grandiflorus | reverse complement strand
GGAGTCTTTGGGTTCAGAGGCTTTGGTAGATTCTGATGGGTTGTCTACACAGGAAGGGAATTCAGATTACTCTCCATCAAGTTCTCAAAGGGGTAGAGGAAAGAAGTCTAAAGGAACTAAGGGCTTTAAGCAAGCAGTTTGTGATTCTGACAGGGTGCTTCGAAGCATGGCCAAAGGTATTGATACTGTCTCTAATAATTGTTAATGTCGATGCTTATTTGGAATATTAGGGGAGTTGGAAATACAGGTTCGATGGATTCGTTAAAATTGTTGGTTAGTAGCCATCCGTGGTGCTTAGCAATTTTAGAGCCTAAGATTTCCCGCTGTTATCTAAAATTGCTAAAGAGCTTGGTTTTCAATATTCTTTGCATGGTAATCCTAGCAACAATCATATTTGGATTTTATGGCGAGCGGGTTTTGATGTTGCAGCAGTCTCTATTTCGCAAAGAATTACCGTCGAATTTCAAAATGGTGATTGTTATGGTTTATTTACATTTGTCTATGCTAGTTGCGATCGCGTGGAGAGGCAAATTTTATGGGATGAGTTGGTGCAATTGTCGTCCCGCTTTAATGAGCCGTGGTTGGTTGGGGGTGATTTTAATATCATTGCGACCCTACCGAGAAGCTTGAGGTAATGGGTGGGATTTCCCGCTATTGACGAGTTCGTAATTGTATGTTGTCTTCGTATTTCGGATGCGGGTTTTGAAGGTAGTAAGTTTACTTGGTGTAATAATTTTCCACCAATGCGCGCATTTGGCGCGGTGGAGAGTGTTACCGAATGGGTCTTTGTTGCGAAACATGGTCGGTTCTTGTTCATGTGTTGCCAAGGGAGAAGTCCGATCATGCGCCTCTTCATTACTTTTCGCTATTTCAAGCCCAAATGTCCTTTTCGATTTCAAAGGATGTGGATGGATCATCGTGCTTTTGACAGCTTGGTTAAAGAAGTTTGGGGTGAGATTGTTTTGGGACCTCGTTATCTCGTTTGCACCGAAAGCTTCGTGTTTTGCGTTCGAGCTTAGGAAGTGGAACGGGAAGTTTTTGGTAATATTTTTCGAAAATGGACTTTCTTCAGATGAATTGATTAGATTGGATCATTCTCTTCGATGGGTGGGGATGATACCGTGGCCTGAGTTAAAGATTAAACCGAAGAATTGGCTCAGTTCGTAGACGGGAGGTTGAGATGCAAGCAGCAAAGAATCTCGCCAATTGTGGGTTCAGATGGGGATAGAAATTCGCTTTTTTCATGCTTCTATGAAGGATCGTAGAAGGCAAAATTGTTGAAGCTTCGCTGTGGATGGTTCTGGTGTGATGATGAGGCCATTTTAGGTCAGTTGGGTGCTAGTCATTTTGAGGCTATTTTTTCTTCTGGTCCTCATTTGTTAAGACAGACTGTTTCAGGATATTGTGCCGGGGGTGACTGCAGCTGATAATGCCAGGCTTTCAGCTGTGCCGGAGGAGGATGAGATTTGGGAAGCTATCAAGTCTCTTAATGCTAGTAGTGCTCCTGGCGTGGATGGTTTCACAGGTCATTTCTTTCGTGGGTGTTGGTCTATCATTCGGTCAGATGTGGTGGCCGCTGTGCAATCATTTTATCTTGGGGAGGATCTTCCTAAAGGTTTCTCTTCGAATGTCTTGGTGTTGCTTCCTAAGGTGGACAGCCGGTTGGTTTCTCGATTTACGGCCATCGCTTTGTCTACTTTCATGAATAAGGTGATTTCAAGATTCTTTCCTTCTAGCTAATGTTCTTCCTCGAATTATTTCTCCTGAGCAAACGGGTTTTATTAAGGGCGAGGTATTCAGAAAACATTGCCATTGCTCATGAAATGGTTCATCGCATTGATCGAAGGTGGTGGGTAATGTTCTTTTCAAGTTGGATATGTCGAAAGCTTACGATAGATTGGAATGGGATTTCCTATTTCGTGCTTTGTCTGTTTTTGGCTTTGATGATCAGTTTTGTCAGTTGATTGGTCGTTTGGTCAGGGGCAACTGGTATTCAGTGCGTATGGGAGGAGTTACTCACGGTTTTTTTGCTTCGACTAGGGGGGTGAAGCAAGGTGATCCTCTTTCTCCGTTGCTGTTCATCATTGCGCAGGAGATTCTCTCTAGAGCTCTTCATAGGGCGTTGCAGGATGAGGTTTTTTCTGCTTTTGATCATGGTCGAGGGATGTGCTTTGACTCACTTATTATATGCGGATGATATGCTTTTATTTTACAATGGCAGGAGGAAGTCTATAGAGGGCTTAAGGGGTATTCTTGCTATGTATGAAAGGGCTTCGGTCACTTATTAATCTTCAAAAGAGTGGCTTTTATGTTAGCTCAAGCGGAGACAATTTGAGATTGATAACATTCATCGATGGTCGTTGCATGCATCGTGTTTCCTTTGACATATCTAGGTATTCCTCTTTTAAAGGTCGGGTTTTGGGTTCATTTTGTCGTTTGGAGGCTAAGATTCTGAAGAGGGTTGATGGGTGGCAAGCACGGTTATTATCTTTTGGTGGGAAGATTACTCTCATCAAATCTTTTATCCAAGATTCCCATTTATTCTCTTGGGGTGTTGAAGGTTCCGAAGGGAGCTTCGCAAGATGGAGAGTATCATGGCTAATTTCTTATGGAGCAACGGTGGGGATAGGCGTGCTCATTGGGTTTCTTGGGATAAGGTGTGCAGGCCTTTGAAGGAAGGTGGTTTGGGGATTCGTCATCTAGAGGACATGAATAAAGCTATGTTAGCTAAGCTGGCTTGGGGGGCTTATAAGGGTGACTCGTTGTGGTCTCGCTTCATCCAAAGTAAGTATGGTTGTCATTATGCTTTTTCTAGTTCTCATGTTTGGAAAGCTGCTTCTACCTTTCTTCCTCAGTTGGAGAGTTGTAGTCGATGGGTGGTTGGTAGAGGGGATATTAAATTTTGGGTGGAAAATTGGTGTGGAGCTAGGTTAGGGGTCCTCTTCCGAAGATCATCTCCTTCTTGTTCGTGATGGGATTCATATTTTGGAGGATGTGATTCAAGATATTCCTTCTGGATTTACATGACGTGTTCGTAGGGTTCGTATTGATACGTCTAAAGAGGATAAAATGGTGTTTACGTTATCTAAAAGTGGGGAGTTTGAAACACGGCTTGGTGGGATCATTGTCGTGTTCGTAGTCCGTTGGTTGATTGGGGGCACGGGTTTGGCATCCTAATATTCCCACCAAGGTGAGTGGTTTTGGTGGAGAGTGATGCATGATGGGCTTCCGTGGATGCGAAATTGGAATCTAGAGGTTTTCATATGCCCTCTCGTTGTGTTTGTTGTCCAAATGGTGGCAATAGAGAGACTTTGTTTCATCTTCTATTGCATTCGGTTGTAGCCCAAGATGTGTGGAGGCATTGGGCGGTTTCTTTCATTTTCCATGCCAATACTTCGATATTTTGGCTCTTTGGGATGTGTGGTGTAGAGGCCAATCGAAGCGAAGACAGTTGGTTTGGTTCGAATGGGAATTATGCTCTTTCTTGTTGGGAGATATGGAAGGCTCGTGCAAATCGGTTTTTGAAGGAATTCCCATGAATGTTCCTATGATTGTTGCTTCGGTCAAGCGCTTTGGTGGAGATGTGTTCTTTTTGGTACCCAAAGGGCTCCCTCTCATAGTGATGTTATTGTTTTCTCTCGTATCGGCCTTAAGGTGGCAACTCCTAAGATGCGTAAGGCTCGTTTCTTAAGGTGGGATCCTTCCTTTCATGCTTTCACCCTCAACACCGATGGGTCTTCCTTGAATGGAGTGTGTACGGGTGGTGGTATTATTCGAGATTCAAGAGGTGCTTTCATTGGGGCTTTCTCTCGACATTATGGCATGGGAACAAACATGCAAGCGGAGATTTTTGCTCTTCGGGATGGGTTGAAGTTGTGTAGGGATTTGGGTTTTCATTCGGTGATGGTTTTTTCTCGATTCTCTAGTTCTGTGAGGATATTGCAAGGTAAATTTCAGGTTCCTTGGCATTATACTTATGAGCTTAATGATTGCATTTCTATGGCTAAAGGGTTTGGCATGCGTCATGTGTTACGGGAGGCAAATGGGGTTGCGGACAGACTTGCTGCTGAAGCTCATATTCATCAAGGTCAACAAGTTTATTCTTCGGTTCGGGACCTTCCTAGGGATGCTCTTCATGCTCTCCGGTTTGATGAAAGTGGGTGTTATGTTCTTAGGCGATGATGTTTTGAGGAATTGGAAGGATTTGCCAAAAATGGGCTCAATTCATTCTTTTTGTGAGCTGGGAAGTCGGAAGCTGAAATGGAGTAAGGCGTGGTCACGGCTTATCAGTTTTTCTTATTGTGAGCTGGGAGGCCAGAAGCTGAAATGGAGTAAGGCGTGGTCACGGCCATCGCTTTGCTTATGGTTTTAGAGGAGGCTAAGGCCTTTCTCGGGTTGTAATATACTTTCATTTTTTTATATATATTCCCGTGCGTTGTCCCGTTCTAAAAAAAAAAAAAAAACCCTAAACCCTAAACCCCTAAAACCCTAACCCTAAACCCTAAACGAAACAAACCCTTGACTAAACCCTGAAAACCCTTGGAGAAACCGGATGAGGGCGACAGTGCATGGGGGTGGCGAACCTCCTACTGCCGGCGAGAAGGACAAGCGTACAGGCTCTAAAGGTGTTGCTGGGTTGTCATTGCAGCATGCTGTTCATAAACAATCTGGGCGAGGTGGTGTTTCTGTCACAGGTGATGGGCGGGATAGAGCAGCAGGTTGGGGTGGCGCTAATGGCCGAGGATTCTCATACTCTGATGCGGTTAAAGGAGACAAAGGGGTTGAAGGAATTCCAATTAACCCTTTGAGGGTTTGAAAGCTCCACATAGACTACGCGTATTGGGAGTTCGCCACGCTGCTTATGACTGACAGGGAACTTGATGCCGCTGCTCAACGTCTTAAACATGCGATGGTGCTCAAGTTTTCTGCTGGCCGTCCTCAATTAAAGGTAATTTTTGATCATATTCATCAGAATTGGGGTTTGAAAAAACGATTCAATGTTGGCTTGTTAGATCCTAGACATGTTTTGGTGTTTTTGACGGATGAGGAGGATTTCTCTAAGGCTTTAGCGACGAATTCTAATGCAATTGCAAACTGTAACTTTCGATCTTTTCGTTGGTCTGTTGAGATGGATTTTACTGTTGATAGCCCTATTGTTGCGGCATGGGTTCGTTTACCAAATCTTCCGCTACATTGGTATGCTTACTTGGAAAATATTGGTAATCTTCTTGGATATTTTGTTAGGGCCGATGAGCGTACTTTAGGGTTTACTCACTTTGGTTTTGCTCGTATCAATGTGGAGGTGGACGTGTCCAAACCTTTGCCTGACCATGTCTTTCTTGGAACGTCAAAGGAAAATGCTTTTAGACAGCCCATTGAGTTTGAAGGCAATCTTGCATATTGTGTCGAGTGTGGTCTCTTAGGGCATGTCAAAGGTGATTGTCGTAAGGGCCGTATGAAAGCAAAGGGTGGTAATAAGGGCTTTCAGATTGTTGGAGATGTTGGTGATGGGGTTTCGTTTCTTCCAAAGCCAAAAGCTCCTTCTAGGGAGTGGCAAGTTGTTAACAGAAGGGGCACTTCTAAGGTGGTTCATACGGAAGATACCCAGATTTTGAGGGAGGGGCAGGTACTTGATAAAGGAAAAGGTTTAGAGGAAACTTTTGGTGGTGTTGGGTCTACTCGCCTTGAATATGGGGGTGTTAAAATTTTGGGCAATTGTGCAATGGTGGGTAATGTTGGGTTTGAACATGAAGGCAATAGGGAAGTTGGGCATTCAAACCATGCACTTAACAGCACTCCTTCAATTGTTGCAACTTCTCCAACACAGAATCAGAAAAAGAAGTCTTTAAATAAGGGCAATTTGCTGAACCCTTTTTCTGTTTTAGAGGATGTTTTGGAGGAGGTTATGGAGGATGTTGTGGAGGATGTTGATGAGGATTTTGATGTGGCCAACATGGATAATGGAGGGGTTCATATTGGGAATAAAATTTCTGATGGGGTATCGTTGGATGTTAATACTGAGGGTCAAATCGCAGTTAGGGAAGAGGACATCGCTAAGGCTGGCCAGCGGTCTTCAGACAATGATGGAGTAGTAAAGGACAAGGTGGGTACTGAAGGAGAGAAAATTAGTAGCCCTATTGCTGCTGCTGTGTCTGCCGAGGAGGAAGCTGTTCGTCAGTTGGTTGCTGCTGCTGTGTCTGACGAGGAGGATGTTGCTGCTGCTGTTTCTTCAGATGTGCGTGCTGTAGATCAGACCGGGATGAAGGAAAATACTCAACAGGTGGTAGAGGGTGCTGTTGATCATCAGATTGAGGTTTGCCAGTTGAATCGAGCTTCTTCTTTTGTTTCTATAGCTACAGATCAAGGGAAGTCAGTGCATGATATGAGCAGTTTTGGGTCTTTGGATGGGTCTTTTTCTCATGTGTCAGAATCTGTGGAGAAATCAGGAAGCACGGACACTGTTGAGAATTCAGAGAAGTCTGGAACTGTGGAGGGCTCGGTGTATTCGGGTGAAGCAGCTTTGGCGGGGTTTCATGAGTTATCTTGGCAAGAAGGGGAATCGGTTTCTCCATCAAATCGTCAAAGGAATAGAGGAAAGACTGCTAAAGGAAATAAAGGTAATAGGCAAGCTCTTGGAGAATCTGATAGGGTGCTTCGAAGCATGGCTAAGGGTGATGATATTAATTCTAATATTTTCTCATGACAGTTCTTATATGGAATGTTAGGGGAGTGGGTAATACCGGTGCTATGGATTCGTTAAAATTATTAGTGCGACAGATGAGTCCTTGGTGTTTGGTAATTTTAGAGCCTAAAATCTCTGGTTCTAGGCTTCCTAAAATTGCTAAAGCTCTTGGTTATAAACATTCGTTGCATGGAAATCCTGGTAATACGCATATTTGGATTTTATGGAGAGCGGATTTCGATTTAGCAGCAGTCTCTATTTCTAAACAGCAGATTACTGTGAGAATTTCGGTTAATGGTGATTGTTATGGCTTGTTTACGTTTGTGTATGCTAGCTGTGATCGTTTGGAGAGATAAATTTTATGGGATGAGTTGGTGCAGTTATCTTCTCAGTATAGTGAGCCGTGGTTAGTGGGGGGTGATTTTAATATCATTGCGGTTCCTTCAGAGAAGCTCGGAGGTAATGGTTGGGATTTTCCTGCTATGGATGATTTCTGCAACTTTATGGTTTCTGCAGGTTTGTCGGATGCGGGGTTTGAGGGTAGTAGTTTTACTTGGTGTAATAACTTTCCTGTTCATGCTCGCATTTGGCAGCGGTTGGATAGAGTGCTTCTGAATGGATCTTTTGTTGCGAAGCATGGTAGGGTTTCTGTTCAGGTCTTGCCAAGGGAGAAGTCTGATCATGCGCCTCTGAAGATTAGTTTTTCTGCAATTTCTAAGCCCAAATGCCCTTTCAGATTTCAAAGGATGTGGATGGATCATCCGGCTTTTGACAGTTTTGTTCAAGAAGTTTGGGGAAGAGATTGTTTTGGGTCTCCTTTAGTTCGGTTGCATAGAAAGCTTCAGATTTTGCGATCAGAGCTTCGGAAGTGGAATTGGGAGGTTTTTGGTAATATTTATCGGAAAATGGAGTTTCTTCAGGATGAATTGACTAGACTGGATCATTCTCTTCAGATGGGTGGTGATGATGTGGTGGCAGCTGAGTTAAAGTTTAAAACTGAAGAATTGGCTCAGGTTCGTAGATGGGAGGTTGAGTTGCAGCAGCAACAATCTCGTCAGTTGTGGGTTCAGGATGGGGATAGGAATTCAGCTTATTTTCATGCTTCTATGAAGGATCGCCGAAGGCAAAATTCGTTGAAGCTGCAGTTGGCAGATGGTTCGTGGTGTGATAATGAGGCCGTTCTAGGCCAGTTGGGTGCTACTCATTTTGAGTCTATTTTTTCTTCTGGTCCTCATTTGATAGATGACAGACTTTTTCAGAATATTGATCCGGGAGTGACTGCAGATGAGAATGCCATGCTTTCAGCTATTCCGGAGGAGGTTGAGATTTGGGAAGCTATTAAGTCTCTTAATGCTAGTAGTGCTCCTGGCGTTGATGGTTTCACAGGTCATTTCTTTCGTGGGTGTTGGGCGATCATTCGGTCCGATGTGGTGGCAGCTGTGAGATCTTTTATTTAGGGAGGATCTTCCTAGAGGTTTCTCTTCGAATGTCTTGGTGTTGCTTCCTAAGGTGGACAGCCTTGGTTTTCTCGATTTACGGCCTATCGGTTTGTCTACTTTTTGAATAAGGTAATTTCCAAGATTCTTTCCCTTCGGTTAGCTAATGTTCTTCCTCGAATTATTTCTCCGGAGCAAACGGGTTTTATTAAGGGGCGAGGTATTCAGGAAAACATTGCCATTGCTCATGAAATGGTTCATCGCATTGATCGAAGGTGGTTGGGGTAATGTTCTTTCAAATTGGATATGTCGAAAGCCTATGATAGATTGGAATGGGATTTCTTATTTCGGCTCTCTCTTTTGGCTTTGATGATCGTTTTGTCGCTTGATTGGTCGTTTGGTCCGGGTAATGGTATTCGGTGCGTATGGGAGGAGTTACTCACGGTTTTTGCGTCGACTAGGGGTGAAGCAAGGTGATCCTCTTTCCTTGCTTTTCATCATTGCTCAGAGATTCTTTCTAGAGCTCTTCATAGGGCGTTGCAGATGAGGTTTTTCTCGCTTTTGATCATGGTCGAGGATGTGCGATTGACTCACTTATTATATGCGGATGATATGCTTTTATTTTGCAATGGCAGCGGAAGTCTATAGAGGGTTTAAGGGGTATTCTTGCTATGTATGAAAGGGCTTCGGTCAGCTTATTAATCTTCAAAAGAGTGGCTTTTATGTTAGTTCGAAGCGGAGGCAATTTGAGATTGATAATATTCATCGGTGGTCGGGTTGCATGCATCAGGAGTTTCCCTTGACATATTTAGGGATTCCTCTTTTTAAAGGTCGGATTTGTCGGGTTCATTTTGCTGCTTTGGAGGCTAAGATTTTGAAGAGGGTTGATGGTTGGCAAGCGCGGTTATTATCTTTTGGTGGGAAGATTACTCTCATCAAATCGTTTTATCCAAGTATTCCCATTTATTCTCTTGGTGTGTTGAAGGTTCGAAGGAGTGCTTCGCAAGTTTGAGAGCATCATGGCTAATTTCTTATGGAGCAGGGGGGAGGCGAGCTCATTGGGTTTCTTGGGATAAGGTGTGCAGGCCTTTGATGAAGGTGGTTTGGGGATTCGACATCTTGAGGACATGAATAAAGCTATGTTAGCTAAGCGGCTTGGGTGGCATCTACGGAGACACGTTGTGGTCCCGCTTCATCCAAAGTAAGTATGGTTGTCATTATGCTTTTTCTAGTTCGCATGTTTGGAAAGCCTTCGTTTTTCTTCCTCGTTGGAGAGTTGTAGTCGATGGGTGGTTGGTAGAGGGGATATTAAATTTTGGGCGGATAATTGGTGTGGAGTTCGATTAGGGGGTCCTAGTCCTGAAGATCATCGCCTTCTTGTTCGTGATGGGATTAATGTTTTGGAGGATGTGATTCAGTATATTCCGCTAGAGTTTCATGCCAGTATTCGCAGGGTTCGTGTTGATGCTTCGAAAGAGGATAAGATGGTATTCACGTTATCTAAAAGTGGGGAGTTTGAAACTGCTGCTTGGTGGGATCATTGTCGTGTTCGTAGTCCGTTGGTTGATTGGGGAGCAAAGGTGTGGCATCCTAATATTCCCACCAAGGTGAGTGGGTTTTGGTGGAGAGTGATGTATGATGGGCTTCCGGTGGATGCGAAATTGGAATCTAGAGGTTATCATATGCCCTCTCGGTGTGTTTGTTGTCCTAATGGAGGTAATCGAGAG
>CM028366.1:48936852-49434352 GCA_016624345.1 Platycodon grandiflorus | reverse complement strand
GCAACAGTCTCGTCAGTTGTGGGTTCAGGATGGGGATCGGAATTCAGCCTTCTTTCATGCTTCTATGAAGGATCGTCGTAGGCAAAATTCTTTGAAGCTTCAGTTGGCGGATGGTTCTTGGTGTGATGATGAGGCCATTCTTGGCCGTTTGGGGGCTGCTCATTTTGAAGCTATTTTTTCGTCTGGTCCTCATTTGTTAGATGACAGGTTATTTCAGGATATTGTTCCGAGGGTCACTGCTGTTGATAATGCCATGCTGACAGCTGTGCCAGATGAGTCGGAGATCTGGGTAGCTATCAAGTCTCTTAATGCTAGTAGTGCTCCGGGCGTGGATGGTTTCACAGGTCATTTCTTTTGTGGTTGTTGGCCTATTATTCGGACTGATGTTGTGGCAGCTGTGCGATCATTTTATTTTGGGGAGGATCTTCCTAAAGGTTTTTCTTCGAATATTTTGGTGTTGCTTCCTAAGGTTGACAGGCCGGTTGGTTTCTCAAATTTGCGGCCGATCAGTTTGTCCACTTTTATGAATAAGGTGATTTCAAAGATTCTTTCCATGCGGTTAGCTAATGTTCTTCCTAGAATTATTTCTCCGGAGCAAACGGGTTTTATCAAGGGGAGAGGTATTCAGGAAAATATTGCCATTGCTCATGAAATGGTTCATCGCATTGATCAGAAGGTGATTGGGGGTAATGTCCTTTTCAAACTAGACATGTCGAAAGCTTATGATAGATTGGAGTGGGATTTCTTATTTCGGGCTCTATCTGTTTTTGGCTTCGATGATCCTTGTTGCCAGTTGATTGGTCGTTTGGTCAAGGGTAATTGGTATTCGGTGCATATGGGAGGAGTTGCACACGGTTTTTTTGCCTCGACTAGGGGGGTGAAGCAAGGTGATCCTCTCTCTCCGTTGCTATTTATTATTGCGCAGGAGATTCTTTCTAGAGCTCTTAAGAGGGCGTTGCAGGATAGGGTTTTTTCATCTTTTGATCATGGTCGAGGGGATGTGCAGTTGACTCATTTATTATATGCGGATGATATGCTTTTGTTTTGTAATGGCAGGAGGAAGTCTATAGAGGGTTTAAGGGGTATTCTTGCTATGTATGAAAGGGCTTCGGGGCAGCTTATTAATCTTCAAAAGAGTGGCTTTTATGTTAGTTCGAAGCGGAGGCAATTTGAGATTGATAACATTCATCGGTGGTCAGGTTGCATGCATCATGAGTTTCCCTTGACTTATCTAGGGATCCCTCTTTTTATAGGTCGGGTTTGTCGGGTTCATTTTGCTGATTTGGAGGCTAAGATATTGAAGAGGGTTGATGGGTGGCAAGCGCGTTTATTATCTTTTGGTGGGAAGATTACTCTCATCAAATCCGTTTTATCCAGTATTCCCATTTATTCTCTTGGAGTATTGAAGGTTTCGAAGGGAGTGCTTCGCAAGCTTGAGGGCATCATGGCTAATTTCTTATGGAGCAGCAGGGGAGATAGGCGAGCTCATTGGGTTTCTTGGGATAAGGTGTGCAGGCCTTTGAAGGAAGGTGGGTTGGGGATTCGACATCTAGAGGACATGAATAAAGCTATGTTAGCTAAGCTGGCTTGGGTGGCTTCTAAGGGTGACACGTTGTGGTCTCGCTTCATCCAAAGTAAGTATGGTTGTCATTATGCTTTTTCTAGTTCTCATGTGTGGAAAGCTGCTTCTGTTTTTCTTCCTCAGTTGGAGTGTTGTAGTCGATGGGTGGTTGGTAGAGGGGATATTAAATTTTGGGCGGATAACTGGTGTGGAGTTCGGCTAGGGGGTCCTAGCCCAGAGGATCATCTCCTTCTTGTCCGTGATGGGGTTCATATTTTGGAGGATTTGATTCAGTATATTCCTCTGGAGTTTCATGACAGTGTTCGAAGGGTTCGTATTGATGCTTCTAAAGAGGATAAAATGGTGTTCACGTTATCTAAAAGTGGAGAGTTTGAAACAGCTGCTTGGTGGGATCATTGTCGTGTTCGTAGCCCGTTGGTGGATTGGGGAGCAAAGGTTTGGCATCCTAATATTCCCACCAAGGTGAGTGGATTTTGGTGGAGAGTGATGTATGATGGGCTTCCGGTGGATGCGAAGTTGGAATCTAGAGGATATCATATGCCATCTCATTGTGTTTGTTGTCCTAATGGTGGTAATCGAGAGACTTTGCCTCATCTTCTTTTGCAGTCGTCCATTGCTCTAGATGTATGGAGGCATTGGGCGGATTTCTTTCAGTTGCCGTACCAATATACCGATATTGTTGATCTTTGGGATGTGTGGTGTAGAGGTCAATCGAAGCGAAGACAGGTTGGTTTGGTGCGTATGGGGATTATGCTCTTTTCTTGTTGGGAGATATGGAAGGCTCGGTGTAAATCGATTTTGGAAGGCATACCTATGTATGGGCCGAATATTGTGGCTTCGGTCAAGCAGTCTTTGGTGGAGATGTGTTCTTTTTTGGTGCCTAAAGGGGCTCCTTCGCATAGTGATATTCTTATTTTCTCTCGTATCGGCCTTAAGGTTGCAATGCATAAGATGCGTAAAGTTCGATTTTTAAGGTGGGATCCTTCTCTTTCACATGCATACAATCTTAATACTGATGGGTCTTCTGTGAATGGAGTTTGCACGGGTGGTGGCATTATTAGGGATGATAGAGGTGCTTTTATTGGGGCGTTCTCTCATCACTATGGCATGGGAACAAACATGCAAGCGGAGATCTTTGCTCTTCAGGATGGTTTGAAGCTGTGTCGGGAATTGGGTCTTCATTCGGTGTTAGTTTCGTCAGATTCTCTAGTAGCTGTGAGGATAGTGCAAGGCAATTTTCAGATTCCTTGGCGGTATTCTTATGAGATTAGTGAGTGCATTTCGTTGGCTAAAGGTTTTGGTATGCGTCATGTGTTAAGGGAAGCAAATGGGGTTGCAGATAGGCTTGCTGCTGAAGCTCATATTCATAGAGGTCATCAAGTTTACTCTGCGGTTCGGGATCTTTCTAGGGATGTTCGAGATGCTCTTCGTTTTGATGAGAGTGGGAGTTATGCTCTTAGGAGATGATTTGTTGAGGCTGTTGTGTGGTTTTGGCTTTTCGGTGTTGCGAGGCTTTTGCTTTGGTTTTGCTTATGGTTTTAGAGGAGGCTAAGGCCTTTCTCGGGTTGTAGTACACTTTTGTTTTTGTTGTTATATATTCCCAGGTGTTGTCCTGGTTTAAAAAAAAAACCCCTAAACCCTAAGCCCTAAACCCTAAAAACCCTAAACCCTAAACCCTAAACCCTAAACCCTAAACCCTAACCCTAAACCCTAAACCCTAAACCCTAAACCCATCGCGATCGCCTTGTAAGCAGAATGTGAAGCGATCGCTTTGATTCGCTGGAGAGCGATCGCTCTGTTAGCAAAAATGTTGTGCATGTGTTATTTTATTATTTTTAACATGTTAGACTTTTGGTTTAAGTGAGGACACGTCTTGGGAGAGTTAATTGGTCTTTCTTCCACCTCTTGAACCCTTGAGTGAGAGACACAATACTCCCACTTCATCCTTGATCATCCAAGAACACAAGAAAGAGTTTGTAGGTGAGAAAATAGTGAGATTGCTATGTGTTTTATATCTCCTCAAATTCCAGCCATCAAACCTTGCATGCAAGACCAGATTTGTGTTGCTTGAGACTAGGAGAATAACTTTGAAGGTTTTGATTCTCTTTTTAGTGGTTTGATTTGTCTATTTGAGGTAAGTTACTATTTTCCCTTTTGTATATATGCTTAAAGCTTCAAACCATACTAGTGATATTATAGACTTGCTAGCTTTGTTAAAGATGTGATTTACATGTCTAAATGCTACATGGATGTGTGAAATCTTGATTGTGATGATGAACTTGGTATGAGATATTTGGTTGAGTTAATTACTCATTGTTGAACTTAGAATTGTACTAAGAGAGGAACAAAGACTTTAATTGGGAGGAAGTTGAATATAGCAACTATACCCAAAGTGAACAATTATGTTAGTGAACTCTTGAGGTAGAGTTTTGGATGAACAATACACACCAAACATGTTGTTAAATCTCTACAAAAATCTGAGTTGGTTTGAGTAGAATTATGAACCCTCAAACAAGTTGGTTGAATTGAATAATTGATGTTGTAGAATAGAGACTTGTAGATAGCTCTGTGTAATTGTATAAAATTGGAAAGCATGTGCTTGTTGATAGGATGTTATTGAGTAAAATGAGTTACTTGACATTTACCAAGTTCACTACTTTTGAACTTGGGGGTTAATTTGCATAAGATGAGTAGATACCATATTGTGCATTGCATTGAGTCCATCTGGCATTTGTGTTAACAAGTTATGGTAGAACGACATATAGTCTTGACAAATCAATGTTTGGAATCGCTATAAGTCGCCGTACCGGTATGCACACACATCTCATCTGTTGGCCACAGGTGGGAGGTAGCCCCTCTGGTATAGCAATACGCGTGACTTTGGTTGCTAAGATCTGATTTGGTTTCGGGGATCCCGACAGGTTCGGGGATATCGATACATCATAGACGAGTATCGATACACGTTGTTTATTTGTGTATTGCAGGAGCAGCGCAAAGAATGATAAAGAGAAACAATATCCTTTGTTATGTCATTTACTTTACAAGTACTTATGTGAACCACAAAGTGCTATGTGTTTAACATGAGTTGTACATCGTTGATGATATTTCATGTTTGAGTTGTGAGATATAGAAATGCTATCACTTGATTTCAATTACAGCTAAGCATTATGCCATGTCATGTAGTTACATTTAGTAACTTATTGAGTTTCGACTCACCCCGTTGTGTTTAATTGTTTTCCTTTGATCCGAACCAGCCAGGCAGCTCTCGGTGAGGTTGGTGAGAATGGGGCTAGATAGCAGGTTGTCCTCGTAGTCGTACTTGGTTTGTACAATAGTTTAGTATTTTTCTTTTGGAAAGATACGATGGTATGTAAAGTTATAAAAACTTTACTTTGGGGTAGAAACATATTTGGTTGTGTATTATTCTTTTGGTAGCCGACATGTACGTCGCGCGTTTGTTCAGTTGGTTTTACTTCAATTGTTTCCCGAGTATGTTGTAGCTCGTGGTTTATATTGATGTTATTCTGGCATGTTGTGGCCGAGGTTATTGTTGTTACTAGTTGGTTTCCGGCTTGGTTGTTACCGAGGATTGTTTATACTTGTGTTAATCAGGTGTTTATGAGTTTTGTTCATGTTATGTGGTTGTTATGGCATCCCGACCATGGGATTTTGTATGGAAATCCGGGTAGGGACGTCACAAACTCACTAAATTTGGAGTATTACGATTAATATTGTTATTTAGGGACGATACTACAGTTTGTCCTGATGTTTCAAAAATGGGTGACAACTCTAGCTGAGTTGACATGAGATAGTATATTTTTATTGAACACTATACGAGCTATGTACTAGTTGTGACTGACTCGGCGGAGTCGCATAGGACGTATTAAACAAACGTCGAATCATGTAGTTAATTTATTAATGTGTTGAATTGACTCTGCGGAATTGATTAACGAGTAGTATAATTCAATACAGGTTATTATTTAGTCTCCTACGATATTGGATGACGTATTGTGGAAGTGACTTGTAATGAGTCGTGATATACATAGTACACGACGATAATACATGAGACAGGGTGTCTTGAGTGATTATAGGATACTGTAAATATCCTAAGTTGAGTATTATGGTTATATATTGTTTAATGGTTGTAAGTACGTGTAGACGTACATATGTTGTGATTTTGAAGTCTGGCAGTAGTGAACTTAGATAATTTAGTTGAGTTGTACAACAGGCCTACTTTGCCTATTGTCTTGTTTTGGTTATATGTTAAGTGATTACGGACATTGTGTGATTGTTCTAGAATGTGATAGGACAATCATCCTACTTTGATGATTGATTGTGTGTTTAATGTTTACTAGCACACTTTGTTGATTTGTTATTATAAGATTTTTATAACCTACTTGTGACATTCGTATTGTTATTGAATGTTGTTATTATGGTATACTCCCTACTTTGGGGTATGACCGTTTATTTTAAATGTCAAGTAAATATTCTACTTGAGCATTTAGTTAAGTCCATGGCATATTTATTTTGGCGGTGTATTGACGCTCGATTATTGCGGGAGCCGGGGCTACGTAATAATCGAAGGCCAATACATCGGGCCTCACCCTACCGTTGGCCACGGTAGGGGAATAGCGCCAAGTGTTGTAGGCAAAAACCGCAACGTTGGTAAGATATTACCGTTGTGATTTTGCCGGGTTGTAGGGACCGGGGACACCCGGTGTTGTGAATACACAAAAATGGTTCACATGTTCTTGCTCTTTTATTATTGAGCTCATGGTTTTGGTTATGGTTCGAGCACGTCAACAACGGCATTGAATTCAGAATTTTGGTTTATTGATCGAGCATGTCAACAATGGTTTCAATATTCGGTATTATATTGGTTGGTTAGTTATAACTATTGGTTTGGTCGGAGGTGTACCTCGACGTCGTATCCTCTTGAAATGTGTTTACTTACCGCTTTTATGTGATTCCTATACAAGCGAATGTTGGTCATGGTTTTTAACTGGTAAGGGACAGTTGGCGATCGTTGAGCCTCTCGTTAGTATAGGGTTGGTTGCCCTTATGTGCTTCTACATGTTTATTTTTCTGTATATTGTTGTGCATAATGCCATGTCATATAGTCGCATATTGTAACTTATCAATTAATGGTTAAGTTAAGTTAATTACCTAAACTTACCGGTTTATAGTTGAGTTGCTGGTTGAGTTGTTAGGTAAGTTAGAATTACTACCTAGATTAGTGCATTTTGAGTCTTGGTTTACTGTTGCATTCATACTCTTACCACACAATACATTATAGTGGCTTACGGGGTCTTTTAGACTCACCCAACAACCTCCTCAGTTTGCAGGTTAAGTTCCAGCGCTGCAAGTCTTGAAGCTTGGAGATTAGCAAGTTATATTTATATTGTTTGACCGTATTATTCCTTGTATTGTGAGATCATGGGTTCAACTAAGTTATGTAAACTTAGTGTGTTGAGTAGAAATAGTTGTATTCTTCACATTTGTATTTTGGTGCCAACTTGTGTGGTTGTGCCGGTTGTTGTACTCTATTATTTTGGATTACTGTCTCGTGGTGTTTAGTATTGTTATTCTCCGGCATATGTTTGGCCGTTGACGTTTATTTTGTTGTGTTGTTGTTTGAGTTTTATCTTGTCTTCTATTGCATTAGTTTTGGTTTTGAGCTTGTATAGCTCATTCACTTCTGTGGACTTTAGTTATTTCTATTCGTTTGGCGGACCGAGTTGGGGTTCAACATCGGATCCCGGACTCGGGTCATCACAGGTTTACCTGAAGTGTCGAATATCAACAATGCGAAGAAAAAAAAAGGAAGAGAAAAGATAACAATAAACCTACATTGATGTGGGAAATTTTGGAAGAAGAGCTTGAGAGATGGGTTGACGAGAATATGATGATAGATACTGATTTAAATACTTATAATGAGGTGGTGCCTGAAACTGCTGAACCTCCACAGGACTTTTTTATGCCGCTTCTTAGGTACCAGAATGTTCAGCAGTTTCAGGAACCACCTCGTTATGACTATTTAAATCGGTATCTATCATCATATTCTTGTCAACCCATCTCTCAAGCTCTTCTTCCCAAATTTACCACATCAATGTAGGTTTATTGTTATCTTTCCTCTTCCTCTTTTTTTTCTTCTCATTATTGATATTCTGCACTTCAGGTAAACCAATTTCCATTGCATGTCTCCGATTTGCAAGCTCATCCCATCCCCTTCTATTCTTTCATCTCACTTTCCTCACTGGCACCCCATTCTCTACATTGTCGTGAATGACCTTCATTCACATATAACGATGTTCTAGTATAAACTCTCTACACACCAGACTCCATACTCAAATAGGTTGTGCTAGAGCAACTGCAACATGCAACCGACTGCATCAACACGCATGGTGCAGTGTGTACCTACCAGACAGTGGCCCATGATTAAGTGATTTCGTGTCTCATTATTTCAGGTAAAGGTTAGATTTTAGGTTAAGGGTAGCATTTAAGGTTAAGGTTTGAGGTCCAGTTTAGGGTTTAAGGTTTAAAGGTCCAGTTTAGGGTTTAGGTTAGGGTTTAGAGTTTAAGGTTATGATTAAGGGTAAATGTTGGGGTTAAGGGTATGGTTTAGGGTTAAAGTAGGGTTAAGGTTGGGTTTAAGGGTTTCGGTTTAAGGTAAAAGCTATAGTTTAGGGTTAGGTTAGGTTAGGTCTTAGGGTTAAGTTTTAAGGTTAAGGTCGTGGTTTAGGGTCAAGAGTAGGGTTTAAGGTTGTGACTAGAGTTATGGTATAGGTTTAGGATTTAGGGTTTAGGGTTTAAGGATGTGGTTTAGGATTAACATTAGGTTTAGGATTAGGGATAAGAGTTAGGTTTTAAGTTTAAGGATGTGGTTTAGGGTTAAGGGTATAGTTGAGGGTTAAGTTTGTCTTTTAAGGTTATGTTTTAAGGTTAAGGGCGTGGTTTAAGGTTAAGATTGAGTTAACGGTTCATGTTTAAGGTTATATGGTTTAGGATTTTTATAATTTAATAATTTAATTAGTTAAAATTCAGGGTTTAATTCTACGTATACGTAGAATACTTACCTAATAACTATTGGCATCACACTAACATACGTATATTTAACCAAACAATGCATACACCCTAACATATATATTTATACAAAAAAAAATACGCAGAAATATACAGAAATTATATTTTTTTTAAAAATTAAAAAATACATAATTACACATTTAAACATACACATTTACTACACATTAACAAAAAAATATTACAGAAAAATTATACCCACATTAAAATTATATCCTCTCTTTCCTAAAAACAAAGTAATTATCCCTATTTTTTCTCCCCACGCATATATTTTATTTCCTATTTTTTTTCTTTTCTTTTTTGTTTTTTTAATCAAACACAAAAAAACTTCCTAGCCTCTATTCAACAAAAAAATCAAAAACATTTTTTTTTTAACACTTCAGCTTAAGCATAAACTTTAAATTATTACTTTTAGAAGAAAAAACCAAACAAAAAAAATAAAAAACAATTCAAATGTTAATGAACGAAAAAAAAATAACCCTCAAATTTGTTCTTATTCAAACTCAATTTACTTTGACTCTAATTCCTACAATCCTCTCTCTCTATGACCCCTGTAAAACTTCGAGCATTCGTTGATTTGGTTTCATACCGATGTCGTGTCATAGGCACGGGCACAAAAAACTAGTATATATGCAAACTACAGATTAATAACAAAAAAATATTATATATATATATATATATATATATATATATATATAGCATGATCATTTCACCATTAACATACATCCTTAAAAAATACAAACACATTACACACACAATTTAAAATATATATTAACATATACAAATTAATTACAAAAAATTACAAAAAAAAAATAACCTTGAAATTATTCAAATTACAATTGCAGAGGCAGGGGCTGTGACTGTGGTTGTGGTGGTGGCGGCAGTCGATTGACTAGGCCAAAAAAAATACAATAAATAAGCAAAAAAAATTAAAACAATTCAAATAAAAAAGGGTTTCGAGTTTTACTGTGGCTGATGGAGGGAGACGGCGGTGGCGGTGAGAGAGAGGGAGAGAGATCTGAGATGAGACGGCAGTGAGAGAGAGAGGCGTGGTGGTGGCAGGTGGAAGCTGCGGTGCAAGTGGCAGTGGGTCAGAGAGAGAGAGAGAGAGAGAGAGAGAGAGAGAGAGAGAGAGAGAGAGAGAGAGAGAGAAGAATGACTAGTGGGGGGGCATTGTTCGATTTGGGGATTTTGGTTTACATTACTGTCGGAACTCCAACAGTAATTATCACTTAAATTACTGTTGGAACCTCCGATAGTAATTTCTGTCGGTTGAAAAGGGAATATTCAAAGAATATTCCTATATTACTGTCAAACCAATCTAATGGTAATTATTATCCCGCCAAAAAAATGAAAATTATTGTCAGACATCCGACAGTAATTTGAGCATCTCAGTCAGTAATTACTAACAGAAGACATAATTACTCTGACAGTAATTAACGTGTTTCTAGTAGTGCATGTTCGTAACCACTGAACATATAAACAAAACAAAACAATAGGCAAGTAGGCCTATTGTACAACTCAACCAAATTATCTAAGTCTGCTAATGCTAAACTTCACAATTGCAACATACGTAAGTCTATACATACTTACAATCATTAATCAATACATAACTATTACACTCAACTTAGGATCTTTACAGTATCCTATAATCACTCAAGACACTCTACAACATGTATAGCATAACATATCACATATCTTTATAGTCGTGTATAATGTATATCACGACTCATTACAAGTCGCATCGACCATATTGGAATGATAACCACGGTATGTTATTACCATCGACCATATTGAAATGATAACCACGGTATGTTATTACCACCTAGAATATAATCAACACATCATCCGACGATTGAGACTATACATCTCATATCTAACGTCACACATTAAGGGGCATGGTTAATCAATAACTCATAGAGCAAGACAAGTATATACAATTATCACATACTCCCTCCGTCCCTAAATTATTGTCTGGGTTGACCCGGCACACGGATTAAGAAAATTCAATTGACTTGATTATTAATATTTAAATAGTATTGAAAAAGTGTGTTATTTCCTTTAATGCCCATGTGTATGTGGCCCATAATTAAAGTAGGAAGAAAAAGTAAGGGTAAAATAGTAAAAGTGATGTTCTAAAAAGGAAAGTTTCAAACAAGACAATTATTTTGGAACGGACGAAAAAGGAAATGAAGACAATAATTTAGGGATTGAGGGAGTATTATTTACATGTCAGAAATCTCTTGAGACTCATCATTTCAAACCTATTCTTGGGTTATGGAAACGCACTCCGTATTACTAAATCCCTTCTAATATCATCTCCATATAGTTCAATGTCTCAATTCATTAACTTATTTTATCAACAACCCAATTTGGTTAAATTATCACACTTATAAATCTGTGCGCAACCGTATTATTAAATTCACCAATTATTCCACAAACATCCAAATACATTCTTTCATATTTAGAAACTAGACATCTGGAATTATAATTTACCCCTTTGAATCACCTCATTTGGACTTATATTCATCAAGATTCAGTCACTTAAATCTGGAACTAGTACCCAGAATTTCCAGCAACAGATTACTCTGCGCAACGATAATACACAACTTAAACGAGGTACTTCCCGACCTCGAAAATTTATGAAAATTTACAGAAAACTATCTAACATACATAAGAATAACATATCCAAACTTAAGAAAATTCCCAATAGTGGATTAGTACCAGAATTTTCATGAAAATAGCCCAAAACAGGGATTGCAACTAACTTGATATTCATGTGTTTTACTTTCTAACTTGTAATCAACACTTCACCAAGTCTCATGACAACCTCTACACATAGTCATTGATTATCAACTAATATAACATCACTTGAAGCAACCAATTCATATGTCTTTCAAGAAATTACTACAATGATAATCAACTAACTCAACCTACATGCTTTACTCTTCCAATTCAACTCATAAACATACAAAACATTATAGTTACTTACCTTTTGATGAATTCACTCCAAGAAAATCTAAGAAAACCAACATGCGATTGGTGGAGAGTGATCCTCTAGTCAAAACCTTCAAGATGGTATTCTTGGATTGTTGAGAGCCTTCTCCAAACTCAAGATATTACATTTTCTCACTCTAGAACACTCTTACTCTCTCTCTACTCTCTCTCTATCTCTAATGTCCAAGGTTGAAGATGGTGAAATGAGAGATGTTTAGAGTCTCCCTTGGTGTTTAAGAGACCAAAGGAACCTGGCCTAATGGTCAGGGGTCGTGGCTCAACCTTAGCCAAGCAATAAGGTCAAATAGTCAACAAAAATGAAAATTACGTAATGCTGTCATAGGCCAGCACGCTAGGACCTGCGATTTGTGCGCTAAGGCGCGGCCCTGCGCGCTAAGGCAAGCCGTCAAGGCGCGCAAGTTCTTGAGTTGTGAAATTTCTGATTCTTCTGAAACTTCAGCCCGTTGCTCGCTAGGGGCATGACTTCCAGGCCTCAAAAGTGCCCAAAAATGTCTCCAAAGTGATTCTAAGTGACCCAAAAATGATCCCAACCTCAACTCAAGTCAAGACACACCCAAAACTCAACCAAATCACCATATATTGATGCACGAATGATAAAGAACTCAAGTCCCGATTGCTCACGAAGATAAACACGTGAAACATCGCTCAAATAAACTCAACTTACGGATTAACGACAAGACAAATATATTTGTCAAACATGAAAGAGTCTAAACCAAAGTTTTGTTACTTAAACGTGGAAAATATACAGAGTATACAAATACTAATTGATGTCGAGAATAGTATCGAATGAATACGGAAATAGTGCACAACTCAACATAGAGTAATCACATGGCGAACATGGTTTACAACTTAACACTTCACGCTTAACAAACACGACATATTAAATTCTAAAAGTTTCAAAGCCGATATGAAGTTACTATGAGTGAACTTAGACGGAACTAAGGTCAGGGTATTACATAGTTAGTGATAATATCAAAATTGCATCTCCCTTTTAAAGTACAATGACAATTTTGTTTCAAAAATAGTACAGTGACAAAACATTAAGTTTGATCAAGTACAATAGCTAAATTGACTATTTTTCCATCAAACTTTCACCCAACCATGCATGTCCGCAAATTATTTTACTACATTGTTTAATACAAAGAAGGAACAAAGAAAAAGTACAACATAGTGGCATGAGCCACGACACACTTTGATCCAAGGTTACAGCTCAT
The DNA here is from genome assembly GCA_016624345.1 of Platycodon grandiflorus. Lineage (NCBI taxonomy): Eukaryota > Viridiplantae > Streptophyta > Magnoliopsida > Asterales > Campanulaceae > Platycodon > Platycodon grandiflorus. The sequence continues at coordinate 49,421,458 of CM028366.1, read as the reverse complement.
TCACCCGAAGGTGAATGATATATCACACAAAGTAGTTTAGATATCCCAAATATGAAAAGTATTAATAACATCCCAAATATGAAAAGTGTTGGGGCATGAATTTTAAGTCACAACTTCGATGCCCTTCGCCTTTATTAAACATATCACACAAAGTAGTTTAGATATCACGTCATCAAGAAGAATGCCGATGAAAGATTCTTGAATAAATATTTTAGGAAGCAGTAGCTTGTATAGAAGACTTAGCTACGAAAGCTTCGGACTTGACGGGGGGTTTCGTGCTCATCTCCTTGAAGCTTCACAGCTGTGTAGATAGCAGATCCTGCAACGGCCCCGATGGTTGGTGCAACTAGGTATATCCATATTGCCTTGTAATTTCCTGCTGCAATTGCTGGGCCTAAAGTTCGCACTGGATTCATTGAACCACCACTTGATGGCCTGTCAACGCATGCAAGGAAATAGATCCTGAGACTTTAAAATATTATACCATGGATTCGAACCTAGTCTACTTCCTTCAACATTTAATTGAATTTTTAGAGAATATTTCAGTCACTCACAGAAAACTAGCTGGGGTATACAGGCTTGAAGTTTACAAAGTATACAGGCTTGAAGTTTACAAAGAACGTTAAGCACAATCTATATTGGGAAGCCTTCCTGCTAACTCGCTTGTATATATGTATTTATTTCAATTCCCTTGGTTCATTGTTTACTTGCTTCTGCTAAGAGTTGCATTGGAATAGCTCCATGAAATCAACAATTGAGATTGAAACTCCATGCCATGAACTGATCAGTAATCTAATAATAAAAAGTGGTACAGAGAATGGCTACACCATTATTAGAATATGTTGAGAAGATTTATTAATTAGTGATATACTTCGTTCCACTCAACAACTTCATATTTGAAAAATCAAATATTTAAGGATTATATTAGTATCATTGGAATTGGTTATAATCAAAAAAATTCTTAAGAAGTATATGGAATGATAACACAATGAAAGATGGATGGCGTGTATAGCTTCCTAAGTTGAACAACACATACTTTTCACTTAGGCAACCTGCTTGAGCCATTCCAGCAATTGACCCAAGAAACAAAAAGTCTATTACACTTCCAGTGCGTTTGGCACAGAGATTTTGAGGTTGAGTTTTTGTTTTTGGATTTTTGTTTAGTAATGATTGAAGAAAAAGTAAAAAACAAATACAAAGTTTGTGGGACTAAAGAAAGGAGAAAGTCAAAAACCAAAACCAAAAACCGAGTCTCAAAATCTTGCAAGGAGAATAGACTTTGTGATTTTAGTTTTGTGATTTTTATAGTTTTTTAGTGATTGAAGAAAAATTAAGATAGATATAGAAAGAAAGCTGCTGAGACCATAGAGAGAGAAAGTCCAAATTACAAAACCAACTTACCAAAAACACGACCAAGAACAGACTCAAAATCCACAAAGATGATTCAACTTGGAGTCGGAGATTCTGCCCACATGATCCAACTATTTTAGGGTTATTCTACTGTTACCAGAGATATTATCGGATTGTCTTGACTAGCCGAGATCATCCTTGATCAGACCCAGTCTCACGCATATGAAATCTAATTGCTGTATGGAGATTGTATAAGCTGTAAACTAATTCTTCCTTCCCAAAATAAGTTTTCATTTAATTCTCACTAAATTCAAGAAAATTAATTTTCAAGTTATTTTAGTAGAAAATATACATTAATGTCATGGTTACAGTGTCCATTCCGTGACATTTTTATTTTGTTACGATCAGAAAAATAAAATTATATTCATAAGTATAACTTTACACTCATACTCCAAAACACCGAAGAAACACTGAATACTCCAAAAACACCAAACACCTAAAACACTTGTCAGGGAATACTAGAACGTGATAGTTACCAAAGACGAATTTAGTAAATTTATACCAAAATAAAGACACTTATTTTAGGGTAAAATTTTTAAAATAGACATTCATTTAGGACTGGATTAGTAGATTTAGTGTGAATCCAGTAATTTAGGAATTGTAATTATGTTCCCACATTATTTGACGTAAATAAATTTGTAGTTCCTCCATCCTAAAGAAAAAGTCTCCAACTTTGATTAACTTGATCAAACTTTAATCAAGGATTTATAAAAACTTATTTATCATTGAGAAATTCTAAAAATTGTTGTTCATAATATTCTTAAGGGCAAATTAAACAAATGGTCCCTGTACTTCTCGACTTTTTTGGGATTCATCCCTAAACTAATTTTTGCAAAAATTTTGTCCCTGTACTAATTAACTTAAACGCAATCGGTCCTTCCGTCCAATGCCGTTAAATTTTAGTCGTTAAGTGTATGCACGTGCAATACACGTAATTTTGCCCAAGGGTAAACTTATCATTTTCTTAGATAAAGTACAGGGACCATTCGTGTAATATATATCAACTCAGTATATCTTTAAAAAAAATAATAATAATTTCTTTCTCTTTTTAACTTTTTGGAGACATTTACAAATGAAAGATGCCACACCACCCACCACTAGGTTTCTCAGCAACTGACACCCACACCCCCAGGCCCATCTTGTGAATCTCCTTAAAGAAACAAATTGTTTTGATCAAATTTTTTTAATCACTTCAAATTCCACAAACCCATATGAGCCTTCTGCCATACTTGTTCTTTTGTCCCACAATGGCAATAATAAGATCTCATTCATCTTCCCGCCTCCAATGGATTTAGTCACAAGGTCAGAAGAAAATAATACTTGTTGAACAGACAAATGATGGGAAAATTCAAAGTTTCAAAATGAGATCGGGTGATGATGAATCTCTGTTGGTTGGTAATTGAGTTCCGTCTCATATCAAAAGCCAGATTACCACCAACTCCATCAATTTGCCTAAAGCTACCACGCCAACGCCATCCCCGTCGTGCTCGTCGTCACCGGCATGCCCTTGATCGTGGAAGACAAATATCCTCCTCCTTCCCCCGCCCTCAATCAAAGAACCTAGATCTGAAAGCACGATGATGAAGCACAATCGTGGAAAACAAAAACCCTCGAGATCTCGTAGCTGAAGACGCTTGGCCGCAGGGGGCGACGGAGACGGCGAAGTAGAGGTGTCGGGGGAATCGTGCAAGGAGAGTTTGTGGTGCCAAAACAGGATGAAGAAGGAAATGGGGCACTAACGGAGAAAATTTAAGGATTATGTTTATGAAGCTATTTCGAATGGGGAACTAATGTGATTGATGGCTTCTTTCGTTGATCTGTATCACTTTTGTTTAAGAATTTGACTTTGAATTGGTAAGTAGTGATGGTAATTGGGTGGGATAGCTGATAAAATTAGGTTTTAATTTTTAACTGGGCAAATTACACAAATGGTTCCTGTACTATTTACAAGTAAATGACTAATTTATCCTTGGTCAAAATCACGTGAAATGCGCGTGATTCCACTTAACGGAAAAAAATAGACGGCAATGGACAGAAGGACCAAATGTGTCAAAAAATTGAATTTAGGGACCGCTAGCGTGGGGTTAGGACCAATCCCAAAAAAATCGAAAAGTACAGGGACCATTTGTGTAATTTGTCCTATTCTTAATATTGTACCAAAGTTTGAAATTGCAGTTTCTAAAACATAATCAATAGTGATTTAGTATTGTTCTTAGTTGACTTTCAAACAAAGAAAGAGAAGTATATTTTTTTCTGGACGAGGGGAGTATTTAGTTGATTATAAATACACCAAGAAACATTGTGGGGTTTCTTCTTCTCCAAAGCTCCAGACCCCGTCTCTTTCTCTTTATTTTATTAATATTAATGGCTCATCACTCTCAATGGATTCATTCCAAACATCTAAAACTATGCCTCTTCTAATCTTCAACAATCCCAGTGACATCATTTATTTTATTTTATTTTTTGGTGCGAAAAAGTTAGGCAAAGACCAAGTCAGGTAGGACCACAAGCTCTTTTCTTCATTTGAACTGTGGATGGATAAGAGGTTACCCATGTCGTTCTATCACACATCAACTTATGTGAAACTGCTCGAGTAGGAAAATTCTACCAAAGAAGTTTGGTGCTCCTCGACCCTTCAAAACGAAAACCTCAAGGAGAAGTTACATGATTTGAAGAAAGAAACCGACACTTTATTTTCAAACTATCTTTTGTGAGCCAACCAACTTGTCAAAGCATTAGCCAGTGGACCCGTGGAATTAATTCAGCTAATTTTGGGTGGCATCAGCAGAAACTCGAGTTCCTCACCTCTACTGCTTCCTCTCGTGTTGGTCCGACTCCCACCCTCAATGACCTCTCTGAACTCTTGCGAAATGCAAAAACTTATAAAACACTTGTTGTACAAATTCTAATTTGTAACACGGAGTCACTTTTCTCCTATCTCCTATCTCCTATCTCCTATCTCCTATATATATATATATATATATTATATATATATATATATATATATATTATATTATTATATTATATTATATATTATAAAAGTGTGAGATGTTTCTTACAAATTAATAGATGGACAAAATTAGACATATACCTAATAAACCACCCACCATTTAATTAAGGACAAAACAAGTAAATTTATCATGATAAAAAATAATGTTTGGACAAAAATAGCCCTAAGTTTAATAAATCACTCACCATTAATTAAGGTCGAATAAGTAAATTTGTAATGGACTAATCAATATCATAAAGAGTTAAATAATAATTTGGTCCCCCCACTTATACCTAACTTTAAGTTAGGTCCTACATTTTGAATTTTATTCATTTTGTCTCATATGTCAATTTTTTGTGAAATTCTCCTCTCCTGTCATTACCGTTTACAAATATTATCCAAATCCAAATCCAAATCCAAATCCAAATATTATAAAAGTGTGAGATGTTTCTTACAAATTAATAGATGGACAAAATTAGACATATACCTAATAAACCACCCACCATTTAATTAAGGACAAAACAAATAAATTTATCATGATAAAAAATAATGTTTGGACAAAAATAGCCCTAAGTTTAATAAATCACTCACCATTAATTAAGGTCGAATAAGTAAATTTGTAATGGACTAATCAATATCATAAAGAGTTAAATAATAATTTGGTCCCCCCACTTATACCTAACTTTAAGTTAGGTCCTACATTTTGAATTTTATTCATTTTGTCTCATATGTCAATTTTTTGTGAAATTCTCCTCTCCTGTCATTACCGTTTACAAATGTTATCCAATATTTTTAAATGTGACAAAAATACCCTTTCTAAGTTGAAGGACTAAATTTTTATTAGAATCTAAAAAACAATATGATTTTTCTATTTTAAATATGTTTGGGCACACGTTATTAGAAGTATATGAAAATAAGTATAATAATAGATTTATTGATGAGTGTTGAGATATTTATCAAATCGGTAACATGTTTTGTAATTACCAGTGAACAAGCTAAGAGAAATGTGTTAAGAAAATGTGTTATAATTTCAAGAAGATGAAGAAAAATGGAGAACTCAGTTGATGAATTTGTACGTTTTGTTAGAGAAGAAAGCCAAAATATTCAGTTTACTCCTTTGAATTTTCGGACTACTACAAACAGCCTTAAAGACCATCATATTGGTCCCTAAGTTATAGATCGTATTAACAAATCCCTATTTAGTTAACTAAGTAATTTTTTTTAGGATTTTCACTATCCATTAAGTTCTAGAAATTTCGAATAGACTCTCCTACGTTCAAAAATGTATAGACAATCTTATGTTATATAATAACGTTAAAGTAAATATATAGGCTATCTTTGGCAATTTTATTTTGTAATATATAAATAAATCCTTTTAAAAATAAATAAATAAATGTTTTATTAATATTTTATTCAAATTAACCATTACTATGAATATCTACATACTTTTCTAAATTGCAAAATAAATTATCCCAAAAGAAATAGAGTTAAAATTTAATAAGCAATGTCTTTTTACTTTGAATGTGTTCACTGTTATCAGTATGTCAATTGAAAACAAGCATTCAAAAATCTCTCAATCAAACAATTATTTTCACTTCCTAACACTGAGTCACAAATTCTAAAAACAATACGAGCAAAGTCTACAACAACAATGAGAGTACGCATTTTTCGCTGCAAGTTAGTTTATCGAGTTGTAGACACCGTACAAGTTAACTCAAAATCTTTTAATGCACGAGAACTGTCTTAAGCAATCATATAAAACTGGCATTTTGAGAAGAACATAGCAACGACTTTCTTCTCAATCTTCCTTGAAAAATGAAATAACTCCATAGTTCTCCCTTCGTCCTTAAATTATTGTCTTGTTTGACGTGGCACACGGAGATATAGTGTGTAGTTTCCTTTAATTAATGCACATGTGCATGTGGCCCATAGTTAAAGTAGGAAGAAAAAGTAAGGGTAAAATAATAAAAGCATTATCCTAAAAAAGAAACTTTCAAACAAGACAATTATTTGGGGACGGATAAAAAAGGAAAGCACAAAAATTATGTAGGGACTGAGGGAGTATTAATTATTTGCCAAGTTAGAATATATCGTTCAACCATAAAAATGTCAAAATATGATTTTCACCCTGATGTATCCACCAAATCCCACTATGTATCCCAACCTACGAAGTGTCCAACTTTAAGACACGTTGTTGCCATCTGTCCCAATTAGCCCTCTTGACCTTATGGGCGTTAGAAATAGTAACGAAATTTGACATGTGCATGTCGCATGAGGGCTATGTTAAATCATTTGGATCGGGGTGCAAAGTGAAATCTGAGGCTAATTCACTTTGACCTATTTTAGTATTTATATTATTATAAAACTATATTTTTATTTTTATTTCATTAAAAAAATTCTTCTTCTCTCTTCATTTCTAGCTAAGTCATATTCTACCACCACTATCAATATCACCGTCACCAACCACAAATAACTGGGCGACACACCCTAAATCCATCTGAATATTTTACTCCTTTCCATAACAGGGTTCTAAACCCCTAGCCTCTTTTGGTCTTCACTTGCTTACACCTTTTCATAGGACCCGATTTTGTTAGATGAGAGAATCATTGTATTCCCCTCCCATAGCTATCAACTTTATTTTCTTCTACCGCAACTCTCCTTTGATTGAAAGAGATTGTCACCTACTGAAATCCTTTCGAGTAGTCTCATCCCAAAATTATATTATCTCATTACTTAGCGATCTGACACCGAAAGAGGAAAGCGACTAAGAAGAGAGAGACGTTCGAAGAAAGAAGTGTGACCGAACAAAAGCTAAAGAGATTATACTTCTCCATTTGAGCAAGACAAGGTAAGCACATTTCTTGGTGGTGGTGATAGCTGTGGCGGCGATGGCTGGGATGGTGGTGGTGGTTAGGGGTGGTGGTCGTGGCGATTGTAGGGATGACAGTGGTGGTTTATGTGAAATACGGTATTGTTAGATCTCCAAATTTTCAAATTTTTATATGGGTTTGGGTTTAAACCTTAAAATTTTAAGATTCAAATAATTGAATTTGGCTTTGTAATAATGAAATTTAAGGTTGTGGTGGTGGTGTGTCTATAAATGATGGATTTTTTGTATGAGTTAATTCGAAGGAAGGAGTAAGGAATAAGAAAAAAATTAATAAAATAAAATTAAAAATTAATTTTTTTTGTTAATGTTGAAATTTGAGGTGGTAGAGGTGGTGATGCTGGTAGTAGTGGTGCTAATGGTGGTGGGTCTATGAATGATAAGGTTGATGAAAGAAAGTGAGGGATAAGAAAAGAAATTAAATAAAATGTATATTTTATTTTTGGGAGTATTGCATTCTTTTAACTTTAAAAATAAATATGAAATTTTTTTTAATTATTTTTGGATTACTGAAACAGTTATTTATTATTTTTAATTAAAAACTTATCTTAAATATCAAATGGTTAACTAAATGATAAAATTATAACCAAATCTCACTTTACACCCCAAACAAAATGAACAAACTATTTTTAACACACATGGACGGGAGGGGGCAAAATGAGAATCAAATTTGGTGTAAAAGTGAGACACTTTATAGGTTGGGATGCAAGGTGAGATTTAGTGGATATTTTCGAGAGCTAATTGTTTTTTGACCCATAAAAATTAGGCCATAATACAAATTTTCCGCCAAATTATTCACAAAATCACACCTTAGTTTCTTATAATTAAAACTAAGCCAAACGAAAATTAGCGCCCCCCCCCAATGTAATCACCAACTCCCACTTTCCACCCTAAATTTAAAAATGTGTCAAAGTCATACATCATGTTACATTTTGTCCCATTCCGCCCCCGGTGCAACGGACGTTACACATTTGACGTTAAGTTGACATGTGAGGATCATTTTGGTCATTTTATAGCCAATCTTACTATACACCAGCGGGATCTGTCTTCTCTGGCGATGATAATGTTCCTCCTCTCGGCTATCCTCGAACTCGAAAACAATCGGTGAGTTTTTCTCAATATCAACCCAGCCAGTTAAAATCCTTAGATTCATTACCATCTCTCTAGCAAGATTGATTAGATATGGCGAGAATACTCCAAGAAAAATTGCCAATGGTCTCAAGTGCTTCGTCGACCATTTTGGACTCCGACATTAGGACTTGTTCAATTTTCTTCACTTTCAATTTGATTTCGTTCGAAACCCATCAAGATCTAATATTCATTTCAAAGCAAGAACTTACTGCTTTGAATTCAAGGTTTTCCAAGGTTTGGTGTTTGGATTGGGTTCCAAAAACTTATTAGAATCATTTTTTGATCTCTGAAGCACTCTGATCTCATAAATTTTGACAAAGTTGTTTCAGAGTTTGAAATCAACCCAGATGAGGCAACGACGGTAGTGGTGGTGACGTTGGTGGTGAGATCGAGGTATACTTGGGGGTACCTCTCCAACTTAGATTTGCATTACTGGTTGAAAGGAAGATAGACGATTTCAAAGATGGAGTCGAGATGTGTACGTGTTTGTGTGTGTGTGTGTAAAAGAGAGAGAGAGAGAGAGAGAGAGAGTACGTACGATTTCGTTGATCTTGACGCCGACGTTGGATTTTTAGGTGACTTTGTTTTGGTGCACCCAGGTGACTTTGTTTTGGTGCCCAAGAAGAAGAAAACAATTAAAACTAGACATGAAGAAAGATTAAAAAGAAAAAAATAGGCCAAAATACGAAAAAAACCCCAAAGTATACCAATCCCAAAGTCCCCCCAACCTAAGGTTTGTTCCATAACCCCATCTGATGTTGCCAATTTTTTCAGTTAGCCCCCTGGCCGTCCACAGCGTTAGAAAATTAACTTTTTTGCATCACGTTCCTTACACAAGGGGGACGATTGGGTCTTTTACCATATATATATATAAAACAAACACTAAATAAAGGGGTGCAAAGTGTCAAAGTACCAAAAATAAAAACGATTAAAGCTTTTACTGTTTGTAAATTAGGGTTTTCTTTCTTCCTCAATCTGTAAATTAGAGTTTTCTTTCTTCCTCCTCATCAGTAAATTAGGGTTTTGTTCTCAAAAATTCCCAAATTCTTAAAGCTTTCACCGTTTTTCTGCCCTAAACCGCAATCCTAATGGGAAGACACTACCACCACCACAACAACATTGGACAACAGCGGTAGCACTCGTTTTGATCATAAAATGACAATTCGGAGCTAGACCAATGACACTGTTGTTTTCTTTCCAATCCACAATTCTATCTCTCTAGCCAACCCATTACCCGGATTTGGATTCTTGAAAGCCCGGCGAATAGATCGAAGGAGAGAGAAAAATGCCACGGGTGTGAAGAGAGAGAAAATCGGACAATTTGGGGATAAGAGTAGAGAGAGGTAGACTTTGGTGGCGAGAAGAGATAGATGGGTGGGACCGGAGTCCATTGCGGTGGAAATCAGAGAAACGAGAGAGGATATAGAGAGATTCTTCGCTGATAACTCATCGGAGAGGTTTTTGATTTCGATTGGATGGTTCTTGTTGAAAGTGTAGTCAAGGAGTGATTGGAGGGCTAATAGAGATTGTTTTGAAATGGGGGATTGGGATTGGTCGTTGAGAAGGGTTTGGTTGATTTCGAGCTCGGAGACTATTTGGTTTATGGTTTCCTTTATCGCCATTGATGGAGCTTGGAGGTCAAGTGTGCAAACAGGGTAGAAGAGAGAGAAAAGTATGGGATGGAAATGAGAAAATAAGTATTTTTATTTTTTAAAATTACACTTTAACCCCCTTTATTTAGTGTTGTTCTGTTTATTAAGTGAAAATGACCTAATTGCCCCCGCACGTGCTAGACACACGATGAAAAACGTTAACTTTTTAACTGTCATCACGACCAGGGGGACTAACTGGAAAATTGGCTACATCAGATGGGGTTAAGGAGCAAACCTTAGGTTGGGGGGGCGGGGCTTTGGGATTTGGAGTATACTTTGGGGGGTTTTCGTATTTTTGCCAAAAAAAAATATGACATAACTTTGATTAAAGGAGAAAGAAGAGAAAAAAAAAATGAAAAAGTGAAATAGAAAATTATAGGCACAAATTCTAATTTGTTTTTTCATTATTTAAAACTTTTTTTCATTTGAAATGAAAGAGAGTTTTATTTAACAAATAATGCATCAAATGTCACTTTGCACCCTGATCCAAATGATAAAAATGCCCCTCACGTGACTATCGGTGTCAACTTAACGTCAAATTTTTAACATCCGTCACACATAGGGGCAAAGTTAGGTAAAGAATGACAAAATGTTAAATGGTATATGACTTTGACTTAAGTTTCAATATGGGGTGCAAAGTGGGATTTGGTGGTTACATTGGGGGATAATTTTGATTTGGCCTTAAAACTAAAAGGAGCCACAAATTAAAGTCTGTAATGTGGTACAAATTGAAAAGGTATCCAAGTGGGAAAAAAAAAAAAGGCACCTGGTGCAAATGAAATTTCATTAATTTAATATCAGTGGGAAATTTAAACACACACACACACACACACACACACACATATATATATATATATATAATTTCATTGTATCGTAAAAGACAATTTTCAAAAATATATGTAGTTTTTTTTTCGTATATAAGAACTTTATTGTATTGATTTTTCATTTTTTTAGGATGGTTATTAACTAATTTTGGTCACATAAAAAATAAGTATTATAGTTTCAATAAAAATAAATTAAATATTCATATGATACAAATATTTTTTTGGGAAACAAAAAATAAACGAGCGAACATATGTTTTCTTAAAAAAAACTAATTAAAAAAAAGAAATACAAAAATAATCAACGAAAAAGACAAAGGTGTAGGATAAGTTGTTATGTATATATGAGGAAATGACCTAATTGCCCCTGCCACGTGCAAGGCATATGATGAAAAATGTTAACTTTCTAACGGTCATCATGGCCAGGGGTTCACCGGAAAAATTGGCAACATCATATTGGGTTATGGGTCAAATCGTAGGCTGGAGGAACTTTGGAATTTGGTGTATACTTTGAGGGATTTTTCATATTTTGGCCCAGAATTTATAAGTCTAATAACGCCGTAAAAAATGAAAACACAAAAAGAACTCAACAATTAAAAGTAAACAAAAATATGAAGTGATTAACAAAACACTTTAAGAAAATTAATAACAACACGTGCAACGCACGTGCACTTAACTAGTGGCCTTAAAAGTGTCACTTTGTATTTTAAATAAAAATTATCACTCTTTTCCTGAAAACTATCATATTTTGCCCTAAAAATGTCACTATTGGCCTAAAAAAGTGTCACTTTTGGCTCTAAGAGTGTTACTTTTAGCCAATAGTGACGCTTTTAGTGGAGAAAGTTATATTTTTAAAGAAAAAAGTGATAATTTTCATTTAAAGTGATAATTTTCATTTAAATACAAAGTGACAGTTTATCCGTAACACAGTTTCAAGAAACCTACTCCAAACAAACACACACACACAAAACCTCCAGCAAAAGTTCTATGTTCCGTCTAATCAAACTATTGCCCAAGTGGTCGTAAAACCAACTGGCTCAAACACAACCTCTAACACACAAGCCAATTACCATAATGGCTGAGGTGACAAAAGAATAGTGTACTCCTTCAAGTCAAAGAGTCCACTATTCTATTTAGAGATGTTTCACTTAAAGAGTCAACTTTTAAAAATTATGCCTACAATCTTTATAATTTTATAACTTTACCCTCTACATGTGTTCTAAACATATTAACTATTTTCAATTATTTTTGTAATTATAATCAATTTTAATGATATTTTTATATTCCTTAATTATTAGACTTTTCAAACGTGAACTCTTTGAGTGGAACGAAGTGAGTATAAATTTACTGCAAGTAAAGATATAAAATTATGATAATATATAGTTTGACTTTTCAAATAGATTAATTTTTGAAGACGGATGGACAATGGAGTAGCTGAAAGAACAGGTCATCAATGCTCTGTATATTGAGCAGAATATGGATTCTTAAACCTCAAAGGGAAACAAAACGGGCAGTGCACTAATTGCACAAGACTAAAGATTTTCAACTTTTACTCTAAAGGCCAAAATAGTATAAGTAGCTCAATATATGCTTACCCTATGTCCATGAAACATGTTGACGTAAATTGCTAGTAGATGACCATAGATTAAACATAAACGCTGGGACGTTTACTAAGGGAAAGTATCAGAAAGAACCTAGAGAACTTAAATAGGAAATAACTACAAATAAAAGATAAGTTCCAATTGCATGAAAGTTTACTAACCCAGCAACAAGAATGTTAAGCATAACGGTAGCACCAACTGCTATCCCTGCCAATTCTCCAACCTGCCACACAGTTCCGAATGAGAGAGAGAATACAATTAGTATTAGCAAAAGGCAAAAGAATACTAAAATTGGGAAGTTACAACGGTATTATAAGTTCCGTATCATATTAGTCCGTTTCTACCCATATATTTTATTCCATCAAGAAAATGGTAGGAACAAGGTGCGTTATGTACATCTGTTTTAGCTAACAATTCGTTCTGTTTTCTAAAAAATGTGTGTAAGCACGATACATGCCGCGCCGCCCCTTACATTTTCCTTAATCAAAAATTAAGTAGGTGAAGTCCTATACGTCAATTTTCCTAAGAGTGACGCTATTCACACTTCCTTTTCCTCTTAAGCACTCACCTTCTTAATACACACTTCATCTTGATTTTTAATTCATCCAAATACTTTCCTCAAAAAGAAAAAAAAAATTCATCCAAATACTAAATGAGTAATGCTATGTGCACCTGAAGTGTCCACCAAATGTGTACCAAAATTAACCAAAAGATGTCAACTGTAATTTTGGTGCACATTTTAGATGCACATAGCATTACTCGTACTGAATACACCCCCAATATATTCCTTATTTTACCCCTGGTTAAAATATTTGTTTAAACAAAGATAAAAATTGTACAAATATTTTCACATTCCCTCTCTTGTTCGGAAAAGTCCCGAGACCCACTTCATATTCATTGGAAATGCGCTAAATCCATATCTAAACTTCAGGTTTTTTATTTCTTGAACTTGAAATCTGTTCTTTTTCGGGGTCAATTGAGTATTCTTGATTTTTAATTGAGGCGGTAAAACTGGGATTTTGATTGGTTGACAAACCAGCATATAAGGAAGAGGGCAATGCGCCGGACTGCCTTATTACTAGGCCGCCCACAATACGACTTACTTTAGCAATGACGAGACTGTTACATCTACGTCTCATCTATGGAAGTTCCAGTCGGCATAGCCAAGATGGAACTACTGGAATTGGTATGCCCTGGATGATTCATTTGAGAGTTAATTAATGGATTTATACACATGTTAATTGTTAAATTTACTTTTGACTTGTCAACATTGGTGATTTCTAGTTTAGTATAGATCAAGAACTTCTTTTCTTTTTTAGATTTGATTGAGAAATTGGTATTTTGTCTTGGTTTTGACTAGGCTAATTATGAGAATGCTTCACCAATGACTTGAATATGTGTTTCAACGAAAAGATTTGTTCTTCGAAGTGTTATGTGCTTTCTATTTTTGCTGTGAGGTACTTGCAATCGAAAAATTTGCTAGATGATGTTGTGAGGTGTATTGATAGAGAAGAAGGTGGCGTATTAAAAAAGTTAGGGTGTATTAAGAGGTTTTGGGGTGTAATAAAAGACGAGGGGATGTATTTAGAAAGACTAAAGGCAAGAACGTCTTTTTAAGTAATGGCATTTTTATAATTAAAGAGAAGGGGTGTATTTAGAGCAAAAGAGATGTTAATAGAGTCACTCTTTTTCTAAACTTGTTATCGTTTCTAGTACTCTCTCTGTCCCTAAATTATTGTTTTGATTTTCTTTTTTGTCTGTTCCTAAATCATTGTATTGTTTGAAACTTTCTTTTTTAGTACATCACTTTTATCATTTTACCCTTATTTTTTTCCTACTTTAATCATGAACCACATGCACATGAACATTAAACGAAACTACACAATATATAAATATTAATAATCAAGTCAATTATTTTTTTCTTAATCTGTGTACATGATCAAACAAAACAATAATTTAGGGACGGAGGGAGTAATATTTATGTTTGCTGTTGACTCGGTTTTTCCATTCCTAGTCAATTGCATATTTGAAACCCATGCTATATTAATGATATACAAAGCTAAACATGAAAATAAATAATAAATAAATAATTGTTAAACTTTTCTTTGGTAATTTTATGCAATTGAAATTAGGCCATCTACCAGTATAACTAATATTTTAATTAAGCTTTTGAATTTGAACCATGTTCATGCCTTTCTCTTTTGAAAAAATTTTAAATAACGTTTTTTAATCTTATTTTCATAAAATACTTTGTCCAAAAATAATATTCTTATTTAACAAGTCAAACTAATTAAAATTATAATTTTACTTACTTGTACCTTCTTAAAATTGCACTATTATTATTTTTTTTTTTTAAATAGACTTTTATTAATACAAACCAAAGAAAAAAGAGAATTCTCTCATTGAGACGTCGGAAGTAATAAATTATCTGAAAAAACCCTCCAGTAACCCAAAAAAGAAAGAAGATGTGAGGGAAAGTCCAATAGACTCCGTTACTTTTATACTTCATTTCTAAATTATTAGCATATTTGAATTGTTTAAGTTAAACTGATTTTTTTTCAAATAAAAATTTGACATATATTCTTTTAAAATTATGAAACTCATCATTCGTAATACTCTTTTAGTACTACGATTACATGTTTTATGATTATTTTAAAATAAATAAACGTCAAATTTGCATTTGAAAAACAGTTGGCTTGACTCAAAAAAGTCAAAAAGGGCAATGATTTAGGAACTGAGGGAGTATACCTTAGGAGCACCAAATTATTTTCACAGTCCCAAAATTAGTCTACTTATTAGATCAAAAAATCAACCTTGGAAAATATCAAATCACTATTTAATGTACATTAATTATTTTTTCAAAAAATACTTGATTATTAAAAAATATTGAAAACATTGTAAATATTAAAATCCAGTAAAGATAAGTAAATGTTTATAAATCTTTGGTTAAAGACTTTAAAGTCTAATCAAATTGACCGATATATTTTATCTTTGCTTTTTTTTTTTCTTTTTTTTTTTTTTTTTGGAACAGAGGAATACAGAGTTTCTGGTTTAGATGATTTCTATCTTGTACTGTACTAATGTCATCACATACCAGGTTGTAGAAATGTTATTGTGTTGTTTTCGTTTGGCAAGGTAAGAAGATAATTGAAATGGAGAGCATCTCCCCAGATTAACCTAAACAGAATAGAGTTCGTGGTAGCTTACCGCACGGGTATCGGTGGCAACAGCAGTGACGACAAACAGGAGATTAAAGGTTATGAGAAACTCGAGGGCGAAAGCCTGGCCAGTGGTTACGGAAGGGACAGTGACACCACCAGACATGAAAGGGTGGAAAACGCCCTTAAGAGCAAACGAAGCACATATGGACGCCGAGATCTGTGCTGCAATGTAGGCAGGCACATGAACCCATGGGAAGTGACGGAGAGCCGCAAAGGCGATGGTGAGCGAGGGATTAAGATGGGCTCCTGATATATGCCCAGTCGACAGAATCACGATCATAACTGCGAGCCCAGCACAAGCAGCATTGCCAAGGAGAGTCTCAGATCCAGTGTATTTTTGGTTTACAATAGGTCCAGCTGTTGCTGCAAATATCAGAATGAATGTTCCCACGAATTCCGCACCAAGCTGCACCCAACCCGCCATCAAAAAGTTTATTAGGACTTATTAGTGCTTGGAAAGCAGTACCCTATACCAGAACTAATTTAATTAACTTCACACTTAGTTAATTTCCACACTCCTTTAATCGTTCGTGGAAAGATATATGTTTGCTGCTCCCTGTAACTGAGTTCATCAAAGAACTGAAGGAGTATGATTCCTAATGGAGAGTGACAGCCGTCTAGCCCTCAATGTGACTAGACCAATTGTTAAACTCTATCAGAACATTCAACCAAAATTGAAACAGCTGAACTGATGGATGATAATTATGCCGCAATTTTTATTTTATTTTTTTCGTTCAGCCAACATATACATGTATATGTCCAGACACTCAATTATACCCGCTATCCACCTAACCCACCTATGTAAATACCTGGATGCACCCAAAAACACCCATGCACACAATTCCACGCAATCAGCTGGTAGATTTGAATCATTATATCTCTTATTATATTCGGAGGTTTTATTCCAAGGATCATGTTAATATTCCATTTTTTAAGTAAAACATAATACTTGATTCATTTTCAGAATAGTTTTTTATTTGACTTGTTACACTGATTAAAAAATAATAATTTCTATTATAATATTAAGATAGTTTGTGTTTTCAATGATATCATGCTGTAGCGTTTAAATATTCTATTCGTTTCAGGCAAAGATTTAAGTTTTGACTTTTTTTTTATAGTATTGTTAAGATAATTTTTAATTAATAAAATTTCATTTCTTAAAATATAAATAAAGTATGTAAAATTTTAGTTTGATTTAATTATAGGTGAACTTCTAAATAAAAAAAGTGAACTCCTTGCATAGAATTGAATATTTAAAAGAATTAAAAGAAGTAGCGCAGTAAATTCCTGTAACTCTGTACGCAGGTAAACCCACTCGTAAAAGGTAATATTAATAAATAAATGAAAATTATTAGATCCCCAAGAAGAAAATAGTGGTTGTGGTAGTACTGATTGTAGTTGGTACCTTTCGGGTGAGAGATATATCCGGAGCGGGGAAATCCATGAAGCAAGTATTAGGAGCACCCCACGAGGGAGTGCCAAGAGGCAAGCACTTGCATCTGGGCATTGACTTGCGATCGTAAGACATCGAGTCCACTCGGAGTGACGAGAAAAGCGGAGCACCGGGCGTTCCTGGGGTTGCCGGCGCCGATGCTATTGGCGTTGCTGTACCACCCTCCAATTCCGACATTTTCTCCGACAATTATCGATTACAATCAAAATCAAATCAGGCAATTTTTTTTTTTTTTTTTTTTTTTGGGGGGATTAGGAGATCACAATTGATGGACTGAATCAGTTACATACTTTGGGAATTTTTATAAACGTGTATCTAAGGGATAGGAAAGCTGAAGATAGCCAGCTGACACACTAGCACAATTATCGAATGATAGTTGCAGTTCTCTTCAGATACATGGAACCAGAGCTATTTGAGAATTTTTTTTTTTTTTTTTTTTGGGCTGCGAGAATGGAGCTCCAGAAAAAGGCAACAGGCAGATTTACATGTCGCAAATGTTTTTTTTTAAGAGTATCGTTAAGGAACAGAGAGAAACGACTGATCCAGTTTCACAAAGATGAACTTTCTGGCTCGATTTATATCATAAAAAGAATTGAGAAGGATCGGAGGAATTGAACGGAAGAACGATTGAGTTAAATCGACGAGAAGGTCGAAGAAATAGTAATAGAAGGGCTGAAAGTCAAAGAAAAATGAGGTCGGAAATTGTTTTACAAGGCCTTTGCACATAAGCAATGTATGTATGATTGTTTGCTAATAGATTTTATATACTCCAATCACCGACTGTGAAGAGAAAGTCAACGCCCAAACTTAACCTTCAGAGATAACAACTTTATTATGCACTGCTAATCTCACTGACCCTTATATCACACTCATCACCATCAGCGTATATATTTTATAGGCTCCAATCACCGGCTGGAAAGATAAAGTCAACGCCCAAACTTGACTTTCAGAGATAACAACTTTATTATGCACCGCTAATCTCACGGACCCCTTATATCACAGTCATCACCATCAGCGTATACGTGTATATATATATATATATACATATACATATACATATACATATACATATACATATATAATTATATATATATATATATATATATATATATATATGTCCAGCCACTCAATTATACCCACTATCCACCAAACCCACTATCCACCGAACCCACCTATGTAACTACCTGGATGCACCCAAAAACACCCATGCACCCAAACAACCGAATGTTGCTAAATCCCAGTTCACACAGAAAGCAATCGAATGAACAAAGAATCTCCAGCTGAGACTAATTGCAAATTACAGCAATAGATCACAAAAAAAATAAGGGGAACTTACTTGAATCGTGAGATTTGCATCCAATTCCCAAACCCTAGGTCAAATTTTGAACAGAGCTAGAGCTGCAATGGTGTATGCTGGTGGGAGACGGTAGCGGCAGGGGAGAGGAGAAGAGACGGCCGCGGCTATCACTTTCGGAGAGAAGAGAGAGAGGGAGTATCGTTTTCGGGGAGAGGAGAGAGAGTCGCGCGTGGGTTTTGGGCATGATGTGTATTTCAAAAAAAAAAAATTTTGCCTACCGCCCAAAAGTGAATTTTCAGATCTTAGAGTTTCTGGAGGATGTGCGCTGGCCGCCCTCCTCAGCATTTTCATTTTTCCCCTGTACTACTTTTATCCTCTCAATCCAGTCCCGAACGTCATTGAACCTATATTTTTGGTTATTACCAGTATCAACATGCTACAACAACAATACGTTAGCCCAACATTAGTCGTCAGATGCTTAAGAAAAAAAAATATTTATTAATGACCCACCCCCAAACTTTAAACATGTTGTGTCCTCAAAGCATCATCTAAATCTAGCATGCATAAATCTAGGAATGCATACAACTATCTTATACTACGAAAGCAAGCAGAAACGTACCTAGTTGGATTGCCTCCCAACAAGCGCATTTGTTTACCGTCGTTTGCTCGACGTTATGTGAACCAAGACTATTCTGGGTCAACCAAACTTATCATATCAATTGCTTCCAAAATAGATACTCCTTCATAGTACGGCTTCACTTGATGCCCATTAACATTGAATTGCTCCACCATTTTTAACTTTTTAAGCTCAACCGCTCCATGCAGAAAAACATGAACCACCTCAAATGGTCCGGTCCATTTAGATTGTAACTTTCCGAAGAACAATTTCAACCGAGAGTTAAATAATAACACTTTCATCCCTGGACGAATGAACTTGGGCTCAAATGGTCCAGTCCATTTAGCGCGCATTAGTCGCGGTCCTTCCTGATGTTTGCAAATTTTGTTAGAGCAAAAGATCAGAGACCTCCGCGCCTTAGCGCGCATTCTCTCTGCGCCCTAGCGCGCTGCGACTGTTGGGGATTATTCTCTGTCGTCCAATGTTGAGTGGGGTGGTTCCAAGGTCTGGGGGAAGTATAAAGAAAATTGGAGGATTTTGACTGAGGAGATATCGGCTGGGAGTAATCTTGATTTTTATTTTCACATTTAAATCTTCAATTTCTTTCCTGAACTCAGATTGAATTGAAGAATCAGAGAAGTTTTGTAATGACATTGATGAGTAGCTAAACTCATCTTCTAGGGATTGGAGGTAACTTAGTATCGAATTTTATGTCGTAAAATATTTGTTTAAATACAGTTTATGAATTTTAGTTCTTAACAAAGTTTGCTTAATTGAATCTTATCAATCGTTTTACGGATTGTAATTCAACTGCTCTGATTATTTGACGTATGATGTGTGAATGATCAATATTCATTTGTCATAAATTGCCATACTTTATGAGATTGATTTCGAGTGATTCATGATCATTGTTGAATTCGAAATTAGGTTCAAATTATTCTGTTATGCTTTATAAACTCATAAGTGTTGTGTTGACTGATCAAGAAGATACAATAATTAGGAGTTAAAAGATTGCAAATCGTGATCAAAACATCTCAATCTTTGCTTTAGAAGAATGAATCCTAGAATCAAACTGTAACTTTATCGAGACAAAAAAGTGAGATACGAAGTGAATCCTAATCCCTAGGCTTTCCCTATTCTTGATTCTCCCATATTAGTGCAATTGTTAATTTCCTTTAATTCATTGTTTTACTGTTATTTAGTTGTTAATTAAAGAAAAATCAAATCATCACTGTTTTCATTAAATCATTTTCTTCAAGTGAGTAGTTGAAACTTGGCTTATTCAAAACACTTGTCCTTGTGGTTTGATCCTTGTTCATGTACAATTATACTATAATTGATTCGTGCACTTGCGAGGTTAAATAAATCTTCCATCAAGTTTTTGGCGTCGTTGTCAGGGACTTGTTTGTTTTGACTTAGTTAAGTTTGGTTATTAGCTTTTTGAATACCGGCAGTTGAGACTTATATGCACGGTCGTCGTTCGTTAAATCCTGTCCTAACGGAATTTAACGACAATATTGATAAAGTGGGTAGGAACAAGGGGGTAGATACCAACAAGGGTGAATCTTCACAATTTGAATTTGAAAATCCTGAATTAAAAGAAGATAATCCTACTATCAATATGGGTGAACCAGAACCTGCACGATCTATGAGGGATTATGCTCGTCCTAGGATTGACCAGTCTCCCTCTTGCATTGTCTTGCCTACAACTGCTAGGAACTATGAATTAAAGAGTCTTCACTTTAATATGCTTCCGTCCTTTCATGGAATGGAAACTGAAGATCCTTTAACTTTTCTGCGCGATTACTATTCGATTGTTCAAAATTTTCCATTGGGAAATTTGACTGAAGATCAGTTGAGAATGTGTTGTTTCCAATACACTCTTAAGGATGTAGCGAAAGCCTAGTTCATGTCATTGACCCCAGGTAGTTTGACCACTTGGGAGGGGGTTTACAATGCTTTCATTAATAAATATTACCCCCACCCCACACTGACTGAGATGAGAAAGAAAATAGTTGGATTTAGTCAAGAGCCAGGAGAAGCATTTCATGAAGCTTGGGATAGGTTTAAAATGATGCTAATTCAATGTCCACATCATGAATTCTCTTTGCATTTGCTAAATCAATCTTTCTATGATGGGTTAACTCAAAACTACCAAGCGATGGTAGATAATGCTACAGGCGGTACCATAGGAGAGAAAACTCCCGAAGAAACAAAAGCCTTGTTTGAGATGCTTGGTGCGAACTCACAACAGAAAAGTGGAAGAGGTAAAACCAGAGGTATGTATGAGGTGAGTTCTTCTTCTTCTTCTTCTTCCAATAATGAAATGGCTATGCCACTAGCTAAGCTAACTTCACAAATGGATTCTTTGTTGTCTTATTCTAAAGCCCAATCTATAAATGAAGCATGTTCAATTTGTGGTATTTTTAGTCATGTTACTAATATGTGCCTTTCTCGAGAACAATTTCCTGAGTTTTTGGAACAGGCAAATTCAATGAATTCCCTTCCACAAAGGGGGAGAAATGATCCATACTTGAACACCTATAACCCTGGGTGGAGGAATCATCCAAACTTCTCATGGTGTAATCAAAAACCTCTTCATCAACAACAACCACCTCAGCATCACCAACCCCTACCTCAACATCATCTACAACAACAACAATCATTCCAAACCAACAAGCCTTCGTTGGAAGAGACTATCCAAAGTTTCCTAATGGTGAGTCAGAAAAATCAGCAAGAGAATGAACAGAGGCACAAGCAACACGAGGCCTCATTTCGAAAGTTGAAAGCACAAGTGGAACAAATTGCTAAATCCTTGCAAGGGCACAAATAGGGCACTTTCCCAAGCCAGCCGGAACAAGCGAAAACAGTCACAACACTCCGGAGTGGTAAGAAAATAGGAGAAGAGGTACACTCTAATCTTAGTTCTGAAAACTCTTGTGATGTGCCCTGTAATGTGGGGGAAAAACAGAAAGAGGACCTACCTCAAGAAAGTGAAAAAGCACCTTCCCCCAAGCCTTATGTGCCTCCGGTTCCATTTCCTGGTAGATTTATTTAAAAAAATAGATGGATAAGCAGTTTTCAGAAATTTATGAAATGCTTTCAAAAGTTAACATAAATCTTCTTTTGCTCAATGTGATTAAAAACATTCCATCTTATGCAAAGTTTTTCAAAGATCTTAATACCAGGAAACACTGGTATGAAAATGATGAAAAAGTCATTGTTTCTGAAAATATTAGTGTCGTTCTTCAACAAAACCTTCCACCTAAGTTGAAAGACCCCGGGAGCTTTATTATTTAAATAAGTTTGGGGGATTCAAAGAAGGTGAAGGCGATGTTAGATTTAGGTGCTAGCATTAATTTGATGCCATATTCTATTTATGTGCAATTAGGTTTGGGTGAACTAAAACCCACTACAATGTCTCTACAATTGGCTGACCGTTCGGTCAAACATCCATTGGGCATTGTAGAGGATATTTTAGTTCAAGTTGATAAATTAATTCTGCCTGTGGATTTTGTGGTTTTGGAAATGGAGAAAAATGTTAGTAGTATTCATGAAGTGCCTATTTTGCTTGGGCGACCTTTCATGGCTACTGCTAACACAATTATAAATGTGAAAAATAGAAAATTATCTATGTCTATGATGGATGAAACAATTGAGATTTCTGTTTTTGATGCCATGAAAATGTCAGATGATAAGAATGAGTGTTTCTTTGTGGATGAGTACTCCTCACCTCGGGAAGTTGGGGGCTACTAAAGATACCGAAACATTCTGCGACCACGTGGCAAGAGGCGTAACGCATGGCCAAGCAGATCTGAAGCCTGGAGCGATCCTACTTCATCGAGGCATCTTGAGCTTCTCCGAGAACTCGGGTACCATGCCAGCTCGCTAGCTCTTCATCGCCCTAGCTCGCAGAGTCGTAGCCCAAGCTATTAAGTCGTAACCCGGAGGTTGCTTACCTCGAAAGCAGTTGAATGTCAACATTAGCTGCCATATTTAAGGTCAAGCTACTCCGACGTCATCTCGGGGACCACTGACAGGCTTCTCATTGGTCCACAATAACATACTCCCTAGTAGGGGGTATGGCCAGGAGATCGGCACAAGTTCCAAGGAAGAGACAAATCTTCCCCTTCAACGCATATCACCTTTCCATAAATGTTCATCAATGGATTTGATGGCAGCCGTATATGGACATAAATGAACATTTCCTCGCCAATCCCGAGCTGACATGTGGCAATTCCACTTACACCCAACCATTATTCCTTTAGTATAAATACAAGGTAATTGCCGTCATTTATAGCCTAAGTTGCATTTACTACTCTTCAACTACCAAAACTCTCAAAACCTCTTGTGCATTTACTCCAAAGAGCTGACCTGAGGACTGGCCGGAGACCACATCTCCCTTCCTCTATACTCACACTCACACGGAGGGCTTTAGCCGGACAACGTCCGGTTCCCTAACGGTGACTTCTTTGACATCTCAGGTATCAACAGGCTGACAAGTTCCATCAACACTTGCCTATTAAGAGCCAGAGCATCCTACCAATCAACTAGCTGTACACGTGGACTCGACGTGGTCACCTAAACAGTTTTTGGTGTGGTCAAACTTCATTGGAATTAATTTAGAAAAATAAGACAATCAAATTCAGGTGAGGAAAGACGAAGCTCAATATTTCATTTGTTGATGTTTGGGTGCCGTCAGCAGCAACACGAGTAGGATCGTCGTCAATGGAATTGGAATGTCTAGAGTTGAGCGATAGTAGAGTTGGTTGAGTTCATGACCAAGATTTAGCCACAACACAAAAGTTGCTCATCCAATGATTAAGAAGAGCAGACTTTGTATTGGCTCAAAATTACGTAGTTTTGAAGTCTGCTCACATGTCATATTTGATGATCAACCTTAGGTGTGATGACTAAATCTCAACCATGAAATTTAGGAACCTCAAATGTAGAGGTTCCGGATCCATTGTCAATAACAGTTGCATGCTGCAAGAAAGCAATTCAAGACAGTCGCCATGATAGTCGTAACATTGTGCTCAGTGGTGGAGCCACGTTGAACAGTGTGGGGTCACAGGACCCACTCAAATTTATTATATAAATAATATTTTTTGAAATATAATATAAATTTGAAATGGCTAAGTTGGTTTAAGGTTTCTACATGTTCAAATCTTACTAACAATAAAATTTAATTTTTTCGTAAATAAAAAAATTTAAAACGATGAGAAAATTCAAATAGTCATCCCCTCTCTTTCTCTCTCTCCAAATTAATTGTGCCCCCACTCAAAAAAGTTCCTGGGTCCGCCACTGATTGTGCTTCCAGAATTGTCGGAGGGGTTGTCAAATTAGTTAAAAGACTAGGTTGGTGATGGTGTTGTTTTTCTTTCTTTTGTTAATTTAATTTTTGGATTGGATGACTGTTATATCCTTGACTTAAAGGTTAAAACAAGAATACCATGTGATCTTGGGTCTATCTGTCTAATATCCAAAATGTTTGGGAGTGCATTTCAATCTGCCCAACCCTTAGGGGAGGGTATGTAACTAACCCCATTAGAATATAAACCATTTTTCCTGATCATCGGTGATAACAATTGAGTACCTGCCTGTGATGCACACCCTTTCCGTATTTAAATTATTCCACCCCTCACCCAATAATGCACGTAATAAACCCTTAATAATAATAATAATAATATTATTATTATTATTATTATTATTATTGTTATTATTATTATTATATTTCTGTGTAAAGAGGGTAGAATTGATTATAGAAGATGATAATGAAAACAGTCGTAAAATTGATGCGTTACTTTAATTTAATGGTTAAACTAATATTTATCTAAAAAATGAAATTAATTGCATCGTAATTAATGTACAATAACTCAATTAGTAGATTTAAATTTTCAGTGAGGGCATGTTTGGATACACCAATTCCATGGCATAGAAATGGAATTGGAGTATAATATTTCAATTCTATTGTTTGGATGCTAAAATGAAGCATAGAATTAGAATTGCATTATAATTCTGTGAGGTCCAATTCCATAAAATAAATTCTGTATCAAAAGTAAATAATTACAAAATCAATTCCAAGATTTTTACGCAAAACTGGCGTCTGCTTTAGATTATTAATATTAGTGCACTTCAAAATCCAAGTTTGACCAATTTGGTAGTGGACGTAGCAGTTTTCATACTATGAACCACTTCACATACTGTGTTCATTTACTGCTTATTTACTTGACCAAACTGAAAAAAGCTTTAAGTATTTCTTTATTGCTTAAAGCTTCGGCCAGCCTTTGTCTCATTACTTCGGTCAGCTCATCAAACTGTTCATTAGCTAAACCTTTGACTGATCACTTTTAGTTGTTTGTTTTTATTAAAATCATTATTCCGCTGCCAAAAGTTTTAAAGGTTTTTAAAACTTATCAAAAATATTTTATAGGGCTATTTACCCCCCCCCCTCCTCTAGGCTTATTTTTTTTGCCTCAAGTGGACTTGCATCTACTATATGTAGACCTTTGAATTGATGTGGGGTGATGGATTCTCTTCATGCGAAAATGACGTGGACTGGGCTTCAAGGCAAAAGTCTTTGGGCACTGTTTCTTCACGGAAAATATGGTCTTCATAAATTTTCCATTCCTTCCTTAGCTACTTTTTATTGGAAATCTATTATGCCTCAAATGCCGTCTGGTGGTTCATAATAGTAGGTGGGTTATGGGCCGAGGAATGCTCCCCTTTTGGCAGGCAAATTGATGTGGGGTGATCTTTGAAGGCCCTCGACCACCAGACGCAACCCTCACAGTTCGAATGGCAAGTCACAGCATCATAATCCTCCGTGTTAATTGCAATCCTGATGAGGCGGACAGGCTTGTTAATACACATATGACTTCGAGTAATTTTGAAACTTTGGCCTATTGGAATGGCATTTGCTACGATAATTTGGTAGCCTCGGATTCCATTGAAGATAAGTGGGTTTGTTTGGAAATTATTGTATGGAGCTTTGCCGGTGGACTTACACCTACATTCTAGAAGGATTCCTATTGTTTCTAAGTGTGTTTGTTATTCTAATTCTCCAAATAGAGAATCCCTTGAACATCTTTTCCTACATTCGGAGATCGCAACACCCATTTGGATGACTCTTACTCGCTTGTTCAATAAGGTGTGTCATTATGTGTATATTTCTAATCTTTTCTCAATTTGAACTGATGGTGACTCTCTCCGAAACTGAATTGGGGCATGTTTCCTTGGCATATTCATGTTTGCATGTACAGCTTGGTTGGTTGTCCCTCTCATGGCTATACTTTCTTTTCGTATTAATAAAGTTTGTCACGTACTGTCCATATTTCAAAAAATAAAAAATTCTCTTTACAAAAACCAGAGCATCAGCACAAGATCGCTCTCCAACCTCAAAGTCCACCTCTGAATTGTTCGCTGCTTTAATCCTAAAAGATAAATCCGACTAGGGAAGGATCTCTGTCACCTCTTTGTAGGACTTGAAGAGCTTCCCATCTACACATGGATTCACTCTAGCGAAACTAATAGATTCCTCTTTGAATGACTTGAACTGCTTTCCAGTTGTGAATAAGAACTTCTCAGCAAACCACTTGATTTTCTCGGCTTCCGAACACCACCCCGAATTATCATACATCTCCGGTATGCAAACCATCGTCAACCTTCTTCTAAGCTTCACCGCAATTCTTAAGAATTGACCCGACCCATTAATTTCCTTAGATTCTACCACTACATGCCACCTACTTGTTGTCTACTCTTCCAAAAGCAACCACTAATCTTCAAAGCCCTCAACATCCAATCACAGACCCAAAGAAGTTCATGAACGGAGAGAACTAATGAGTACCTCTCGATCTTTCCACAACCAAGAATTCTATGTTACCCTTGACAGATCTACTATGGACATCAAACGTTATCAAACGTTTTCCTACCTAACTGAAAGATAATTCTAGGCCAAAATATAAAAAAATAAAAATAAAAACCTAAAGTATCCACCAAATCACTTTGCACCCTAATTTGAAATTTGTGCATAAAAACACTTCACGTTTCAATTTGTCCCACTTTGCCCCTACCCCCAACAGCCATCACAATGTTGACGTTAAGTAGCTACGTGCGAGTCACGCGAGGGCTAATTTGGTCATTTCCAATGCAGAGTCCACGTAGTTGTTGACTATTTAGCATCTGTATTCACTCCATCTCCAGCCAGTCCAAGCTCCGCCGCATCTCCAAATGTTCCAACCAATTCTTTCACGGTTGCCCCATCCTCATCTCTCCTAAGATCTCCAGATGCGGTCGCGACTCCTTCTGTGGTCGCAAAACCCCCAACCAAGAAAGCCAAAACCCCTGCTCTAGCTAAACACTCCATTGTTATTTCGTCTTCTCCCTCTCAAGCTCTTGCTGCACCAAAGCCCTCTCCTCGCTCTCGCTCCAACCGCTCGAAACCCTGCCCCAACCCCAAAACAACCAAAACCCTAGCCCCTCCATCTTCTCCGGCCACGGCGGTAACAGCGACTCCGGCCCCTGTCCGTCGCATTCTTCCCTGGGAATTTGGGAATTAAATTAATGTTGAGCATCCTCCAAATTTTTGGGTAATTCGCTCAACAATTGGTCCCATTGATGTATAAAAATTCTTAAGGTTAAAAGAACGAGAATGAAATAATTTCCCCCAATCTTCATATCTAAACCCTAGTTTTAATTAGGGGAAGAAGACAATGAAAAAAAGACCCAATTGTCCCCCTCGTGCAAGGCATGTGATGGCTTCCGTTAATATTTTTAACGTCGATCACAGTCGGGGTGTTATGTGGAACAAATTGGAACATGAAGTGTTTTTACTCATAAATTTCAAATTAGGGTGCAAAATGAGATTTGGTGAATACTTTAAAGGGTTTTTTTATATTTTGGCCGATAATTCTATCCCCCATCTAGTCACAAGTGGTAGGGAAAATAGGCCAGATCGAGCTACAACGAGTTTGGAGACTAATAGGGAAAAGCCACCATCGATTCTCTAATAATTTGGCAGTTGCCTCTTCATCTTTGTGATTGCCTTCAAGTTCTTGTTGTTCCTTGTCTTCATCGCAGCATTGAAGTAGCTACTAAATCAAGGCATTGCCAATTAGCATGCACGTCCGAAAGCTTAGTTGTTCGTTGTTGTATTAAAAGTTTTCAAATATATATGGAAAAGGTTTCAATGAAAAATATGATAGTAACCATCAAAAACTGAGAGAAAGTAACCATTAAAAACTCTTATAATATATATATATATACACACACACACACACACATATACATATATTTAATTTTTTTTCCAAAGCACTCCCACTGTCACCAAGTTCTTATTTTTATCATTTCGCATAGCTCAAATCCGCACGTGTAAAATAGGGCACACTATCAAATTAGTAAATTACTAGCACCCTTACCACATGTCCTTTTTTCTTTTATTTCATAGCCAAATCAAGTTTTATTTGCTTAAGCTCAGCGCTGTAGATTTTGAAAGAACTCCAACTTTGATAGCCAAACCAATTACAAATTTAAGCTCAGCTCTGTTGGTCTTACTCAATCTCAAGCTAAACTGGATACTAAGAACCCAATTACAAAAGCAAATCATGATCTTCATGAAACGAATATTGAATGGACTGGCCCCAAGTCTACATAAAAATGTATTGTACATGAAATAAAAACACATAATTTGTAGTTACTTTTCGGAATCCAAGCTTCTTCAAGCAGAATCAAGCTTTGTGCATTTTGCTCACATACCAAAAACCTAAAATATTTTCTCAAGAACCAAGAAGAGCCGAAAACAATCATGATTGAGCTCAACTCAAAACTCAACATGAGTCAGGTAGAATCAAGCTTCAAGAGAATCCACCCTAAGCATCCGATGGACTCAATCCATTAAACATCCCTAAACAGGGATGTATGGTGGCCATTGGAGTATCCTGCCTCTCGGCAGACCAAGACTGGCTTGAGTCTCCTTTTTGGGTTTTGGGATTTTCATCAATAAAAAAAGGATAGAGAATAAGATAATAGGACCAATGAGTGTCCAAAATCCAGAGAGAGAGAGAGAAAGAGAGGAGTGTGGGGGAGCTATTCTAAGTTTATGACATAACCACTGCGGCCACTTCCTTCTGCATCCTTATTCAAAAATTAATATGTTGGGCCGAAGAAATATGGCACCACCCCCCTCCCCCCCTCTCTCTCCCCCACTACATCTTTCGTCCCTCCTAATACACACCCTACCAAACAAGGTAAAGCTTTTCTTCAAGCCAGTCTTGGTCCAAGGCTTGCATACTTACAAGATGGAAACACTATGAAATAAGGACAATGTTATTTCCTACATTGAAAGGGAAATAATGACCAAAACAGGAAAGAAAAGTGTTAGAGAGACAACAAATGGAGAAGTATGTGATCATTTATTCCAATGTCTTCAGCAACCTAAATAGCCCAGCTGCTTCCCTGATCCGTGAAAATTCAATACAAAAGGCCTGCACCTCAATGAAAAGATCCTGAACTGCAATCAACAATATACAATCAAATATTTAGTAAACAGGAAAAGTAAAATAAAAACATTGAGCTAGATGATAAGGAAAAAGAAAATCGAGAAGGTTAACAATAACAATAATCGTGAAGGTTAACAACAACAAAAAGACCCTAAAATCATCCTCTTGGGCAAAATATTCCCATTGGATATTAAAGCAAGTCCATAATTGGCTATATTTCATTAACAAACTATTAGAACTATATAATATTTTAAGTCATGCTACTAGAACTAGAAGTCTAGAAGTGTATGATTTTCTATTATTAGTAAGGATCAAAGTATCAAAGTTTTGTATGTACAAGATTACAACTCTAAGGGTCAATTATAATACAATTTATAGGTTGATTGTGTAAATCTTAAGCTAAGTAGAAAATTGTCAATATGCCCCATTATGCACAAGTGGAACGATACCTACGCTACCCGTGAGAGTTTACTTTATGCACTGGAGTAAACAAGGACATAATTCACACATTTTGATGCTGTGATCACATAATAACATTAACATTGAGCGCATGAAGCTCCCGTCATTTCTGGGAAGGGCCAAAAATATGCAGCCTGCAGTCTCCGTAGTTCAAACCTGTAATGTCAAGTCCAGGTCACTGTGGAGCAACCTTACCTCCAGTAAGGCTCGAGCATATTATTTTTCTCGGGTAACAAAATAAAACAGAAAATTGATTTCAGTTCATTAGTCCCGGTATTAATATGGCGTTCATTATTTGGTATCATGAGGCATACGTTGTCACCTAGAAATTACCGAGTTCCCAGTGATGGTATAGAAAAGAAATTTTAGTTCTAACATTTAATCTCATAGTCCAACGTCTGACCCCAGGTTGCTTGGAGGAGATCCAGTATTATGATGACTCAAGGTTCGAGCTTGGGTACCCAGGTACAGTATTTCTGTTAATGGAAAATTTGGTCATAATATCGGAGTTGTTCTAACTGTGGCAGATTATTGCAAGGGTGGCCTAGAGGAGTCAAATTGAACTGGGATGATGGAGGATGTAGTAGATCAAAGGTGAGCGAGTCTTTTTTCCTTTAAACAAAAACAAAAAGATAAGTGCTTAATTAATTTTCAGGCAGAATAGGTTAGTAAGGATAAGCACACAGATCGCGAACAAGAACCTCAAAAACATAACAAGTATAAGATATGACCACGAGGGAAAATAAAGAACGGCATTGCTTGTGATCATACAACGCGATGACCGTGCAAGAGATTCAATTGAAGATTGTTGCTCGTCACAGGAATGAACGCAAGGAACTCGATCTTGATCTAGGGAAAGAAATATTGAACCAGGCCCGTAATAAGTTGGATCAATTTCATTACAAATTTATTTACAAAACTAAGTTTACAAGGGGGTCATTTATAGATTGATGGCAAGAACACATCTTAAATCTAGTATTGTGAATGTGAAAGAGGCATCAACCGAACAATTATGTGGGATTGGTAGCCGGTGAGAGTTTGCTCTTTGTTCACGAATATTTCAATATACCTCAGAATCCATTGTTACATTTAGTGCTTCAATTATTATGCTGCACATTTTTATTACTCCAATCTAGGAATTATTTTTTGATAAATAAGTATGGCCCCTTGGTATGGGGATTGGAACCAATAAATACAATTTCAGGTTTATTTACTTTTTATTGATATTCTATGTCTTGATTTAATTCTTCAAATCAATTCAATCTTCATGTTTTTCCCAAATCATTCATCATCCAATCTTTTCTAATTATCTAAGCAAGAAATATCTATAATTGATTTGATTTATGTGAGAGGAACTCAACGACCAGAATACATAAGTCATACATATAGCCATCCTCTGGGTAGATGAATTCCTATTAATTCATGATCCGTGCTGAGATAGGAATTAGGGTCTTTTGTGCTCTCATGTGCTTAATGGGTTTCTAATTGTAGCTTACGACGGACCAAGGGAGTATAACTATTAGAAACACTAAGATAGGAAACCATGATCCAAGCGTCCCAATCTTTACTGTAGAAATCGAACTCTTGACTTGAATTGATACAGTAGATAGAAGACACAACTGAAATAATTGGTGAATCGCAATTCCAAGGTCTCTCAAAACCTTGAATTTTCCCAATCTGCTGCAATACTTTACTTGGTTTAATTTCTTGTTTACTTCTATTCATTTTAATTTATTTAGCTCAAATCAAATCTATTATTTATTGTATTATTAGAAGATAGTTAGATCTAATTGAATCATTACACAAGTCTCTGTGGGTTCGACCCTTGTACTTGCACATTTACGACAATTTTTTAATAAGTAATAATACTATTAAAAATTCGTCAAAACAGGTGACAAATCCTTGTATACAGGGGGTATACTTCTAAAACTACTAAATTCTATACAATCGAAATCCTGTCCACTTTATCGACAAAAGAATTCCCTGGGGTCAAGCTAGAGTCAGAACACTGCCGCATGGGCCCAAATAACATCCTCCTTAACCCTATTACTATCACCCTCCTCATTCTCAAAAATCCTACGGTTCCTTTCTTTCCAAATGCTCCAGCAAATTGCCAAAGGAACTGCATCCCAAAAGGCATTCCTCCTCCTTTTCTTGTAAAGAGACCAACTCCGAAGCAGCTCCTCGATTGTTCTTGGCATAACCCAGGAAACATTCACTAAACTCAACAAAAAGCTCCTTATCTCCCTCGCTACAGGACAATGCAACAGCAAATGGTTTACATTTTCCTCATCCTTTTTGCACATAAAACACCAATTAACATAAATCTTCTTCCTAGCCCTCAAATTGTTGCCGGTAAGAATCGCCTCCCTCGAAGCCTCCCAAACGAAAAGGGCTACACTGCTGGTAGCCTTAGTCTTCCAAATCTCCTTCCACGGAAATGAAATCCTTATAATCCCCTCCAAAGCCATATAACAAGATTTCACCGAGAAGACCCGTTATTACTACCATTCCAGATAACTCTATCTTCCCCGATCCCTTTCACCGGCTGGGCATAAAGCACCTCGAAGAACTGCCCAATGACTCCCATTTCCCAATCGTGCATATCCCTTTGGAAAGAAGGATTCCAGGTAATACTGCCATCCGAGACACCGAGAATCAAACTAATCATCGCCTCTTGGTTCGCCGCAATACTATAAAGGATAAGGAATTTTGTTCACAACTCTTCTTCCCCACACCAAATATCCTCCCAAAATATAACATCAGCACCACTTCCTACCTCAAAAGAAATCAGATGCTTGAAAGGCTCCCACCCTTACCTAATTCCTTTCCACACACCAACCCCATGCGACAAGGAGATTTCCTTAGGGAACCAACGATGACTACTCTCTCCGTATTTTCGAATCACCACTTTGCTCCAAAGGGCTTTTCTGTCAACTAAATATCTTCGTAACCACTTACCCGTCAACGCTTTATTAAACACCCTGAACTTTTTGACACCCAAACCTCCTTCCTTTACATTAGAGCAAACCGAATCCAAATCAACAAGATGGTACTTCCTCTCCTCAATTTTTCCTTCCCACAAAAAGTCTCTAATTAGTTTCTCCAATCTATTTGACATAGAAATCGGGATAGTAAACAGGGACATGAAATAGGTCGGTAAATTTGCAAGAGTGCTCTTTATTAAGGTCAACCTTCCCCCTTTAGAACGATATTGTCTCTTCCACCCTGCCAATCTCCTCTCGTACCTTTCCAAAACAAAATTCTACATAGCCGTGTTCTTGAAGGAGGCCCCTAAAGGAAGGCACAGGTATGACGATGGGAGGCTAGCAGCCTTACAACCAAAAAAATATGTCAAGATCTCCAAGTTCTCCACCGCCTTCCTCTCCTCCACTTACGACAATTGATTTGTGCACTTGCGAAGGAGTCCATCTCAAAAAATGAGAATAAAAAATAAAATAAAATAACTACAAAGCAAAGCACACTAGTCGCTTAATCTCTGAAAAGGGGACTCCACTTAAAGCAGCCTTGGCTGATGCCAAAAGGGAGGCTAAAAATACAACACTGTCGGATACCAAAGGCAACAAAACAGTGTGACCCCTGAAATTCTAGAATTCCCTTCCATCCAAATACACCACAAAAACACAAAGACCCATGCCACAAAATAGATCCATCCACACCTCCTAAATCCTCTAAACTTCATCTGAAGAAACGAAACAATAGAAGCAGTAGTTCAACCTCCCTGACCGCCCCAAATAAATTGTGTCAAAGGAACAGGGCTCTTCCGCGACAAAGAAAAATTTTGGGGGATTAAAAATGACTCTTACACATAACACACCAATTCGAGGAAATAGCCTTATTCAGCCGAAGCTTTGCAACATGTCATTAGTATTGAGTTTATTAAAAGCGAGAACAAAATCTTGAAGGGAAACTACAAAGGAAGACAAGTAAAAAAGGAGTATCATTTTTTTTTTTTTTGACAAGTAATGAGAATAATATTAACAAAGCATCAGACTAGGTGACGCGTCCTAATACACGGGAAGTATACTCCTACACAATGATTTAATCAACAAAAGAACTATCGACAGTCTCTACAAAAGAATGGTCCAAACCCTCAGTCAATTCACTGCACCAGGAAGACAGGGACTTCAAAATGGACTCCTTCATTCTCACAATGCACATCTCATTTTCAAAAACTCTCCGATTTCTTTCCTTTCCAATGGTCCAACACGCTGCCAAGGAAGCAATTTCTTTTTCTCTGTGTATAATGACCAACAACTAAATAACTCCTTGACAAATTTCGGCACTGCCCAAGAAAGATGAAACAGATTTAAGCATAAAATTCCATAACTCCCAGACAATGAATCAACAAATGATTTCCGCTCTCCCATCACCTCTGCACATATAACACCAATTAATAAATCTTCCCCCGAGCGTGCAGATTGTCCCCGTAAGAATGGCTTCATTTGCAGCCTACCACGCAAAGAAAACCACACTACTAGGAGCAGCAGATTTCCACACTGTCTTCCACGGAAAATGAGTCCCGTCATTTGAGACAATATAAGATAGAAAGATTTGACCAAGAAGGATTTGCTCTTAGTACCTACCACAATACTTTGTCTTCTTGATGACCAATCTTATGAGAGTATAGCTTTTCAAACAAAGGCGAGATAGCATCAATCTCCCGGTCTTGAAGATTTCTGCGAAAAGTAGGACTCCGGGAAACTCTACCCTCCTCTAATTGCTAAGGAAACTCTACCCTCCTCCAATTGCAAAACGGAGCCGACCAAGCACTCCTTATCCGTTGCTAAGTTAAAAAGAGAAGGAAAGGATCTCCATAACTCCTCATTCTCAAACTACTTATCCCTCCAAAACTTGATCGAAGCACCATTCTCAATTTCAAAAGAGATATGCCTCTAAAAATAAGCCCAACCTTTCCGGATGCCTTTCAAACTCCTACCCAAAAACAGGAACCGACATCATTAGGAAACCACACATGATTCCCTTCACCGTACTTGCAACACAACCAATTTCCTCCAAAAAGAGTTCCTCTCCACCAAATATCTCCACAACCATTTCCCCAACCATTTCCCAAAACCTTAAGTGCTAGTTACTTTATGTAGAAGTGTTTGATCAGTACGTTACTTTATCCCACAACAAGAGTGAGAATCATAATAAAAACTCAAGTGCTTATTCCGTACGCAAGATGGTGATTCCTTTCCAAGCTATTTGAACTACCATGGAATGAAACTTATACGATAAAAGCATGGAATTGAAGAAGCAATCAGTAACTATGCTGTGTCATTCTACCAAGACTGAATAGTGCTTATATCCTGGTTCTTGCAAGCTCACAAAACTATGTGAAGGTACATTCATGCAATTAGCTCACTAACTGAACTTTATCAATCGCATAGGAACCTCGAAAAAGCAGGACTCATTAACAAGTAGAATGGCTTACTTACCATTGATGATTTTATTCCGGATCAAGCTCTGCAAGAAAACACATACAAGTCTCACTAATCTGTTCTGCATGTACTTGTCCTGAAAATGAGAAATAGATTATTCAATGTTTCCGTGATGTATAGAGAGTGTTAGTGTGAACAAACAAGAATATATTTTTATTCTGTGAACAAACAAATAATATAATAACATTAATAAAATCATAATAATAATAATAAATCACTCTTCTTTTGCAGAAACCATATGAGGTAGTTGAATAGAGAGCAAGAAGTTCTGCGGGTGAGGTTAAAACCTGCTGGTAAACAACGCCCACTACAACATAGGCGAAACGACTAGAGACTGCCAAGTCTACCCAAATCATTTCTATAATCTAGAGTTTCAAAGTTGAATCATATAGCACAAACATCATTACCACTTAAGACAACATTCAGGCACACAGAGAAACTGATATAAAATATGAACCATTTTTACTGTTTTAATTTTTTGGATAAAAGGAAATTTTATAGATCAAGGACATAATATAATAGGACAACGAGAAGTCCATCAAAAATAAACGAAAAGAAAAAAAGGGAAGAGAAAAACACACACATACCAACAAAAAGAATAGAATACCAAAGGATTCCAATCTCGCTTAATCTCTGAGAAGAGGACCCCACTAAAAGCACCCCTTACTGGCGCCCGGAGAGATGCCAAAAAAACAAACCTATTCCACAACAGTCATCAATGAAGCCTAATCCCTGAAGACTTTGGCGAAGATTCTGGAGTTACGCTCCAGAAAATGCACCAAAGAATAGCAAAAACCCCACACTACCACAAAAATGAACCATCTTGTCCTCACCCGAAACCACTAAACTTCATTCTAAGCTCTAACTGATGATAAAGCTGAAAGCAATTGGCAGCAATGAAGTGTTGCCCTCAAATCTCACTTGGGTCCTAACATGCAAAGTGTCCCTCGTAAGTCCTTTAAGTGCCCCCTTTATCCCATCCAAGTCCTCCTAGACGACCGTATAAAAAGCGAACCCTTTTTGGCACGTGCTCCGCACATGAAAAAAATTATGGGCAAGTAAATAAACTGAGCAACCGAGTTAAGTCAATAGTGCAACAACCCAACACAAACCTTCATGTTCACAGTGCTCACCTACAGACCATATGCCTACAAGTCGCCTGATCCTTGATAATTCTAGAGTTCCTCTCAATCAAGTGCACCAAAGTATAGCAAACACCCCACATTCCCACAGCAAGCTAGCATCTTTATCCCTTCCGAAACCTACAAAATGCATCTAAAGGAAAGAAGAAACAGAACCAGGACAAAGCCAAGATTCACCAACCATCCCAATGAGATTATTCCAATTCCACAGATATTGGGCTCCATCACAAAGAAGAAAAAGATGATCGTGTACGCTTACGGTCTACATCACCAATCCAAGGAAATCCTCTTATACGGTCTACGAGCATGTCAAACATCATTAGTGTTGGGCTTATTAATAACCACATGAAAGCTCCCACGGAATGACACAAGCTTTTCAGATGAAGAATGATAGGGAAAAGGGCAACGGATTAGGAAAGTGAATCAAATGCAAAAGGAGCGACAAGAATAAAGCCCCCAGCCCTCCAACACCCAAGATCAAGAATCAGGGACGATAGTCAATTGTGACCTGAGAGAATACCAAGAAGCGTTGAACCTCCTCGGCCTCCCTATCATTCCAGCTGCAAAAAATAATTGATAACATAGATTAGCGTGAACTCACACCCTAAAAGTTACAACCCTTCATCCCAATTCCCAAGAAAGTGGTTCGTGCATTTCCATTGATTTTGCATAGACAGGGAGTTAGGAGATGGATATGCCTTTATTAAAAGTATAAGAAAAAATTAAAAACAAAACACAGAAGGATCTGCATTGATGTTGACGTAGGCAGAGACAATGTAGGAGATGAAGTTGCTATGTGAGTACATTAAGGTAGATTCTTTTATCCCAAAAGAAATTGGCATGCAATGGCAGCATTAAGGATTTTGACAGCAAAGAAGAGTGCTGCCCAAGGCTTTAGCTGCTATGCCAGAACCAACATCGGATTTCATATCCCTCAGATCAGCTATTTTGGGCTGATAGAATGATAGACACGAGCACTCATGGGGAGGGTGGGGAGTGAAAGTGTTGGTGTCCTAATTGTGGTGAAGCAGTAAGGAGGCCATGCATCTGCAAGCATCGAGTGGGGTCCAGTGAGCTGCACATGCTGCAAAGATATCAATTTTTTCAATTACCCAATTTTAGATGAGTGGTGCACATGTCACGTCTGTTATTTTCTCGTGGCTGTCAGCAAAAGGGACAAAAAAGGACATGTAGACGACTGAAGTGGGATTCAATGGATAATTTGAGGGACTACTACATTTTGGCAGTTACTTTAATTATAAACCACAATTACGCAAATCTCATATTAGATCAGAGGACCAAATGTAGCACAGGAAACTTGATTCATATCACAACAAAAAAAACAAAATTGATGAAAAAGAATGCAGAGTTAATGTCAGACCTTGATGTTCTCACAGGCCGTTATGCAGTTAGTTATGTACATGTGTACGAATTCAGTGGGAAGTTCAACTGCTGTTGTGAGCCGGTTAACAACCTCCATTGAATGAAGACTCATGTCCATATTCACAAGAACAGTGAAGTATCTGTGTGAAGATAATTACTGAATCAGAATGCGAACAAATACACCAGCTCAAAAATATGATGCAAGTGCAAAGGAATAGCACAAGGACAAACTCGGCTATTTCTGGTGAATTTATCAACTTAATGAGAACTTCAACAGCAATGAGAGGATTGTTCTCCACCAGTTCCTGATAGCAAAACCCACCTTTGTAAATCAAGGAAGCACTTAATAATACTCCTACAAGTTCCCTACAGGTTTAAAGGAATCAAATACCGGTAGCTTTCTTGGTGTCAATCCACAGTGATATACGAGCTTTGGATCACTAGTTAGCTCCACTACAACTTTCTGAAGAAGAGGAGAGAAAAGTATCAGCCATCAAATCTGCTTTTGTTTTGTTTTTTTTTTTTTTTCTTTTTGATGGGAAAAGAGGATTGCATTCGAAGAAGAACATACCAAAAATGGATAAGCTATCAACCCATTACAGACACAAGATTAAAAGACAAGACAAAAAGAAAAAAGACAAGATTAATACATAAGATGGAGAATTGTTTTGCAAGTCCTTCATGCAATAAACATATCCTGCAATTAATACATCCAACATGTGAAAGCTGGATGTTTCAATGGTCATCAATGCAGTCCCCACAATCCAACTACGTAAAAATTTGGAAAAAAGTTGAAGTTCAAATGAAAAGATAAATTTAAATTTAACATAATTTTGACTAATAAAAAGATTATTTACAAACACTAGTTGTTTCATAAATCATACCAAGACAAACAAACCATTCCCAGCTCCATGAAAAGCTCCTTGAATTTTTCTTTCCGTTGACAAAACCTAACGCCTTATGCCAATTATACAAATTCCATACGCTAAAGTCTAATGTTTTTCTTCTTAAGACATCAAAATTCATCACAAACATAAGCAGCCATCTAAACCCTAGTTTGATACAGTAATGCATCAAGTTAAGCACAAACCTTGTTGGGAAGCATTCACACGTTACACATCACCCCAAGCGCCAAAATCTCAATAATGATATCAAGAACATATCCACTAAAGATGGAAGAGAAACTCAAGAGTCCACCGAAACACCAAACACCACACCATCACAAATAATATGATTATGAAACTTACATGCCTCATGCAAGGGACACAAATATCACGGAAAATGGCCTTATAATGCCTGCCCACCAACAGAAAATCAGGTTCTCTCTTGTATTCAAACTATTAAGCACATGCAGAAAAGCTATCAAATTGAACGAAATCAAAACCGTCACAATGGAGGAAGCAAAAGGGAAAGAGGATGGGAGATGGGATAGAACAAAGACTTCTTAAGCAAGAAAAAACCAAGCTGGTGGTCGAAGAATTAGAGAAACAAAAAAAATGAAAATATCTCAGCGATCACTAATTCTGTTGTTTTCCCTTTTATTAAGATTCCTCAGAAAGAGTATTCTAAGAGTTCATCACATCCTCTCCAACCAGAAAATCAGCAATGGATAATTGTGAAGAGGCAATTCCTGTATAATCACCGGAACAAAGTGAATAGGGAAGACTGCCTACACAATGAGCATCCAGGGACCCACCCAATGTCATTCACTACAATAAAACGCACATGGGCAAAGAAACAGATGAGAACATTGATGAATGAATTTCCGAAAGTGTGCAATCCAAAATTGCAAAAGCTGTCCCTAAATTCAGTGAGGTAAACTTGTTTGGGCAACTCCAACTGAAATACCAAAAGGATGAAATCTCTGTTACCAGGCCTTAGCTACGAGATTTGCACTAAATTTAGTGTAAAACTGCCACACCCACACCCATGTCGTGTAGACACCGATACTTTGGCAAAATGAAGGGTCCACGGAACCTTTTTTTTCCTAAAGAAGTCAAATATACTTATACATGAAGGGTCCAGGTAACATAGAATGGAATCTTCTCAAAGAATTTGAGAAATCCCATTCCCCAGGTTGAGGTGGTATTGTGATTTATAATGCCTTGAAATGCTCAAATACGAAAGCAACTTTGCCCAATTTTATCTCAAAAATGTGTCCTCCTACCTCTCTCTTGATATTTTTCTTTTATCAGAAAAGAAGAAATTATATTAAGAAGACGGACGAGAAGTCCATCAAACAAAATAAAAATAGAAAAGAAAATACAAAGAACAAATTAAAAAAGTACAGCATTCCAAACACGACAAATTTCTGAAAAGGGAATCCCACCAAATGCTCCAAATACCAACCCTCAGAGAGAAGGTAGAAATACAACTTGGTCCTATAAGAGCGACATCAACAAAGCCTGATCTCTGAAAATCCTGGAATTACGCTCCGTCCTACCTCTCTCTTGATATAGAGCTACATATTTTCCTGATCACCACACCTC
The DNA here is from genome assembly GCA_016624345.1 of Platycodon grandiflorus. Classification (NCBI taxonomy): domain Eukaryota; kingdom Viridiplantae; phylum Streptophyta; class Magnoliopsida; order Asterales; family Campanulaceae; genus Platycodon; species Platycodon grandiflorus. The sequence goes on along the minus strand of CM028366.1, from coordinate 49,380,946 downwards.
TTTCAAAATATCAAGTCTGCTTCCTCCATCCGACGTCTCTAGCCTAGTTAACTTCAATAGTGTTCACTAAGAAAGATAACATTACCTTTGAACTTGCAAGGCGCTTGACGAGAGCGAGACTCATGAGCCTTTCTACCTTCATTGCCCTGTGAGGTTGGCTTTACATTTACTGGAAGTCCTTCTCAATCAATTTAAAATGAGGGGGGAAGTGGGGTTGAGGATGAGGCGTGTCATAGACGTGTGTTTTTGAGATTCTTTGGTGGATTTAGACACAGGGAAACAGCAGGATTTGTAAGCAAGCTCTCTCCTTTTCACATTATGGAAGAGGGTCTTATTCCTTTCAGGGATTCACTATGCTCCATTAGGTATTAATCATTTTGTTTTTCACTTGTATCCTTCCAACTTCTCTTCCTAGGTTTTTCTCTTTTCTTTTCTTTCTATGGTTGACAACTTGTCCTCCGTGTTGTTCTTTCTTTCTCTCTACTAATATAATTCACTTCTTTCATTAACAACATAAAAAATAATAATAATAAAAAGAACAAGAGATTTCTTGTTTTGAAAGACAATGTATATCTTTTACTAGTTTCAAGTTCACTTTAATAGGTTGGTATTGATGCTAAGGCATTAGTTTCTAGTTTTGTGGGCTTCCTTTCTGTGTTTGATTTATCAAAATAATTATATGCTTACAGTGACAGCTTCTTCCTCCATCCCGCTTGAAGAGTCCTTTACTAGAATTAAGCTTCAGCTCCCGCAACGTTCTACTTGGACTCTGACTTGTTAAGAAACCGTGCCTTCTCACATGCAGATACCAAGTTTTATCAAGCAGTATAATAGGAATCAAATATTTGTGCATTACTAGTCTTTGGATTCTCAGTCTTCATTCTAGGCAAATAGAACAGGGCCTAAAAATAATACTAACCGGCCAAGGGGATCCCAGCTACACCACAAAGAACCTAAAAAACAAAAAGGCCCTGTCACGTCTTGTTTCTCTACCATCAAATCAAGTCTGCTTTCCAACTCAAACATTTTCAATCCATTACAGAAGCATGATCTGTCCACAAGTGATTGGGACGGACGAAGACCGAGTTGAGTTGAGTTGTACAGAAGCCTGATCTCCCACATAAAAAACTAATCACTTCGAAATCAATCTCAAGATCAATACCGAAATATTTTTATCATTTATTTTATTTTATTTTGGGGGAGGGGGCGGAGGGAGGGGGAGAGCGAACCTCTTGTTGAGCAGGAGCAAGTGGCCCCTTCAAAGCTTTTGCAATAAGATCCCTCACTGCTGCCCCTCTACTAGTATCAGCACACATCCCGTAATCCCAAAGAGGCTCATGATTGTTGTCAGGATTAAGCCAGACAAGCTAAAGAAAACCCAAAAGAATATCGTTGTCAATATTAAGCCACACTAGCTAAAGAAAACCCAAATGAATTAATGTAAAAATACAAATAATCAAGAAATCGATTAGATATTGTTACTCAACATTTCTCTTACCTCCCCGTCTTGTACTGGAAGCCTAGGTGGTCGAGGCCTAATCCAATGGGGACCTAATCCTTCAAATGACAAAGTTTGCAGCAAGCCGATTATTGTCTCATCTCTATCACCAGACCCAATTTTTGGTTTAACTCCAGGCTGCAGGTCAAGCCTGAAATTTGATCCCAATGCTATACACATAAACAATGGGTAAAAGGAAAAGTAGATGAAAGACGGCAACACTAAAACAGCAGAAATCCATAGCCACGATCTTTGAAGAACAAAGAGAGATACAAAAAGATCAAAATGTAAGAGTCACAGGTAAGAGTAATACTCTGGTGAATTAACATCACAACCATGAGGTACATCTGGGTCTGGAACCACATTTTTCACACAGGTGTTCCTAAATAAGCAGTTAAATGCTTCTGGATGATCCTTGTTGCAGTACTGCTGCTGCAACTGCTCACGCTGTGGGAAATTCTGATAGTAGGAAAAAGATCAACAAACATGGCATATCAAGCATAGAAAATCTAAAAGGTAGACGTAATGTGTACATTGGACCAAAAGCATAAGCATTTATTAATCGGTATATTACCTAAACTACTAGTACTTTGAGAAATGTAGATTCATTGATTGAGTCGATATTTTTTCTTGATAAGTAATATAATATAAAAATCAACGCCAAAACAGGTGGCGAGGCCTTTGTAAACAGGGAGTATACTACATCAAAAGACTATATAGTCAACTACTATCTATAATTTCTACAAAAGAGTTCCCAGCACTGGGAAGAGACTCAGCACACCAATGACTGAGAGTTCTAAATATCTCCTTGATGCGATCTATATCTGACTCCACATTCTCAAAAACCCTTCAATTTCTCTCCTTCCAAATGCTCCAGCATACTGCCAACGAGGCTGCGTTCCAGACATCATTCCTCCTTTTAAACAATGACCAACTACGGAAAAGATCCTTAATGCACCTTGGCATAACCCAAGAGACATTAGCTAGACGAAACAAAAAGTTCCAAATCTCCCAAGCTACTAGCAGTGCATCAGTAAGTGGTTAACACTTTCCTCATCCTTTTTACACATATAGCACCAATTGATATAAATGCTCTTCCTAGCCCTCAAATTATCCCCCGTCAGGATAGCCTCCCGCACAGCCTCCCAAGCAAAAAGGCCACTCTACTGGGAGCCTTAGTTTTCCATATCTCCTTCCAAGGAAAAAATACTTCATTTCTCCCTTTCAAAGCCAAATAGAAGGACTTCACCGAAAACACCCTGTTTTTAGACCCAGCCCAAACCACTTTATCTGCACCATCATTTTTCACCGGCTGGGCATAGAGCAAATCAAAAAACTGACCAATCTCTTCAATCTCCCAATCCTGCAGATATCTCCAAAATAAAGGGTTCCACGAGACTGTGCTACCTGAAATTGCAAGGATCGAATTAACCATCTATTCTTGATTTAGAGCAATACCATAAAGATTAGAAAATTTACTCCGAAGATCAGTGTCGCCACCACAAAATCTTACTAAATCTCCCCTCTCAATCACAAATGAAATCAAGTGCTTAAAGGGATCCCACCCTTTCCTAATACCCTTCCACACGCTTGTCCCATAAGGAGTGGTTATTGCCTTAGGGAACCATCGATGACTATCCTCTCCATATTTTCCCACCAACACCCTTCGCCAAAGAGCATTTCTAACAACTAAGAATCTCCACAGCCATTTGCCCATTAGTGCTTTGTTGAAGAGTTTGAAATTTTTAACTCCAAGCCCTCCATCGCGAACACTTGAGCACACCTAGTCCCAATTCACAAGATGATACTTCCTCTCTTCCCTACGGCCCTCCCACAGAGAATCTATAGCCAGCTTCTCCAATCTTTTCGAGACTGTAGAAGGAACCAAGATTAGCTAACGTACTCTTAATTAAAGTGAGCCGACCCCCTTTTGATAAGTACTGTCTCTTCCAACCCCCCAACCTCTTCTCAAATCTTTCTAACACAGGATTCAACAAAGCCACACTCTTGGAAGATGCCCCAAGCGGAAGGCCCAAATAAGACGTTGGCAAGTTCGCAGCCTTACACCCAAAAAAGTTAACCAAGCTGTCCAAATTCACCACTAGCCCTACTGGAATAACCTCACATTTTTTAATGTTGATCTTTAACCCCAACACCGCTTGAAAAAACAAAAGAACAAGATGGAGATAACCCAGATGCGACCTCTTGGCTTCACAAAATACAAGAGAATCATCCGGAAACAAAAGATGAGAGATCTCTAAATCTTCCTCTGCTTCCCTCCCCACTTTGAACCCTTGAATAAAACCCCCCAACACTGCCTTATCAAGAAGACGACTCAGAACCTCCATAACCAAAATGAAGAGAAAAGGGGATAGGGGATCACCTTGACAAAGCCCTCTCGAACTTGAAAAGAAACCAGCTGGCTCTCCATTTACCAAAACCGAGAATCTCAACGAAGAAATACAATATAGAATCCACTTCTTCCATTTTTCACCGAACCCCATCCTTCATAAGAGATACATCAAAAAGTCCCACTCAACGTGATCATATGCCTTCTCAATGTCCAATTTGCATAGTACCCCAGGAACGCCACCACGCAATCTAGCATCCACTACCTCATTAGCTATCAAAACCGCATCCAAAATCTGTCTTCCCCTCCACGAAAGCGTGTTGCGAAGAAGAAATGACCTCCCCTAAAAGTAAAACCCTTCTCAATCGATTCGAAAGAACTTTAGCAATGATCTTGAGTTGATAATTAATAGGTAGATAAAATAATTGAACTAGCAATCCCCTACCTGATTGATGAATGACCCCGTTGTCTACTTCTGGTTCAAAAATTATAAATATATGTAGTAATGTTATATGATGCATATGCATAATACGAGCCTTCGTATCAAAAGCATTATAATAACAGAACATGTCACTCCATTGTCACAAACATGCATGCATAGAACTTACAAAAGAAAGTGGATCAAAATTCTGAATGTAATCAACAGCAGATACTTTGAGAACCTGCAAGGAAAAAACGCTGGAATATAGGATAAGGAAGAAACGAGCAAACATAAGAAAACTAACATGCACAAACATGAATCAAAAAGTTACTTAGATTAGCTATCTTCAATTGTGGGTATATAGGGTCACACCAATATGAAGAGGTACATTCCATAGCCACCAATACCCATTCTAGAAGGGTATATTAAGAACATCACTGGTGTATTCCCAAACTTAAAGACAGGACAATATAATGGATATAATGAAGAACACTCGTCAAATCTATCATAATATCTGAAACCAGAAAGCACCTCTTGAAAGATGAAGACCATAAGGATGGTAAGAACACCATAGGGGTATTTCCAACCTCATAGACATGAAAAAGTAATGGTCAGCTATTATTCTGCATGTAGGAGTGCAGTCATCAAAAAATGACATGAAGGGTACAAGTCAGATGTACCGGATCATGTACGTAGAATGGACGAGGGGCAAGTTCATGGTTCGGCAAGACCATCACTCTTAAGTAACAAGATTCTCATAACCCAAACACACCACAGGGATCATGTAAGACAGAGTACGTGGAGAATTAACATATGTCCTTGAACTAGAGGCATCTCAATATTAGGATACAAACCAATTTTAACCTCAGCAAATAAATACTCCCTCCATCCCAAAATGAGTTTCCAATTTTATACATAAACAAAACTGGACAGTAATTTTGTGAAAAAACTATTAACAGCCCCTTTAATCTAACAAGCTTTTTAAAGCATCACAAAACCCCAAGGTAATGATCAGGTCATACACAAAGGACATATTACTTAAATCAATGGTGATCACTGCAGTACTTCTATAATCACAACGCATAGAAACTTAACAAGAATCTTAGTACATCTAAATTAACAACATTGGTCCACCTTTAAAAAACAAAAAGAGTGAGGCAGAAAGTGAATGAAACCTCTTTACTATTGGAAGAGGTGGCAGAGCCTAAAAGATGAAGAATAAATGCCCTTTCAAATTTTTCAACCTCATCATCACACGCTGCCTGCAGAGCAAGTAAAAGGTCATCACATCAATACATGGATCACATGAAAGCTTTAATGTAATTCAAACAAAAAAACCATATAAGGGTGCTAGAAATTTCAAAAAGAAAAGCTAACATCAAGTATTATCAAAAAAAAAAAAAAGAACAATCTAAGTGAACAAAAACATCTGGAGCCAGAGCCAAACAAAACCATAAAGCTTACACATCAAGAAAAACAATGAAGATAATCATCCAGCCTTTGTGAAGAAGTCACACATAGGCACGTGTATACCACTAAAAGCTTCTAAGAGATTTTACTTTTATGCACTTGATTGCAACAGCACTACCTCGCCTCTAATATCTGCCATACTCTCTCACGCTGGCATGCCCTCTCAGCAGATCGGAAATTGTTTTGCCAGCTTTCATATTTCATCGCATGTGTTGATGCTAATCCAAAGTTGAAAATTCACGCTTCATGTTATGTTGGCCTCTCAAAATCGGATTAGGGGGCTAATCTGATATGTTTGATTTGGGTGTTTAGCGAGTTTTCTTGTAGTTGGAATCGCTTTGACCTTTTTGGTATTTCGATTGTAAGTTCGGGTGCAATTTACTATTTTCGTTTGGCCGATGGTTTCATTTTATTTCCTTTTCTTTTGATCTTTGCTTTCTGATGGGTTCGTTTCGACGTGTGGCTGGATTGCTTGTTCTTCCTTTGGATGGTTCAAGCAACATCGTTAATGAATTTCCGGTCGTTTTGTGCGAGTTATCCCGTTGGAGTGGAAAATTGCATCAGGTTTTTGAAATGTTGCTTGGTGGGACGATCAGAGAGGCCAGTCACATGGGATTTTGATGTGGCAGTCTCAGCGACAAAGACTTGGAAGAGGGCGGTAGGTGTACGGGTTCATTGGCTTCCTGGGTCTAAGCTTTGTTCATTGTCCCTCTCCGTCGGAGGTCGATAGGGCAATTCAGGAGGGTTTCAAATTTCAAGGATGGCATTCCTTTGCCCGATCACAAATGGGCTAGCTCATACGGGCTAATGGGAAAAAGAGAGAAGAGATATGGGTTCTGATCAAGGGACTTCCACGTCATCAGTGGAGTGTAAGTGTGTTGCAGAACATTGGAAACCTTTGGGAAGGTTTTAGAGGTGTCAACAAGGACAGGGAAGGCTCTTTCGAGTTAATCCATATTCAAGTGAAGGATCACATTTTGTTACCTTCATCAATTCCTATGGTCGTGGTGATTTTCGCTATCATGTTCACAAAGAGGTGGTTCACTATTATGAGCAAAGGGGTAGCAGGTGGCTGATCCCGATGGCTAGGGATGGCTAAGGACAGCGAACCTACAAAATTTTTCAAACGGCAGTAGCAAATCAGCGGTGGACGGGATGATGATAATGTACTAAGGGAGTATCATGCGAGATTTCAGCAATTCTAGATTTGGTTATTTGGGTAAAATTCAAGCCAACCGTTCCCCTTTTGGCACCGCCACGTGGGATTTGATAAAATTAGGCCACTAACTGGTAGGCCCAGCGTATTTACACGATTGGGTGGGCAATTGGTCACAAGCCTGCTCGGTTTTGGTTTCGTGGCTGATGGATGAGTATTTTACTCATTTATTGGGTATTAATCCAACTTAAGCTTTGCTAATTCTCGGGTTTGTTGTTATCTAATATGTGTTTGATGATTCTCTTGCTCGGCCTATCCCTGATTTTCATGCCAATATGAATTCTCAATTTGCTTTAAGTAACGAAAATTATACGCTTGCTGACTTGTTCATGGTAAGACTTGAATTTGAAGATGGCAAATATGTTATAGTTCGTGTGCATTTTGAGCCTAATTTTCCAGATTCTTTCCCTAACTTACATCTACAAATCATGGAACATTTATGAATTGGTTATATTCTTGGACCTAATGCATCTTTATTTAACTTAACCATCATATAAGAATACTGGTCCAGTTTTTATATCAAGGACAGGTTACTTTCTCGAGACACCTTTGATTCGTCTCCAAGCACCTAACTTTGGGATTCAAGATCTCTTTCACACCAGCTCCCTGACTGCACTTTGTGAGTTTGCACCCATGCAGCCATTCCATGCACCCCCTCTGCAGTTATTTGGTACTGTGTCAGCTGCTTGGATTGATTCGTCTTATTAAAGAGTTCTCAAGCATTACCTTCACCTCTACTTTAGGACCAGAGTTCTTCTATTAGGCAGAGAGGAATGATGGAGGACGAGAAGTGTTAGATAAGCCAAGGAAGAGGATACATATATATGATAAGCGTTGGCGCAAGCCTATACTCATTATTTAGCAGTTCTTCATAGTATTAGTTATTAAGGAATTTATTTAAGTTATGTCTTCTAGTTGGTTTCTTTTGTATTTTAGTATTTAATTGGGGGTGCCTTTTGTAATTTAGGATAATTCAGCGCATAAGTCGAGCTCAGACAGGCTTGCACGGCTCGTTACCATAAACGAACTCAGACCAGCCTGAGGAAGAGTTTAGATGCAAATGTCACAAGCAGAGTCCAAGGTTGCTTGTTGCCAAGTCTAAGCCACCCTAGAAACGTAACGAATCGAGAACTCGGCTGCCAAGGGAAGGGGTCCAGCTCATTTCATTTTCAAACTCACAAATGGAGATATGCTTCTTATCCATGGTCGAGATTTTGGCAGAGGAAAGGATGAGCAGATGTCATGAGTGTGTGACCTATTCGCAATTTTTGGTGTACTTGAATAGGTTCAAATTCAAGAATTATAATAGATAAATATTCAGCTATGGAACTGTTGAGGAAAAATGGCTGTTTAGTTCATGTCTTAATGAATGAATGACGTGTACAAGTGTAAATGAATGTCTGGTAAGAGTCAGTTATTCTTTGCTATCGAATAAATCAAAGAACTACTAGCAATAAATAAACATTGTGCCGCACCAACAAACATCATAAACTCTTAACTCGCCTGAGAAGTTCTGCTCATTACTTGACCAGTAACAGAAGTTGAAAAGTGTAAACACTTGAATAATAGAACTACCCAACAAAATCTGGTATATACATTCAGCAATTTATGAAGTTTACAGAAAGCATTTTGTGTATCAAACATAACCAAAATACCACACTTACATTTACGAGCAGAGAAATGAATGGGTGCGAAGATGGTTCTTGAGAAGAATAAGCTTGATGTAGTATCGCAAATGCAATCAAACGCTCGCTGGATCTAAGAAATTGGGGTGTTTTCTGCAATAACGTAGCACAAGACAATCATCAATCAGCACCTTCACTTTCATTATGTTAGCCATTACCCATTAAAATGACTAATTGGGTTAACCATTTAAGTACCCAATATTATAATGGGTTTCAAATGGGTAACCTGGTAAGTACCCAATACCATAACGGGTTGGATTTTTATCCCACAACCCAAAAAGTTATCCAATAATGAAAAATTCTTAGAAGTAGCCCAAAAAAATCTTTTGATCGAATTGACGCAAGATAGAGTTTATGAAGAAAAAAATCTTTCAAGGTTCCAATCTCTAATTATCTTTTTTTTTCCAATAAAATTTGTAAAATGGACACTCATTTTGGGACAAATGGAGGACTATTTATTAAAGGTGTAACATGAAAAATACTTTTTCTAACATTAGATAAAATGTTAAATAAAATTTAGTGTAAAATTTAATGGGTACTACTTTTTAGAATATATGAAAAGATAAGTGAATATATGTGAATATTGTCTCTAGCTAGATTCAGGGGATTTGATTGATTCTCTATTTATGGTTATTATACCATAATCGTGTAAAAACGGACATTTGCCTTTGTAAATAAAACACACAATTCTCTCAATTTCATATGGAAACTGAGTCTCTAGGTTTCCGTCGTCATCCGCCGGTCGCTAGAAAATTTGCCAGAGTTTCTCAGGTTCTCCAGAACCACTTTTTGGCTTTGTCTGAGCCCGTTTCCGGCATCCGCTGCCTCAAATTGTGCCTCCAACACTTTGATTTAATCGGTTTACTTCTAATCCTCTATTAATATTGTTTAAAAAAATCACCATGTCAAAAGTTGGTATGTCACCTCAGCTGTTAGTTCATCCTCATCTCAGCCTTTCACCATTCCTGGTGCCCCCACTATCAATACACAAAAATTGAAAGGGTCTGCCAACTATCTTTCATGGGCTGCCTCTGTCAGAATGTGGTTCAAGGGGCAGGGACAAGTGGAACATCTCACTCAGACAGACGAAAATGTTCCTCAAGCCAGCCTTGATAAACGGGAACAGATAGATACCCAGCTATGCAATCTATTGTAGCAGTCTATAGATCCCTCTCTTATGCCGGTCTTTCGTCCCTTTGAGACGTGTTATAAAGTATGTAAAGAAGCCTCAGAATGCTATAAAAATGACATCCAAAGGTTTTATACCATCCTGAGCAGTATTAAAAATCCGAAGCAAGAAGTTACTATGGAGTCTTATCGGGGACAAGTTCGTGCTCTTATGCTAGAATTTGAAGCTCTTATGCCTTTTGCAAAAACCCCTGATGCACAACAGGAGAAATTTTTCATGGTTGCTGCTCTATCTGGGCTCAAATCAGAATATGAACCCGCTCGTCATCAGATCTTGACTAGCTCCACTAGTCCAACCATGAAGGACACTTCCAAACAGTTACTCAATATGACTGGAGATTATGTTGCTCCTGTTTCAGCAGGTTCCGATAAAATGCCATCAGCTTTTGTGTCTTAAACACCGCAGACTGGTGGGGAAAAAGGATCCATTAATAACCACCCTTAAGTGTACTTTTTGCAAGACGACCGGATTTGAGGAAAGATGTTGGAAGAAATATGGTAGTCCTGCAGCTCCACCCGCTCCTTGCATTGCGAATGCTTTTCAGAGTAGTTCTAACCATCCAGAGTACACTACATCATCTCAAATGGTGCCTATGACTGCAGCCGATTATGATGCGTTTCTAAAATTTCAAGCTACTAAACACGCTACTACTACTGCCATTGGACACACTGCTAATAAGCCAACAACTTGTGTTACTTAGGGTTGTTCTCCTGGATCTTGGTTGGTTGATTCTGGTGCTATAGATCATATGTCTGGTAATAAAGATAATTTCTCATCACTCATATATTCTGATGCTTTACCTAATAATACTGTTGCTGATGGGAATGAAACTATGGTTGAAGGAATAGGACAGACTAACCCATTCCCACTTTGACCTTAGAATCTGTTCTTTATGTGCCTAAAAGTCCTTTCAACTTGATATCTGTTAGCCGAATAACTAAAGCTCTTTCTTTTTTTCTTTTTTCTTTTTTTTTTTTTTTTGATAAGTAACTAAAGCTCTTTCTTGTTCCGTAACCTTTACACCTGATTGTGTCTTCATGCAGGACCCGGGTACGGGACGGATGATTAGCCAAGGGCAGGGTCACTATTACCTTGATGGATGTCGGTCTCCAGTAGCTTGTGCAGTTGCATCTCACCAGCACATCTCCATCATCTCTTTGGCCATCAATCTCTTCCCAAATTACGGAAGTTGGTTCCAGGATTGTCGTCATAAGCTTCTTTTGATTGTGAGTCTTGTCAATGAGGTAAACATATCTGCAGCTCGTTTCCTTGTAGAGTCAATAATTGGGTTGAGTCCATGTTTGGGTCGAAGTCGAATCAGTTATGTTTTGGGTTTCCATTATTTTGTCACTTTCATTGATGAGTATTCTAAATGTACACAGATTTTTCTCATGAAACATCTTCACAATTTTTGTGTTGAAATAAAAACACAAATTGGTACATCTATCCGTTCTTTAAGAAGTGACAATGCACAGGAATATTCTTCTACTCAATTTACAGACTTCATGACATCCCATGGCATTTTACATCCATCGCTTTGCCCTTATACACCTGAACAAAGTGGGGTGGCTAAAAAGGAAAAATCGTCATTTAATTGAAACTACTCGCACTTTGCTGTTGCATGGCAATCTTCCCACTACATTTTGGGCCGACACTGTTCTCACTGCATGTTATCTTATTAATCGCATGCCATTGGGGGCGGGCAAATTTAGATATACAACCTTAATATATATATATATATATATATATATAAAAGTATTATATTTGTAAATTTTTATAAAAAAAAATGTTAGTTCGGCCATCAAAAAAAATTGCTTAAATTGAGGCCTATATAATTTTAAATTTAATAAAGAGCCTTCCTCTAACTCTTTTATTCAATTAGTTTCAAACCTTTTCCGACGAGAGTGGAAGGAAGTAGATCAATAAGTATATTGAAATGTTTGATTTCTTATTTTGAAAGATACAGATAGAAAGGTTTTCAATCGCCCATGATAATAGCCCAAGAGCTTGCATCTAAAATGGAAATTGATTCTATTTTTCCTCAAAATCATAAACTCATAGGAAGAAACAATTTGATGAAAATTGTCATGAAGAGATTTCACGGTCTGCGGAGGTGTCTTTTAGGATTTTTTTTTTTTTTTTTTTTTTGTTGTTGTAGTGGATATTGCTATTTCATCTTTATAGAGCATATTTGAACAATTGAATGTTTTTGAAAATATTTTTAGTTTTATGTTTAATCCTAAGAAGTTGTCTTCATTGGATGAGAATAGATTGCATTAATGTTGTGTTAATCTTCAAGTTGCCCTAAAAGATAATGACAAATTTGACAGCGATACATGAATTATTTTCTGAATTGCAAGTACTACGAATGTGTCTACCAAAAGAAACAAAGTCAGACATGGAAGTTGTTGAGTTTGTTAAATCTTTAGATTGTTTTCCTAATGTTTCTATTGCGTATAGAATTTCGTTAACTATACCGATTATTGTAGCATCACAGAAAGAAGTTTTTCAAAACTAAAATTGAAAAAATCTTTTTTTTATATATATATATATATATATAGACAAGCGTCAAAACAGGTGACACGACCTATGTACACAGGGAGTATACAAAAATATCAAGCTATCTAATAACCGAAATGTTGTCCATAAACTTTACAAAAGGATCCCCATCCGATGATCTCGACTCTCTACACCAAAAAAATAGGGTCCGCAATACTAGCTCTTTTAAAACATTAGTACGCATCTCTATATTCTCGAAAGCTGCACAATTCCTCTCCTTCAAAACAGTCCAAGCCACCGCCAAAGGAGCCATATCCCAAAAACTGTGTCACCCCTTTCTTTTATACAGTGACCAACTAAAAAGCAGCTCGAGAGCTAGGCATTGCCCAAGACACCCCAAATAAGCTGAAAATAAAATCCCATATAACCATGGCAAGTGGGCAATGCAAAAGAAGATGATTGAGTGTCTCCTCATCCCCTTTACACATACAACACCAGTCACATAAATTTTCTTTCTGATTCGTAGATTATCACCTGTCAAAATAGCTCCATTAGCCGCTTCCCACATGAAAAAAGATACTCTAGTTCGCGCTTTATTTTTGCACAGTCTTCCAAGGGAAAACGTTGTTACTACTCCTAATTTTTTGATAGTACGATTTAACGGAGAAGATTCTACTCTTAACCCCCTCCACAAATCAGAATCCTCTCCACTTGTCACCACCTTGCGAGCATACAGCATACAGCATCTCGAAAAAGCGCTGGATCTGATCAAATTCCAATCCTGCAGATTTCTTCTAAATGCTGGATTCCATGACACAACATCTCCACTAGTGAGCAAGACTGAACTAACCTTTTCTACATTGTTGACTGCAATGTTATATAACTCGGAAAACACCCAAAATATCCATATCCCCACACCATTTATCTTCCCAAAATCTAACCGACTCCCGTTGCCAATATCACACGAGATAAAATTCCTAAACTGATTCCACCCTTTGTGAATTCCTTTCCACACACCAACTCCATAAGTCACCAAGACCTCGCCCGGAGTCCATTCATGATCGCTTTCCCTATACTTTCCCACCACCACCCTCCTCCAGAATCCTTCTTTAGCAGCCATAAATTTCCAAAGCCATTTCCCCATTAAAGCAGAATTAAAGGATCTAAGATTTTTGATCCCTAACCCTCCACCAATCAAGTTATAACACACCGAATCTCACTTGATCAAGTGATACTTCTGCTCTTCTGACATCCCATTAAAGCAGAATTTAAGGATCTAAGATTTTTTATCACTAGCCGTCCACCAGTCAAGTTATAACACACCGAATCCCACTTGACCAAGTGATATTTCCATTCTTCCGACATCCCCTCCCAAAGGAAATCCCTTTCTAGCTTCTCTAATCTCTTCGCCACAAAAACCGAAAGAGGAAACATTGTAATAAGTAGAAAGATTAGAAAGAGTACTCTTAATCAAAGTGAGTCTACCAACTTCGATAAACGTTGTTTCTTCCAACCTCCCAACCTTCGCTCAAACTTCTCAACCACCAGATTCCAAGTGTGTTTTCTATTAGGCGCAGCTCCAAGAGGTAGACCTAGGTAAGACGTGGAAAAATTGCCAACCTTACATCCGAAGAAGAGAGCCAAATCATCAATGTTGTCCACCCTCCCTACTCGAAAAATCTCACTCTTATGAATATTAATCTTCAATCTTGGCAGCTTGAAAATAAAGAAGCTCCAACCAAAGGTAACCCAGCTGACTCTACCTCACAAAAAATAAGAGTATCATCTGCGAACAGCGAATGAGAAACCTCTATCTTAGAATGCCTCTCTACCAACCCGAAAACCTCGTATAAATCCCCTCGCAACAGAGGCATCCATGATTCTACTAAATGCTTCCATGACAATGAAAAACAGGAAGGAAGAGAAAGAGTCTCATGTCTTAATCCTCTAGTGCTAGAGAAAAATCCCTTCGGCTCACCATTAATCAAAACAGAGAATCTCACCCTAGATATACAAAACAGAAAGCAATCTCGCCACTTATCCCCAAAATCCATCCTGGACGGCAAATACATAACAAACTCCCAACTAACATGATCGAAGGCTTTCTCAATGTCAAGCTTACACTTCAACCCTGGCACCCCATTCCTCATTCTAGCATCAACCGTCTCATTTGCAATTAGAACCGCTTTTGTAAACTCCAGACCACCCACAAAGGCAAAGGCATGCTGAGAGATTGAAATCACCTTTCCAATAACCTTTCTCTACCGGATCAAAAGCATCTTCGCAATAAATCTTATACACCCCTCCTAACAAACTAATCGGTCTGAACTCCCCGATGTCCTCCCCTGATGTCCTCCGCTCCTTTCCTTTTCGGAATAAGAGTTATAAAAGAAGCATTAAAACTTCTCTCAAAGCGCTTATGCACATAGAAATGATGGAAAACCTCCATAAGATCATCCTTAATAACCTCCAAACAATTTTGATAAAAGGATAACGGAAATCCGTCCCGCCCAGGAGCCTTATACCTGCTCATCCCTCTAACCGCGAACTCAATCTCCTCATCCGTAAACGGAACCTCCAATAAATCCTTTTCCCCCATATTCAGGGATTGAACGTAACCCCCTCCAATTTTGGACACCATCCACTGTTCTCCTTAAAAAGATTTTCATAAAATCTAGCAATCCCTTTCTAACTTCCGAAACGTCTTCCAAAAGAGCACCATTGATAATCACCTTATTAATCTGATTGTCCCTCTTATGAGCATCAGCCATCCGGTGAAAAATCATCATGTTTCTATCCCTTTCCTTTAACCACTGCACTCTAGATTTTTGTCTCCAACTTATTTCCTCACACACAAGAAGCCTCTGAATCTCCGACTTTAAAGACATCAGCCGATCGACCTCTTCTACACTCAAAACCCCCACCCCTTCTTAATAATCCAAACTTCTGACTTCTTCAAGCAAATTATCCATTTGCAATTTAATGTCCCAAAACGCAACCCTATTCTACTCTTTAAGATCCTCCTTAAGCAGCTTCAGCTTCTTCGCAAACCTAGAACACGGATTACCATCTATCACATAAGCTCGCCATTTACCCTGAACCCAATCTTAAAAATCCGGCTACTTCAACATATTCTCGAAGCAAAATGGAGTTTTTCTAATAACCAGATCACCGCACTCTAACCGAAGCAGGACATGGTCAGAAAGCACCTTCGAAAGGCAAGATTGGGAAGAACCACCAAAGCACTCTAACCAATCCGACAACACCAAGAATATATCTATCCTCGAACACTCTGCATGTCACTGTTCCTCGACCAAGTAAATTGTCCCCCTAATAAAGGCAAATCCACAAGTTCCACTTCGTTGATAAAATCATTGAAATCCTCCATAGGTGAAAACACCCTAGATCCAACCCGTTCATAAGGGAATCTGATTAACTACCTTTAGTTCATCCCACAATTCCTTACGCGTAGCATCTTCACAAAGCCCATAAACCCCCGAAAAGACCCACCTCACGTCATCAACTACCCCTGAAAATAGCATGAGATTGAAAATTTTCCTAATCTTGTCCCTATTCTCGACACAACTCTACCATCCCACAACAGTAGAATACTTCCAGTCTAAATGCTCCAAATGAGTCCAACTATCCCCACCCATGCTCAACGCCACTGTCTACGTTTGCCATCTTCTTCTTGAAGACAAATCATATGAGGCTTCCATCTCCTAAACGCCACTTTAATCACAAACCTTTTTTTCTCATAACTAATACCCCTCACATTCCAAGATATAATCCGTAGATACATGACTAAAACAGATTTTTAATTCTCCTACCCGACCCACCCTTTATGTCATAGTTCTGCAGCTCAATTTCCTCAACTCCCTACAACTGCTGCCTAGTGCTTTCTTCTTATTGTCACTATAGCTTTTACCCGCCGATTTTCTTTCCCTTTCTATCTCTGACAATAAATCCAAAATTCTATCTTCATAACCTACCCACGAAACGCCAAGAAAACGACAAAACCCCTTAGCTCGCCTCCTCACCCATAACGACATATTGTCCTTGACCTCCAAGTCCAACAACAATTCTTTCTCACAATACAAATCTGGTGTGATCACTGCCAATGGCGAGCACTGAATAGCTTCTTCCGAGTCATCGTCCCGCTGCCACCAAGGGTAATAGCCTTTAAATAATCACAGAAGGATTAGCCCTTGATAAATTATTTACGTCAACATGAGGAAAACAAACATCTTCTACTCCGTCACTACAACAACCAGATCCCGAGTTTGTATTTGACCAATCTACATCCCCTTCTATCTCCGAACCAAGGCCGCTTTGATCTGGAAACCTTCCTTCGAACTCGACAACCCTTCATCCTATGGACGAGTTCCTCTTATTCTGACGCCATCCTCTTCTAACTCCATTTTGCCTCGCGAATCCGGAGACCCACTCCTAGCCATCCCTTCCCTTCAATCTCGCGCCCGTGTCTCGCCTCTTTCCTCTCGTCTCGACACTGGCTTCCAAATTTTCTTTATCGATCTCGCGAAGAGTTCGTCTTATCAACAAACCCAAAACGCCTATTATTAACAAAACTTAGGATTAACAGTAAGCTCAGAGGTGAACGGCCCACACAATTTACCTCCACTGGCTTCCAAATTTTCTTTATCGATCTCGACGAAGAGTACGTCTTATCAACAAACCCAAAATGCCTATTATTAAGAAACTTAGGATTAACAGTAAGCTCAAAGGTGAACAGCCCACACAATTTACCTCCAACGGCATGGAACTCGGCTGGGTCAACCTCCTTAAACACATTAGACCGAGAACTTTGGGCCTCCCATATAGATTTGCGCCTTAAAGAGATAGATGGACCATTGAAAGGCCCATAACTCTCTTTACCTTTAGGTCTCATTTCACAGCCCAAATTAGAAATACCCAGACCCAACCCCGAAACGACACTGCTTTGGCCATGAGAAAATTCAAATTTTAACTTCTGACCAACACACGTGTTGTGTTTGTCGACCCTGCGAGAACTGTCGCCATATGACGACTGACCTCTTGCCCTTCCCTCACGCACGTAGTTAACACACGCCTCTTTACCATTCTCCTCCGCCTTCAACCAAACAAAGACGCCATAGCTACCACAAGACCTCCGATATTGACAGAAGGTGGTGGTTTACGCCCAAATCGAAATAGAGAATAAAAGTCCTACTCCAATTTGAATACACGTCGGCATATTTTCTTTGAATCTAATGAGAATCCGAGCCCATTTCAGATCTAACCTCTTCTCTATAGCATCATCAACCCTAATAAAACCTCCACACCTCCACCCTATCTCTTGAAACACAATGTTCCCGACAAATGAAGCGGTAACCCCAAACCCCTAATCCATGCCACCTTTGGTTTCCGATCTTCACGATGGCAACACCCTACTACGTTCCATCTATCAAGAAACAGAGGCATCTATTAAGGACCCAATCCTTTTTCTGTAGAACACGAGAAGCTTCCTCCATTGAAGGGAAAACGTACAAAAAGAATTTTCCGTTTATATCCACCACTCTCACTCCTCCTGCCGTCCTCCACCTTCAATCTACCCATTTTTGATCTTCAGTTGGGTGGAATAGGGCACTATAAATTTCCCAACCTTCCTACCAAACATCTATGAAGAAATTTCACATTACCTCCGACGGAATTTGCCTCCACCTCGAAATCTATCTTCGTCTGATCTACGTTGCGAGAAACAAAGAGATAAAGTTTGGCCATTGGGGATTTCTGCCACCTCTTTGTAGGACTTACCACGGTTCTCCATTGTTCAACTGAATTCCTCTTACATTCTTAACCACCAACCAAACACTACTCACAAATCTTTGCATTTTCTCCACACTATAATCCACCCCGCATCAGTGACATATTCAGGGATGTAAATCATTCCCGACCTTCCTGTACCCTTTGCTACTACTCTGATGAACTGCCCAGAATCATTCTGTTCTTTTGCCACAATGACTTCCCTCCATTTTTCTTGCCTCATCTTCCAACAAAAACCTTTGATGAAGGAAAATCTGGCCATCCACTCGCATACCCAAAAAAACTCATGGACAGAGAGATAAACCTCATGAGGCCTCCCTAGATCTCTCAACCAACTGAAACCCCTCGTAGTTATCTCAAAGAACCTATGAATGTATATTGTCTTTCTAACAACCTGGAAAATGATTCTATCCTCGGGGCCTAAGAAGGATTTCGCCATTGAAAAAAGCTTCAAAGAACCTGAAAAATAGCTATATGTTCTTTATATGCATCATGTCTCTTAACCACCAACAAAATCATACTTGCATTCAACTATGTCCCAAGAAAGGTTAAATGGATTAGTAATTTTATGCATTGAAAATGATATGTTGAAAAAACTTAATTTTGAAGACCTTATTGATGATTTTGCTTCTCTAAATGCTAGAAGATCTAGATTTTTTCAAAAATTATTTGATCCATATTTTTTCTTGTATGTTTGTAGGTGTTGCACTTTTTCAATACATTGGATGATGAAAAGTGAAAAATTGTTTATGTAAAATTCTTATTTTTTACATTTTTAAAAGGACCCCTTTTGTTTCTTTTTGCCATGGGCCTCCACAGGTTCAGGGCAACCATGGTGTTGCAACATCAAATTCCTTATTCTATTTTCTTTCCCAAACAAGCACTTCATCCCCCTTTCACTTCGTCCTTTTGGTTATGTTTGTTTTGTCCATTGTTTCAATCCAGGCCAGGATAAGTTAGCTCCTAAAGCTCTCAAATGTCTTTCTTTGGGTTATTCTCGTCTCCAAAAAGGGTACAAATGCTACTCGCCTGATGTAAGCGGTATTTCATGTCTGCTGATGTGTCCTTCTTTGATCAACAGTTCTTCTTCCCGGTCACTCAACCAGATCCATCAAATCTTGATCAGGTATTACCTATTCCAGTTTTTCCCTCTTCTTTACTTCCTAGGGATCCACCACCTACTCTAACCTCTGTGGATCCTTCATAGCTCACTTATCATCGACGCCCTCGTCCTACTACCACTCCCAACAATCCACCAGATGTAGTTCCTAGTGACTCACCTTTACAATCCTCGACGATCCTCCTCCTCCCGCCTCGGTCCCACATGTAGACGATCTTCACATTGCCCAGCAAAAAGGTAAACGGTCTACCGCTAATCCTTATCCCATTTACACTTATCTAAGATATGACCATCTATCACCTTCCTATTCTGCTTTTGTGTCGAGCCTCTCCTCTGTTCCTATTCCTAAGAGTGCAAGTGAAGCACTATCCCATCCCGGTTGGCACCAGGCCATGATTGATAAATTGGAAGCTTTGCACTTGAATGGTACTTGGGAATTGGTTTCTTTGCCTCCTCGAAAAACAACAGTTGGTCTTCATTCGATTTTCACTCCCAAAGTAGGTTCCAATGGAAAAATTGACTGTCTTAAGGCTCGCCTTGTTGCCAAAGGATACATAGATTTTTGGCCCTACACTGATACATTTTCTACAGCCGCCAAAGTGTCAAGTGCGCGGCTTCTTATCTCTATGGCAGCCATGAGCAACTGTTCTCTTCATCAGCTTGACATTAAGAATGCTTTTCTCTGTGGCGACTTACAAAAGGAGGTATTTATGGTGCAACCACCAAGGTTTGTTGCTCAGGTGGAGGAGTCTGGACTAGTCTGCAAACTGCGTAAGTCCCTTTATGGACTTAAACAATCTCCCAAAACATGGTTTGGTAGATTCAGCAATGTGGTTCAGCATTCGGAATGATACAAAGTGAACTGATCATTCAGTCTTCTATTGTCACTCATCATCACTTTGCATCTACTTGGTGGTTCATATCGATGACATAGTCATTACTGGAAATGATAACAACGGTATCCCACAACTGAAGGATCTTTTTTTTTTCAAACGTTTCCAGACAGAAGACATGGGAAACCCCGGATACTTCTTAGGTATTGAAGATGCACAATCAAAAGTAGGGATTTCAATATCTCAACGGAAGTATGCATTAGACATTCTTAAGGAAGCTGGCTTATTAGACTCCAAACCAGTTGACAGTCCAATGGATCCCAATGTTCTACCAGGACAGGGGAGCCTGTATCAGATCAGGGAAATATCAGAGATTGGTCGGTAGACTTAATTATCTCACAGTAACTCGACCAGACATCTATCTCATTTGCTGTGAGCATAGTAAGTCAGTTTTTGAACTCTCCATGTGATATATATTGGGAAGCTGCACTCCGTATACTGAAGTACATCAAAAGAGCACCTCGAAAAGGCTTAATCTATGAGAATAAAAGGCATATGGAGATCAGTTGCTATTCAGCTGCTAATTGGGAAGGATGTCCCCCCTCTGGTCGAAGGTCAACTTCAGTACATTGTCCTATTTGGTGATAACTTAGTCTCTTGGAAGAGCAAGAAACAAAATGTGGTAGCAAGATCAAGTGCACGAGCCGAGTATCCGAGTATCGAGCCATGGCCAATGCAACATCCACGTTCTACATGTCTTCAAGAATATCCTTCTCAAGAATTCTTGACTACTCGACTGATGGCAAAACCAAAGTAAGAGAAGGGGGGGTAAAGTAATTTGGAAAAGTGCAGCTCTGCCTTTTGGCAAAGAAAAGATGTCCATCAAGCCTACCCAAAGAATTGGAGGAGAAAAATTCATTCTTAAAATATACTCTCTTCATCCTACAAGAGTTCCAACTAAAAGACTTAATATATAACCAGGGACTTCAAATCTTGGTGCAGTGTAAGGGAGCAAGAGCAAGAGCGGAAATAGTAATGTACATCTGAAGGTGTTTCCATCTCTAGTATTCATGCATAGGGACTTAAAGTGGGGAAAAGAAAGTACGAAATATATAAACTATACTTATGGAGTTATATTATGAACTGCCAAGTTAAGAATCACAAAGATTCCAGTTCCAATGGAATTTTGAGCAATTCCCAACGCACTTCAGTTAATGAAGTTGTCAAGATTTGTTGGGAAATGGAAGCAGAAGAAGAAACAGAGATGAAGAGGAGAATTAACCAGGTTTTAGAGAGCGAAAGAGGCAGTACAGAACAAATTTGTGAATCCAACTATTGAATGTGTGGAACTTGGTAATCAATTGAAGTATCATTGACAAAATTGCGCTTAAATCAAGAATTCACGCTTCGCAACAAGGCACATAGCAAGGGTGTAGAAGTAGCTAGTGGGTAGAATATGTTATATATAAATCTCAGTAAAGTTTAACACCAGAAAAACAAAAATAAATAGAAGAAAACAAAACAAAATCTAATTAGAATAAGAAGTTAAAGAAAATAGATATAAAAATGTTCTGTCCGAGCCACTCAATGCATATTTGCATTTTGAGATATCCCGCACTGGGAGTCTTGTACTGTAAATTGAAGAGCCGAGATAACAAATTCAATGATAAGACAAAATTATGCTTGATTGCAGTAAAGGAAAAGAATCGGGCACAATTATTGACTTTGATATAATCAGAACAGTAGACTAATAATTGATATACATAAATACAAGATAATGCGAAAATTAGCCCCTTACAAAGGAGGGTGATAAACAAATACTAGAAATAAAGAGAAGAAAAAAAAAAAAAAAAGGAGCTCTCAAACAAAGAGATTTGGAGAGGCTGTAAGCTACATACAAAAGGAGGATGGTGGATTAAACCAACATAGGGTCATGACTGGTTGACTAATAGAATTCACATTTTATCCATCACGCGTGGCCTTGAAAAAACCATACAAACATAAAACCCTAAAACTCGTGTACACCTAATCCTGAAATTCTCGATTAACTAAGATTGATATATATATATATATATATATATATATATATAGAGAGAGAGAGAGAGAGAGAGAGAGATGCATAAACTTGCCTCTAAGAGAATGAGGAGCGAAGAGTAGCAAAGTGAGCGGTGACGGGGCTCGATCTTCGAGAAGAATTCGGCGGTTATTTCATGAAGGGGACGTTGCTCGCCGTCCCTAAGCAGTGAATAGAGAATATGTCTTGCTGCCTTTTCCATCATTCTGTCTCTCCCTTCCCCCTTCTCCTTCGATCCTTCCCTCGGCTCCTTCTCTTCTTCTAACTGTCCGAAAAGAGGGGAACACTAATATACCCGTGGAATTAGTAAGTACACCCTTTTGACCGAACTTTCATATTTACTTACGTGCCAAATAACATATCCAATTGTGTTATGCGTCCCACTTTTTTAATAAACTAGTAATTTAACCCATGCTTAGTTTAGGGTGATTTAGAATAATATTGCATGTTTAAAAATTTTCTTGATTGATTTATAAAAATTGATGTATCATTTTATAAAATTGACCTATAGTTGCGATACCACAATAATATTACTAAAATTCTTCTACTAATGGATTTAATGAGTGTTTTTTTTTACCAAAGTATTTAAAGAATGTTATATACCGCAATATTATACCTACAATATTTAGCTAAGACTATTAGCTAATGACATCCTCCCTGAAATTTAAAAGGTCAAACCATGAAAATAAAGATTTAACAACTATGGTTGAGGTGACAAACTCATTGGTAACATTGCTTTGTTTTGTTTTTCTAGCCTTTCATTTCCTTGTTAATTGTTAAAATTCTTCTACTTATATATTTGAATAAAGTTATATACTGACATATTCCCTAGAATTCTAAAAGTCTATATATATATTTTTATGAACTTGAAGGAGTCACTTACCTTTTCTTTGGCATCATGAAAGTAAAGATTAAAAGCTTTGTTGTTCTAGTCATGAGTGATAGAATCTAAAAATAATTACAAAAAATAAATATCGAGAAGATAATATGTTGGTTGAATTAAAAGTACAATAGAAAATAAAAACTATTGAAGAAGGGTGGATAAGAACTCAATAAAATGATTAGATCTTACCTATCGATAGACATATAAGAATAACTCGAGTGAGAAACTTCAAACACTAATTAGCCATAAACATGATATTCATATGATAATTAACACTACACTGTCGAGCGGCATTATTTAAAAAATAAATAAAAATACATATTTGTAGTCATGAACCATCTTGTCCCATTTTTAAATGACCCAAAAATCACACGTATAATCGAAAAGAATTGTAACACATTTGATATCGCATATTTTGATATTTTACAAAAATATTAATCAAAATAAATGGATAATGTAGTACATGAGTCACGTAACTCACTTAACTATAATATATGTAGTATTCTAAATAAATGGATAAAATATAAATAGTTGAGTTGGTTTAAGTTGAGTGCTTATATTTGAAAGGTTGTAAGTTCAAGTCTCATTATTGAAAATCATTTTGTTTTGTTTTTCCTTCTTTGTCCTAAAGTTCTTCTACAAATATATTTAAAGAATATTATATACCACAATATTATACCTATAGTACTTTAGCTAAGACTAAACTCATGCCCTTAACAACTTTAAACTATATATAAATATATATATATAGATTTTTATAAAATATAACAAAAGTGTCTTTAATTAGTATTATAGTATATAATTAAGATTGGAGTTTATATTAAAGTTTATATTAATTGTATTAATAAATAAATATATTGATACAGTTCGAATAAATTTAACGGAAGATGTATTATTTAATATACTATTTATTTATACAAACAAATATTTATTATTAATTATAATTAAGATTAGAGTTTATATTAAGGTTAATGACTATTTTACGGTACATTTTTTTCATTTATTTTTATTTATTTCATTTAATTAAAGATTTTTTTATTGAAAAATAGAGCCGGCCTGGCCCTATAGGATATAGCCGGCCCGGCTATATAACAAAATGCCAGTCCAGCTATTTGTTATATAGCCGGCCCGGCTATATCTAAGTGGATATTTTGGGGGGGGGGCCGGAATATGTGTACAAAAAACAATGAAACAATGGATTTAATTGCATGTATGCATAATAACTCAATATATTTTATATACCTTCTTCAGGGACCCTTTGGAAGGGTCAAATAGGTACTCACAAAAGAAAACATGTTCAAATATTGTAGGAACGTCGTGAATTGCAAGATCATGCTTTTTTCTGACTTCACACCTCCCTTCAATAGTCTCAACAGATAGAGTATGAGTTTCTTCGCTGTAATAGACCTAGAGACCACCCACTCAAGCTATTAGAAGAAAGCAGCAATTGATTATGAATCACAAGCAGAGACTACCGTGGAGCTCTATAACCAACTATACTTGTGTAACAAGTAGTTTTATTAGTGATCACTTATTTGATTGTTAATAACTTTCAATGTTTGTACCTCTCGAATATCAGAACAATACGCCTTGTCAGTTGAAACATTCTATGGTCTGAAAAATCTTCTCACCTTGACCCGAGTAGAATTTGTTTCAGCATGTTTAGGTGCCTTGTGAACAATTGTTTCAATCAATTGACATGTAGCAAAAGCCTTCAATCCTACATTCCTTCCACCCTTGAAGGTTGTTTCACTCTCCACCCTTTCCTCAACAAAGTGATGGGGGCTTACATAGATAAAATCATGGATAGAATACTCAGTTCCCTTATATATACAAGACTGGTCTTTGATGCATTCACCTTAAAAGTTTCCTTATCATTTCGGTCTTTATCTAGCTTGCAAGAGTGGCAAAAACCAGATCCAAGGCCAACAGAGTCCAAAGGAAGACTAAAGAAAGCACCTCTCTCAGGCCAATACAAGCTTTTAAAGTTATATTCAATCATAGGCAACAACATTAGATTTCCTATGCTGATGTCTGATGGAGGACCACTAAGCATCAAAGATCCATTGAAGATAAAATATGGTCCAATTACAACGCCAAGGATTAAAAGAATAAATGAAGCTTGTTCTAAGCCTTGTTTGCTGTCCAATCAAGCCCAAGCATGTAAGACAATAGGGGGGGCCAAATTAGAATACAATTCAACAAATTGGTATAAAATTCAAGCCCAAGAAGCCCCAAGGCTGCCCAAAACCGTGGGAGACTTTTTCAAGGAGTTTCCATGTATTCTAGAAGGTGTAAGCTATCCAAAAATGTGTAAAAGCTGTCCAAAACGTGTGGTTGCTGCCCAAAATCAGCTGTGTATTGTGGAGTCCTTTTTGGAGTCAAAACCGTGTACAAGTGTAAATGCAAGTTGTCAAAAACGTGTGAAGGCTTTTGTCAAACCTTAGAGAGAGTTTTCATCTGTGTAAAGGAGTTCCCATTGCTCCCAAATCTGTTCAAACCGTGTGGAAGAGTTCTAGAGGTCTTAAACTATCTAAAACCATGGATTGACCAAGGAGATTGCAAGCTGAAAGTTGGGTGACGAATTTCAGCCTTGAATGGTCTTTTAGAAGCCAAGGGAGGCCGGCCTATGCATGTGTTACAATCCTAGTTGTTCCATGTTTTATTCCTTGAGTTTAATGAGTGTTTTAGTTTTAATTTTAACTAGGATTCTATTCGGATTTTATCAAGTGTTTTTATTAGACTTTTAGTAGCTTAAGGTGTCCTAGTTAAGATTAGTTGTCTTTCTAAAGCCTATATAAAGGCACCATTTTTCAATTGTAAAGGACAGATTTTGATTAATTTAAAAGTGTGAGTTAAAACTCTTTTTGACAAATTAAGTTTTGTTAGCATTTTGCAAACTTTGGATTAAGTTTGTGGTTCTTTCTAATTCGTGGTTCTTAATTAATCCATAATTAAGGGTTTTGAATCGATCAAGGTTCTTAGTTCATTACGAAACTAAGGGTTGCGATCATCCTTTTGATTGTTATTCAAGTCCTCGGCATACGTTTCCGCGAGGTTATTCCGAAAGCGTGATTCCAAGTTCGTTATAACTTGTGGGTCTCGTTGGGAATTACATCAATGTCCCCATGGCATTGACCGTATCTCCATAACAATGGTTTGTTTGCAGTCCTCAAGTTCAAGTTCCAAGCACTCATTCGTCAAAAATACCTCCCTTTCATTAGCTGCATTTCCAAGGACAGTTTGGAAACCACGTTGCAGCAATCTTCCATGAAACATTTTTTTTTATCCAATTTTTCAAACATGTATTTAACATAATAGATGGCTGGCAGTTCATCAGACTCATCAGCATCTACCAGAACAGCCCATCCCACAGAAATTAGTTCACCATGAACTAAGGCTCGTTTATATAGTGCCTCGGCAGTAGGTATCTTACCTGCAGACTCACCATCCCATCGTATTTCATTGCTCCTAGTGGAACCTGATTTACTTTTTGCTGATGCTGAGTTGTGTGCATGAGCTTTCTCTGAAACAACACTCTCTGTCACCTTAGAATAATCCTCTTTAATTTCTTCTTGCTCTTCAGCTTCATCTTCCTCCTTGGTTTCAACACAGACTACCTCTTTTGAATCCTCTGGTGAGTAGTTTGAATAGTACTCCCCCCAGATTCTATTGATTAGCCTTGTTGTTGTTGCATGCATGGCCTTCCTCTTAGACACCACAGGTGCAATCGCAGCTCGTGGGTTCAAGTTCTGCTCATCTCTCTGCAAAACCTTTTTCTTCTTCACTACCCACTTTGTATGGTGCCTCTTTTCCATTTTCTGAGAAAGACCAATAACAAATGCACACTTCCTAATCTTCTCATCAGGAAATTCGAAAAACTGCTGTAAAATTATTTGTCCATGAACAACATATCTCTCTACTACCATGGTATCAAAAGAAATGTAAGCAGAATGGGTCTTTCCAAACTGGACACTCTTTTGATGACATCAGCAAAAGAAAGACGTAACACTCGAGCCTAAAGCAAAGTGATTATGCTTATGGCAAGTCTTGCTGTTTTAAGGACCGGTTCATACCAGGAAGCATACTGTTTTGATGGCTTCCCAAGCCTATACCTGTTTAAATTCAAAATCAAAATGAGAACATCCATCATATGGATTGAAAACTTTTAAACAAAAATCTTTGATCACTTAGAACTAAAGTAAGAAAACTACAATTACTGAAATAACAAGGAAAATAATTCATGATGGCTTCAGACTCAATAATTAACACAAATGCAGAATAATCAACAGAAAGCATGTGTTCTGCAACTCTTGACCAATTCTTTATTACCTTCAACTAATATAGGTAACTGAACATCAGCATGTGCTTTTTCTAGAACACTGGCTCTTTCCTGATTTATTAAAGAGGGTTAATTCCAATCCTCACCACAACTAAAAGAAGCATGTTAATGATACACTTCTTTTCATGACATAAAAAGATAAAGATAAAGGGAACAAAAATTAACCGAAAAGGATAAATATGCACTTGTAGACTTAGAATAAGTGTGATACCAGGCCATATCGGTGCGTACTGATATGAAAACCATTGAGGACCCAAATTCAATCATCCATTCCTTTATTGCACTCAATTAAATTGGAATGCCGTTGATTTCTGGCATCATTGAACCATTTAAGGAAGTATTACTAGAGTCGGTGTCCAAATAGAAACCACGTCCATCATCAGCGGTCATTAGCCGGCCCCGACCCAAATATGGTGGCATCAAATTAAGCACAAGGTTTCATAGGAAGAAGCTCCAAGGAAATGAGCCTCAAGTCTGAGTTGTATAATGCCCAGTTATTAAGCATGCTTCGAGGCAGTTCATCAGCATCACACATGTCTATGTCACTATCAAAGATAATGAACTCATCTGTTTCTTGGTTAGATGTACTGTAATATGCTAGTAAAGAATAGTCGTTTGCAATCTCATCCTCATTGATCTTTATGTAATATTTATTTGATAAAGAGTTAGAACCCTGACTTTTCTTTTGTTTCATTGAATGCCAAAATTCTTCTTCCTGCAACAATTTTGCCAATTTCACATCTTCATCCTCCTCTGCTGCACAAGTTAAGGAACCAGACTGAACTTTTTGGTTTTGTCCATGTCTTGCTTTTGGATCAATTGTCAAACATCCCGCCGTCCGCCCAGATTTTACCTGTTCATATTCCTCGCGCTTGCTACTCTCATCTTTAAGTGCAGCTAAGGCAGGTAGGTCAATAAATTGTCGATCTGCCTTCTTGGAGGTCTCATCCAAGCCTTCTTGGATTTCTGGCATCATGATACCGCCGGAGAAGCACTTCATACCAGTCATTGCACGGACAACCCCAGCAAGCAACTCATCAAGACTTAAGTCGGGATTCCCTCCAGAAGATTTTGACAACTTTTTGTAAACTTTGACACAGGCATAAGCTTTAGCAAAGAAATGATCATACAACTTCTTGTAACTACCTGACGGCTTGACGCAATCATATAGTCAGCAATGTCGGTTGACACCCAAATAGTTGGAGATCCCTCTTCATAGCCAGAGATTGCCCAGCTTTCTATTCGCCCAAAGCCTTCACATCAGAATGCCTGTTCCTTCTCTTTTCCAGAATTTTCATCAATAGGCAATTGATGAGCTCAAGATTTCCACGAATTTTCCCTTTTATTTTCTTTTATTTTGTGCTATTTTTGAGTTAAATATTCTTGGAAATATTATTATTTGTGTATTTGTGCTTCATTGTAGGTCTCCAAGGTATTTACAAGCTTTCATGGATTTTAGCACAAGGTTTTAGGCAATTTTGGGCTTCAAGGTTGAGCTGCAAAGTATTCCGTTAAAGTCCGTCAAGTGTTGCAAGGCAAAATGAGCTAACGGTGGGCTAACGGAGCTAACGGAGGATGAAAATGAGAAGCCTGAGGGAAGGACTTCGGGAGACAAGATTATAAATCGGGGGCACCGGAGCAATTCCTTAAAGTCTTCATTAATGTGGTGGCGCCCGACGCCGCCACGTGTCCGCTCCGCCCCAAAGGCCGACTCTGCTTCTTGGATCCCGCGATCCGGCCGCACCGCGCCCACCGCCCAAGCTCCATCCGCCCACCATCCTCCACCCGGATCAGCTTCCCCTTCAGCAATTCCGCCCCAACAATTTCCTCTGCTCTTTTCAGCCCCTAAAGCTTCTAATTAATTTCCATTTTGCCACAAGCTTCCTTGATACTCTTTGGCTTTCACTTAAATATCTCCAAGGAATCCCCAAATCAAAAAAGAAGAAGTCCCCTTTTGGGGCAAGAACGCCCCTTTGGGGCAGCAGCCTTCTTCCCCAAAATTCTCTCTCCACCATTGATGCTTGATCACCATCGAAGGTTTGGAGCTTCAAATCAAGGGCCAACGAAGCTTCTACAAGTGATTTCAACCCCGGATCTCAACATTATTTGGTTTAATTCTTCCACCCTTTATTTTGAGACATTTGTTGTAATTTCTAGGGTTGAATGATCTTGTAATGTGGATTTGGTTTTGTGCTTAATGATTTATGGAAAACAATTATTTTTCTGTGTCAAAAGTAGTATTTTAATTTAATTTCTCTCTCTTTAAAGTATTACCCATGTTGTTGGTTATTATCATTGTGTGTTTAATGCTTTTAATGAAGTCATGAATCATTAAATGAGCCCTAGAATGATAGGATACGAAGCGACAGCCCTTCCTATTGTTCCGAAAATCGTGATAATTGTTTACGCAACGGAAGTAGCTCGATGAAAACGGACGTAGATAGTCATTGGGTGCTTGATCTTCATGCGGTTATTTCTCTCCTATGTTATGTTTGCGATGGTGCCCATAGCTAGGAAGAGTGGTAGCTAGATTCGCTATACGTAGCGACAGCCCGTAGTGAATATTATTAACGTGTGCCCGACTACCGACACATGAGTTAAGAAAAATAGAGAGAGGGTTAAATTAGACACGAGCGAGACTAGAAATATTGCAATCCTAAAATCCTATCTTCTATCTTGATTTGTTGTTGCCAAACCATTTTTGCGTTAATGTAAATATTAATTGCTTTCTTTTATTTTTAGTTTTTAAGTTTTTATTCTCAATTTATTTTCGCTCAAATATAATTAGCTAGCTCAATTTCGGTACTTAGTTGGAGTGAAAATTACGTGCATTCCCTGTGGGATCGATACTCGTACTTATTTACACTTTATTACTTGGTACGGCAGGGTAATCTTGCCCTAATTGCATTTTATGCACATCAGCAATATAAGACCAGAAATAAACACATCATCTATTTCCGACATTTCAAAGGGATGTTGGAGCCCATTTGCATCATGGAAGATGAAATTGGAAAGTCTTCTACATGGTCGGCCATCATCTTCTCCGGCGGTCAGCCGAACGGCAACACCCTCTTCATCTGCATACTGGTCCTCTTTTGCCTCAATAATTGAACGATTTCTCTTTGAAATCCAAGCATGCAGCAACTCACTTTGGCATTTTACGAGAACCATTGCCCTCCTGACTCTGTGAAACGATTCCTTTCCTTTTTTTTAGGCCTTTTGCAGCTGTCTTCTCAGTACTGACAATTACAGGATTCACTTTAATTTTCTTCTTCTTGTCACCTATTAATAGACAAAGCAAATCTGTCATAAAATTTAAACAAGGTACTAAACAGCAATAGGAAATCAGTATGAAGTTAAAAGACAAGCTAATTGCAAATCATATTCTATTAGAGAAAAACATACGTCCCTCTGTCCCAAAAAAATAGTCTAACTTTCTATTTTTTTCTTGGCGCAAAAAAAAAAAGAGCATTGCTATTAACACCACTCAATCCTATTAATACACCCCCCAATTAAATTACAAAAATGCCATTATATTATTAGACATAAATACCCTTCTTTTACTAAATACACCACCCTAAATATTAAAACACCACCCAAACCTCTAAATACACCACCAAAACACCAACACCTAAACTTCTAAATACACCACCAACCAATTCATCAATACACCCTCCCCCATAACAAGCGGCTATAACGTATATCGCTGTGAACATTCTTCAAACTTCAAACCCAGCTCTCAACCAAGCCAAACTCTCTCAAACACTCAAGAACTTCAAACCCAGTTTAGCATCCAAAGCCAAACTCACAACATCCATACTTCCAAACTCAACTACATCTTCAACTTACCATCTCATATCAAACTCCCATTACCCACGAACGACGTAAAGCAACCACATTGCAACAAAAATCAGACATGGATACTAAAGAAGTAAAGCAGACCATTGATGTAAGTATTCTCTACCGTTTTTAAGTTTTCAATCCATTTTTTTTTGAAATTTCGGACATACTGGGACGTCGTTTTTGTTCGGGACTGGTCTATGGAACACCACAGTGGTGTTCGGTGACCACCTACCGAACATACTTGATATGTTCCATCGCACCGCCCGAACACCACTGTGATGTTCCTGAGGTAGTCCCGAACACCACAGTGATGTTCGTTAGGTGGTTCCCGAACACCTCTATGGTGTTCTATATTTTGTCCCGAACTCCACCCAGTTGTTCCATCATCTGTCCCGAACACCACTATGGTGTTCCATAACCCCTTACCGAACAGTAACTTTTCAGGATCTGTTTTGTTGAAATTTTTCTTTTGTTGTAAACAGGATTCAAACACGTTGTCTACCGAGGGTAGTGTTGCGCCGGTTATTAAGGAGATTGAACCCGTTCAAGATATCGTTATGGATTACACAAATGTGTTCACGACGTATGAAATGTTTACATCTCGTGATGCATTGTTTGATTGGGTGCGTGTTACGGGAAAGGAACATGGAATGGTGATTGTAATTATCAGATCCGATAGTGGGTCGTGTAAGAAAAGAGCTCGGTTAGTTCTGGCATGTGAACGTAGTGGGAATTACCGTGAATTCAAGAAGCCTGGAAAGTTGTCTGAAGTAAATAACGAAGAAGCTACTATGGAAAAGGACGTTGTGAGCAAATCAAAGAGGAAAAGAGAAACTGGAACGAAGAAGTGTGGTTGTCCATTTCGGTTGAGGGGTAGACAAATATCAGCTGATGGACCTTGGGCATTGGATGTTCAATGTGGTGTCCACAATCATCCAACCTGCACTATTTGGAGGGCCACTCATATGTTGGTCGATTATCACCCAAGGAGAAAGACTTTGTCATTAATTTGTCTCACACAAATAGTAAACCCAAGGACATTTTGTTTGGGTTAAAAGAAAATTTTGTAGATAATAAGTCCACAATAAGGACTATCTACAATGCTCGGTTGCAAAATAGAGTTGTAGAGCGTC
The DNA here is from genome assembly GCA_016624345.1 of Platycodon grandiflorus. NCBI lineage: Eukaryota > Viridiplantae > Streptophyta > Magnoliopsida > Asterales > Campanulaceae > Platycodon > Platycodon grandiflorus. The sequence continues at coordinate 49,348,588 of CM028366.1, read as the reverse complement.
AGGGTCGATCTCAAATGCAGCAGCTTATGTTCAAGTTGAATGAGCATGGATATTTATATCATCACATTCGCTGTGAGAAGACCGACGTTGTCAAGAATATTTTCTTCGCTCACCCAACGAGCGTTGATTTATTGCGATGTTTTCCGAGAGTCCTATTTATGGATTGTACATACAAGACAAACATGTATAAGTTACCTTTGTTGGAAATTGTTGGTGTCACCTCAACGCAAATGACATTTCATATTGCCGCCGCGTATTTGGAGTTCAAGCGGGAAGAGAACTATACGGCGCCGACGGTCTTAAAAGGATTGATGGACCAATTCTCTACCCCACGTGATTGTTACGGACAGAGAACTTGGTCTAATGAATGCAATTCAGAAAACATTTCCCGACTCGAGACATTTCCTTTGTCAGTGGCACATTAACAAGAATATTTTGGCAAATTGCAAGAAATTATTCCGTGTGAAGGATAAATGGGATTGTTTTTCTATGCATTGGAATACGTTGGTTCTCGCAGATACTGCGGCAAATTATGATGCCTTGCTACAAAGACTCCAGTCGGACTTCAAAGATTATCCACTAGCCGTTAAATATGTCATGGAGCAATGGTTGATGCCATACAAGGAAAGATTTGTGTCTTTGTGGACGGATACAGTCATGCATTTCGACAATACCACAACAAATAGGTATCTATCATTTTAATATCGGTGTATATTTTATTGTTTTATATATTTTGTTAGATATATACTTAATAAGGTTGTAACTTGTATTTCAGGGTGGAGAGTCAACATGCATTGTTGAAAAGACAGCTTGGCTCGAGCCAGGGTAACTGACTGATGTGGTCCCTCATCATCTGGACTGATGTGGTCCCTCATCATCTGGACCTCCTAATGCATCATATGCTCGTAGGATCACTGACTCAAACTCTTCCCTAGAGATAGATCGGTCTCCAGCTCTCAATCGTTGCACCATCGGTTGCATTAAACCCCGTGCAGATCTGACAATGTCCCAAGCATCTAGCGGAGCAGTGTCAGCTGCGTTGCTGACGTAGGCGGACCGACGGTCGGGGTCTTGAACTATGGGATGTGAATGTGTGTAATACCATTCAAGATATGAAGGGTCACACTGTCCTGCTGGTCGGGCAGGTCGACCAAGTCTCTCGTCAGATAACACATGACTATCCCATTGTACAAAGTACTTGACAAGTACCCCCATATCGCCGCTGCATTGGGTTTCCTTTCGGGGACACCGGGAGCAATAGGGACGTATGGAATTGTCTGTACATATCCAAACTGTCTCAGTACTCGATCAGGATGATATGGCTCCACAATAGTGTTTGCTGAGATGCATCCATGGTAATACGAGATCAGGTGGAACGGAAAATGTTGTCTCACCGTCTCGGTATATGGCTTCCAAATAACCTGTAACAATTTAAAAAACAAAAAAATTATAACATGTATATTTGACACGAGATTTCACGTATATAAAAACACATTAATACTCACTTCACTGGGTTTCATGGAGTCAAGAACCTCACGCACTGACATTAATCTTTCTATAGAAGTTCCTTGTCCACCCTTTGGTAGCCACCTCTTTGCAAGAGGATTTTCCTCACTGTACTGCACGTTATGTGGAGGCCTAAACACTGGGAATCGTTCGTATATCCATGCCTACGTGAAATGCAATAAGAAGACACAATAATCAGTTCATAATCTAATAAATATTTATACATATTGAAAATAAGTAAAAATATAAACTTCTTACCTCCAACAACGTGGAATATCCAGCCATCTGTTTGGTTGTAATCCTAGACGCTAGCCCTAGCTGTCTATACAGATAAGCAAGAGTGGCAGCTCCCCATGCATATGTATGAACACTATCAAGCTCAACCAAGAACTCCAAGTAAGAAGTATTTACCCGAGTGCCACTCTTATCAGCAAAAATTGTACAACCTAAGGTGTACAATAAATACGCCCTAGCTGAGAATGCACGCCTTTCGGATCATCGACATAGCATCTTCACTAAACCTCTCCCTAAGCCACTCTAGCCTAACAGATGATCCCCTCGCACCGCGCATTCCTTCTATGGCTTCAGTAAGAAACTCCCAACCACCGCTCAACATCAAAAGTAGATGTTGGTGTAATACTCTGTCTTGATAAACCGAGTCCTTGTGATCGGAAGACCAGTAAGGCAAAATACATCATCCAATGTGATTGTCATTTCGCCAAAGGGTAGATGGAAGCTATTGGTCTCAGGGTGCCAGCGTTCCACAAATGCACTGACCAATACTTTGTCAACTTCAAAGTAAGAGGTTCGCCTTAATCGAAACAACGTGGACGCTTTGACAACGTCCAACCACAAAGGGTGACATACATCTCGCGACAACTCCACCGAACTAATTTCTCGGTATGGTTATTGCACTTGAGAAGCTCTCTCTTCCCCGCCATATCAACCGTGCTACGTGCGACTCATACGTAGTCAGTAGAGATGGATTAACAGGACCACCGGGAAATAGAGTATATGTCACGTCTTCTCTTTCCTCCCTAACATTTTCTTCTCCTACATCTCCAACATCTTCCTCTCTATTCTCTCCAAAACCAGCATCTCTTTCAAAACTATAGTCAGTCATGTGTATAGGAGAGTGTTGTTGTTCCGGTGAGACGTGTGGGGGATCCTCAGGCGGTTGTTGTTCATGCTGACCTCTTTCTCTTCTGTTTGAAGCAGTGGGCCTTCTTCTTTCGTAGACATTTGCTAATTTACCTGCAATAATCACAATATATCAGCAGAGATTGAAGAACATAACATGTAGAGGAAATTGGGAAGGTATGAAGGAATACCACACACTGTTCGGGAAACACCAATAGAACAACTCAGTGGTGTTCGGGCAAGAGTCCAGAACACTGTAGTGGTGTTCGGGCTATGTAGTGGAACACTGCTTCAGTGTTCGGGACAACTGAAGGAACACAGGGCAGGTGTTCGGGCTTACATGTGGAACACCTCTTATATGTTCGGGCTGCCTTATGGAACACCACTGTGGTGTTCGGACTGGTCCTAGGAACACTGCTGTGGTGTTCGGTGTTCCTAGGACCAGTCCCGAACACCACGTTTTTTTCGAAGAACCAGGCCCGAATTCCCTTCGATCAGTTATGACTTATAACACAAATTAAAACCCAGCATACAAATTGAAACCATTTGAACTTAAAAAGTAGAAGAATTTCATACCTAGGGCTTTATTCATTGTTTGAATTTGGTCTTCTTCTACTTCGTGAAATCAAGGTGAAGCTTCTTCTTCTTCTTCTTCTTCTTCTTCTTCTTCTTCTTCTTCTTCTTCTGGCTTCCTTCTTCCTTGCACAAAGCTGGGTTGCAAGAGTTTGAAATACAACGGTGTTGTTGGTGTTGTATTTGAAATTTGATGTTAACAACGGTGTAGGAGGGTAAGGTGTTTGAAATTGAAATTGGGTTTGAAATGGGTGGTGTATTGAGAAATAGGGTGGGGTGTGATGATATATGGTGGGTGTATTGGGAAAGAAATAATGAGTTAAGTGAGAGGGGTAAAATAGGAAATGTTGAGTGGTGTATTTAGAAATTTTGTTGGTGTAAAATTAGTGGGGTGGGTGTATTAAGAAAATGGGTGTATTAAGAGGAAATGGTGGTGTTAATAGCAATGCTCAAAAAAAAAAGTCCCTTTTAAAATTAACCTATAAACTTCCATTATTTTTCAAAATTTTCCTTTCTTTTAAAAAACATGACTTTCTTGCAAGTATATAAAGCTGTCATAGTGCAAATAATAGAAAATATATAAAAGCAAAAATATAATATTAAAATGTTTTACTGTCAGGTGAGACTAATACAGTACTATTTTGGGACGGATGGAGTATTTTAAGGAAATACTGCTTCAGCTGTCAAATGTTTGACCCCAAGAAATCAATTTAGGTAATTATACAAGAAAAAGGAGATGGCATAAGGCATAGAAATTTATGAAGCACATTGTGTTGGGGACTACATGTCTAAAAGTTGGGTGGACCTCAAGTGTACTGAGGAGAGGCTTCGTTCCAGCACTCGAAAAATGTGTTGTAGTACTAGCCTTGGAAATTTGGGGGACCTCAAGTGTATTGAAGAGAGGCTCCGTTTGTTTAAAAGAAAATAACTTTCGAAAAGAAATTAATGAAAATATTTTATTTTCAGACATTTGGTAAATCTTTTAAAAATATGTCAAAAACGTTTTCAAGTGTTTAACAAATACATGAAAAATGTTACCAAAAATATATTATGAGTACATACAAAAAGTTATACTCCCTTCGTCTGTAAATTAGTATCCCCTATTGAATTAATATACATTGATTTTAAGAAAGTGTTTGACTTCATTTAAATAATTTTTCTTTAATAACCCCATTTTATTACTAGTGGTGTCATATCAATATGATCGATGTAATTTTCAATCTCACAAATAAGAATGACATAACTGATAATTGATTTGAAAAATGTTTCAAAAAAATAAAAGAGACAATTATTGTGGGACGTTCCAAAATGGAATAATGGACACTCATTTTAGGATAGAGGAAATGTTTATTAAAATTGAATAGTGCAAAGGTGATATGCTCCAATTCTCTAACATTATACCAAATGTTCCATGTACTCTTCAACCAAAGATTTTATTCCGTGTAATATCATATTTACAAATTAAAATATTAAGAAAATAACTTAAATTTTTAAATCAACTAACAAAAGACTTTCAAAGATGATATATAATATATATCTTCTTGAATGAACATTTACTTTTATTCGTGATCGTGAATAAAAGTGAACATTTATTTTGGAACAAACAAGAATATTATTTTTTAATATTATAAATTTTTATTTATAAATCTTGACAATATCAATAAAATGGTGTATAAGTAAAACTTTATTTGTAGAACCACTTCAAAAGATTATGGTAAAATATTATGATTACATTGTAAAATGTTTTAAGAGAAAATTGGACTGAACAAATTTTGAAAAATGACTTACGAAAATGAAGTCCGTAAGTCATTTTCCTGAAAATAAGACTACATTTTCCGTTGACTCGTAAAATGTTTTACATTGACTACAATTTTCAAACGTTACCAAACACTGAAAAATGAAAAAAAAAACGTTTTCCGTGAAACAAACGGAGCCTAAATGTAAATGATAAAGAGACTTGTTAATTCATAGGCCCAGAGGTTCTTCAAGCCTACAACTTTCTCTTTTATTATATGCGTACAAACAAGTAATACTCTCTTTGTTCCTAAATTATCAAACTGTTTGAACTTTTTATGGTCAAGCAGGATGTTTTTCAAATGGAAATTTGACGAATATTTATTTATTTTTTTTAAAATCACCAAACACGTAATTCTTATTATTTTAATACTTTTAAAATACAACGAATTATGAGTTTTGTGATTTTAATAAATAAATAAATATATGTCAAATTTATATTTGAAAAATATTTTATTTGACCTTAAACATGACAATAATTTAGGAACAGTGGGAGTAAATCTCTTGTGGAACCAATCTATGTAAATATAAACCGAAACCATCAAATGATTCCATGCAGAAATATTAGTCAAAATTACTTGTGCGTAAATGTAGCAAGAGAAGCATCATTTCTTGAACAATGCAAGAAGCATTATTTACAAGTGAAATCAAGCATTATATGGAGTGTTTTAATAAAAAAGTAGAGTGAGAATAACATTTCCATAATTAAAGTATCATTTGCAATTGTATTTGTGTGTTTAAACTTTAGAATATTTGACATTTTTATATTAAAAAGTATTTCATATTTAAAGTTGACTTTAAAAATAAAAAGTGAACTCTTTGGTTGATAATAATTATTATATGATGTAATTAAGACTAATAGTTTTATACTATCTTTTTTATTATTAACAAATTAATTGGCCCTCACAAGAACTCATGGGTCCGGCACTGTTTAAAAGGAAATTTGAGAATGATACTAACATTGGGCTAGAATGAAGTCATCAATAGAAAGAGGTAACAGTTATGATTGTCATTGAACACTAGGGGTCCTTTGGTAGAGGATAAATAAGGGGATAATACTAAATTATCCATATTGTTTGTTTGGTAACTTTTTTTTATCAAGGATAAAAATATCCGAATTATCCAGATAACCTCTTATCACCCCGATTAAATAATACCTCCCTCCCCTGTTATAATTTAATCTCAGATAAACAAAAAACTAAGACTATTATTTATTTCTAAATTACCCTCACAGTCTCCCTCCTCCCTCCCAGCCTTCCCCCTTCCTCCTCCCTCTTCCCCGCCACCCCCCTCCTCTCCTCAACCCACCCTTTTTTTTAGTACCGTCCTCCCTCTCTCACTCACCCTCCCTCCTCCATAGCTCCTCCCACCCAACCAACCAACATTTTTTTTTCTTTTTTCATTTCTTAATTTTAATATTACTATATTATGTATAAATTTATTTATACGTACAATACATATACATATTCATTTTTTAAAATAAACTAAATATATTAATATCTTTTTCTAGGTTGAGATTAAAAAGAACTTTAAAATTTATAAATTTGCAATTTTATTATCCTTATATACTTTATAATGATTATAAATAGCTAGGTTTATCTAATTTATAAAAATATTGATGTTGCATTAAACAATAGAATTAACTATATTATACATAAAAATGCAGACAATAGTAGTTCGGAGAAAAAAATCCAAGTGAGATAAGGTTGAGTCATCATTTAATCAATCTAATTTATAAGGGTGTTTTTGGAAAAATAGCGTAATACTAAAATTAATTTGGGCTACCAAACTTCAAATTAGATAACTAGCAGAATAAATTAATCTTATCCGTAATCTACCAAACATAAGATAACTCTATAACCGAGATAAAATAATCTCGGTTAAAATAATATATGTTATAATATTAATTAATGTGATCCTGACTTTTTTACCAAACGGCCCCTTAGCACTTAGAAATGACAAAAGAGCAACAAACATACATTCCTGTTGACTAGTAGTTGCTCGCTCGTATCAAAACCTCCTATATAAATTCACAAGTTTAACATTGATGTTTTTCCATATCTGAATTCAAACTCTACACACAAAATAAGTGCTATTACACTACCCATATTTTGGTTTTTTTATTCAATATACAAATCAACTAAAAAACAAAAATCCAATACCACCATCAGAGGCATACCCCTTAATTTGTTAATAGGAAGCCATGAGAAATAAAAAGCAATTTTAGTGTTAGCATTAAAACTTAAGGAGTGGTACACATGCTGAATGCTGTTAGTGTTAGCATTATAATATTTGCAGAGATAATTGCAAAATAAACTTTGTACTAATTTTGAGATTTCAATTTAAATCATGTGTTTTTATTTTTTACAAATTGAACCTTCACCTAATTTTTTTTTAATCAAAACATTCTGTCAATTAAGTTGTTAAATCAACTAACGGAATGATGACTTGGCATCCACGTGGCTCTTACGTGGAAATGACAGGGAAATTATTCCGAAAAAAACCTTGTACTATTTTATGATTTCAAAAAAAACCTTGGTTGTTAATGATTTTTTAAAAAAATATTTTAAAAAGAACCTTGTACAATTTATATATTTTCAAAATAAACCCTGACAATTTCTTTAATATTTTTTCATAATAAGTCATGATCTTTGATTATTGAAATAAAAAGTTAATATTGAGTTTATTGAAACCAATTGTAATCAATTCACTGCCAACCACACTGCCAACCACATTGCTATATATTATTGAATTGATATTTTAAAATATTATTATTTAAATTAATTTAATTTTTTTATTTTTTAATTAAATATCTAATATTTTCTAAAATTTTAGTAGAGAAATGCCTTAATAATATTATTTTCTTATAATGGAACACGAGATGCGAGTTATGAGCATGATTGACTAAATATATTTATTCTGAAAAAAAATAATAATAAGTAAAAAATAATCACTTTCTAAAAGGAAACACGTAACAAACTGCTACCTCTGTCCCAAAATAATAATCGTTTTAGAAACAAGATAATTATTTTGGAACAGACAAAAAATGAAAGGAAGACAATTATTTATGAACGAAAGGAGTATAAATATTTATAATAAAAATATTTTATTTTAATTTATGTGTCCAATCAAACATAACAACTACCCCGTAATATTTAGGAAATGAAGAAGTACTTTAATGCATTGCTGTTATACACACACACAAACTTTTTAATACGTAAAACTGAATAATACTTAAAAAAAAATAGCTCACAGTAATGGAGGTAGTAGTTTGTTACGTGTGCAAATTACTTTTTAACACTGAGCATGATTGATTAAAGCTTACATTTAAAAAGTAATTTGCACACATAACAAACTACTACCTCCATAACTGTGGGCTATTTTTTTTAAAAGTATTTTTTTGTTTTACGTATTAAAAAGTTTGTGTGTGTGTGTGTGTGACAGCAATGCATTAAAGTACTTCTTCATTTCCTAAATATTACGGAGTAATTGTTATGTTTGATTGGACACACAAATTAATATAAACTAATTTTATTATGAATATTAATACTCCTTTAGTTCATAAATAATTGTCTTCCTTTCATTTTTTATCCGTTCTAAAATAATTATCTTGTTTCTAAAATGACAAATATTTTGGGACGGAGGTAGTAGTTTGTTACGTGTTTCCTTTTAGAGAGTAATTAATTTTTACTTATTATTTTTTATTTTATTTTTTTCAGAATAAATATATTTAGTCAATCATGCTCATAACTCGCATCTCGTGTTCCATTATAAGAAAATAATATTATTAAGGCATTTGTCTACTAAAATTTTAGAAAATATTAGATATTTTATTAAAAATAAAAATTAAATTAATTTACATAATAATATTTTAAAATATCAATTCAATAATATATAGCAATGTGGTTGGTATTGAATTGATTATAACTGGTTTTAATAAACTCAATATTAACTTTTTATTTCAATAATCAAAGATAATGTTTTATTATGAAAAGATATTAAAGAAATTGTCAGGGTTTATTTTGAAAATATATTAATTATACAACGTTCTTTTTAAAATATTTTTTTTGAAAATTCGTTAATAACCAAGGTTTTTTTGAAATCATAAAATAGTACAAGGTTTTTTTTGGAATAATTTCCCCGCCATTTCCACGTAAGAGCCACATGGATGCCAAGTCATCCTTCCGTCAATTGATCTAACAACAACTTGACGGAAGGTTTTGATTAAAAAAAATAGGTGAATGTTCAATTTGCAAAAAATAAAAACACATGTTTTAAATTGAAATCTCGAAACTAGTACAAGGTTTATTTTACAATTATCTTAATATTTGCACTTAGTGCAAAGATGAACTTAGTAATTTCACAAAAAAATAACATCATTTGGAATATATTTTTTTATGGACACTCAATTTAGGACAAGGGAATATAATTTTTAAATTTAAAATTATGAAAAAGAAAATTTCGGTGCTAAACAGAAACATTTAAGCACGTGATAGAGGGATAATTATAACGTAATATGAAGTAATTATGTATGAAATGGATGACAGATGGAAGTAAGTACCGGCGGAAGCGGAAGCCGTATCTATGAGAGCTGCGGATCCCATCTATATAACAATAGTGCTCAGTTTATACGCTTACAATTGACTGAGGCTAACTAGTGGCTCAGATTTACTGAGTTACTAAAATCCTGCGGCTGTAATTTAATCAATTTTTCACACGTACGAAAGCCGGTTTCCACCGTTTGACCCTCTCTCCCCCAACTTCCCAATAGCGTCTGACTCTCCCAATCTCTCTCCTCACTCAATCTCTCGAGTCCTCTCCGTCTCCGGCACCGACGTGCTCAATCTCTCTCTTCACTCAGTCTCTCAAGTCCTCTCCGTCTCCAAAGATCGGCTTGCGCCCTTGAAGAAGCTGTTACAAAGGTCTCCCGGCTCGCTTCAATTTGATTTTGAAATAGCCTGCCCTGATCTCCCCCTTTCATCTCAGTCCCCTTTCATCGCGATTTAATTCATCTCTGTTTTAAATTTTGAGTAATATTGAGTATGTCATGTTTGTGGATGGTGGTTGTGATTTGAGATATCAGTATATATCAGTATTTTTTGTGAATTAAATTATTTTCATTAAGAATTGCAGAGATTTGGGTATTCTCCCTCCCTCCCTCCCTCCCTTTATCGCTGTACACATACCCACACACACACACTATTCTTTAAATTTTCAAATTGGTTTGTGTGAATTTTCAATTGGAAACTGTTGGGCATCAATTTACATTCTTACAGAACTTGGTATGAATTGGGCATCAATTTTGTCTGTTTTTTCTCTCAATTTTTTTTGCAAATTTGTGTTGTGCTTGGTATGAATTTGTCTTCTACTCCGTATGTTCAGAATTTCACTCGAATTTTGGTTCGTTTCTGTTCATTTCTGTTCATATTGCATTGTAGTTGGTCTATCGCTTTGCAACCTCGCCTCCAGGAATGCATCTAATAGTGTGCTTTGAAGAGTTGTTGCAAGTTGTTTTTGTTGTTGGGTGCTTCAGTTTTTGAGGTGGATGAATTGATATTTTTACGTAACTTGTAGTTGTCTTCTACTATGTGTGTCTTATCTTCATAAAAAAATTCCATTAATTTGCGTAATCATAATCAGGCCAATGTTTGATATTGCACCCCTAAGTAAGAGTTCCTGAATTTTTCTAATCGATTATATTTATTCGTTCAATTTTTTTCTAAAATTTGATTTGACAGTTCAATTATTTGTTTGTTCGATGTATAATCTTCTATTGGAAGGAGTATTTTGTATTGGCAGTCTGAGAAAAATGTCTAGGTTTTCATTCTTGCAAGAACGAGTTTGTAAATCGCAGCCCTTTTTAATGGAACAGATCTTATTTTAGGGATGTAGCCCTGGAATTATTCTTTCATATTTCTTAAAATTATATCCATCGACTTTTAGGTTCTGCAAAATTTTATTCATGTGTTTTTCTTTAATAAACTCAAAACAGTAATTGGATGTTTTGTCATATGGAAAAAGGTTAATATGGTCGGGTTTCAAATAAGTTCTGATCTGTTGAAAGTTTCTAATAAGTTCTGATCTAATTTTATGGTGGTGGATGTTTTTTAATTGTTGCTGTGTGTTGATATATCTGTTGTTGCAATTTGACCTTAACTCACGATTTATTTTCTTTCTATTCACTGGTTATTTATCCTCACCTTGATAACTGCTCAAGTTTGTGCCACGGTTATTAGGTGTCGAAATGGTAAGAAAAAATTAATCATGTATATTGAGTGGAACATGAATGGATGCCTGAGTGTAGGCTCAGCTATGATTGTATTGTGGAGTTTCACCATTGCTTATGAACTATGGTGATTTTCCTGTGTCAGCTTTTAAGTAGGTTTCATTGTGATTTAAAGAAGATAATAAAACAAATGGCAGCATTGGTAGTCAATTGCATCTCAAGCATCTGGATTTCACATTGAGACGATCATTTGGGTTGTAATTACTTGTGTTTTAGGTATCACCAAATCCACTGCTGCTGCTAAACTGATCTGCACTATTGCTGTCAGCACCAAAATTCTGGCTTGACCCAAAACTGCCACCAAAAAATCAGCTGTGAAAAACGATACTACATGGCCTACATGATAGTATCAAGTCATTGCACAATCACATGGTAGTTAACCAGCTAGCTAGAGACAAGTACGTACAGTACAGTGACCCATAAGTAACACAACATAAAACATACGTGTACTTAGATCACCAAAACCATCAACAACAACACACGAATTCAAAGAAAATAAAACAAAAGACAAATTAATTCTCTGTATTTTCATCATCTGTAGAATCATGAAGTATCACTAAAGTAGTAAAACAAAATCCAGAAGGGTCCCAAACTGAAAAGAGAGTAGAACGTTTCCTCAAGAAAGATACCAAAAATTTCACAGACAGAAAAAGGTTGATAGAAAAGAGAACATTAACAATATATATTCAGTACCTTCCTTAAACTCAAAAGTTTACACAGACAGACAGTACCAGGTTCCTCCTCATCACGGAAAAGTTCTAGCTCTCTATAGCCTCTTCCAACCATCGCCAAAGAGTTGTCTACTTTTCTTTACCTAAACCCTTTGGCGGTATACATCTTTTGGTAAATTTTTTTCTTTGCATATTGCATTTGCCCATGAACTTTATTTTGAGAAGTACATCATTCTAACTCCTCTTGGCCTTCTGAAGGACATTGAATCAATTCCAATATCTTGATCACCTCTTTCATGTCTTTCATGGAGATGTTTATACAAGCTCCCACTGGAGATGTATTCAGTAATTAGGAGCTGTAGGGATGGAGTCCAGTAATACCCCTCGAGTGCCACAAGATTATGGTGTCTGATTTTTCCCAATTTCTTAACTTCCCTTTCGAAATCTTCTTGGGACTTCATCAAACTTGACACATGCAGCTTCTTGATGGTTTATACCTGCTCCCAATCTCAACTACAATTTTGAAGGATACCTCAGGAGGAAAGACGTTGCAGAGGCAGCTAGGGACAATGAATGTAATTTTATTTTTGGAGAACTCCAGCAGTTTTGGTAAAGTTTAATCACTAATATGATGGCTTGATTTTCAAGAATATGCACCTCTGGGCGAAAAGTAAAATTCTCATGATTGGATTACGATATTTAATGAAATTATAAAATATATTCATAGGAAAAGCCTTCACTTTGAGTTTGATGCACTAAGTTGATATTCCATACCTCAAGTAACAGGGCAGAGCAGCTATGTAACAATTTCAAGTTCTGTAAGAACTGTAAGAACATTAATTAATGCGAGGACTTTTAAAGAATTTGCAATGAGATACGATGAGACATTTAGTTTGAATAGTTTGAATCATACATCTTAGCACTTGAAAAAGTGTAAATAAAAGAGAGGGTGACGTTGGATTCCCTATTGCTACTCTTTTTGCAATATCATACACTGGAGGTTAAGATTTTACAGGTCAAGGAGCAACTGGCTCCCTAGCTAATCACAACCATGTTGCAGTGGTAAATGCAAGAATGGCCTTTGAAGAAATTGTTCATATGTTCAAATTTATTAGTGTTTAACAATAGAATACAAATTCAGTGGTGAACTGGTTTAGTCCTGTATCACAATTTTCCTAATTAATCATATATTCTTTTTGTTGGAACTTACATGGTGTGATTGTGTTTTGTGCGTGCTGCTTAGGTGTTGCAACCATTCCGGCAGTATCTTCACCCGATTTTAAATCGAGGTAAGCAAATATTAGGAAATTCATAAGTCAGTGTGTTTTTGTAAAAAATATCTTTAATAATGTGAGATAATGGTTATGGGGATGAATATTTTATATGAATTTATTTGCATTTTCTAAGCAATTAATGTAACGCCCCGACCCGGATTCCAATACGAAATCCCGAGGTCGACGCGCCAAAACAACAAGCAATTAACGATAACAAATAATAAAAGCACGTGGCGCAACAATCCGTGCACACCACAAAACCATAATAACAAAAACTTTGATAAAATAAAATCAATCATCGGCGACGTTACAGCCGGAACCCAACTAATAAAACACAAGTATAAGTTTGAAGAAACATCTTTAATAACATTAACTACCTCGGCCACAACATGCCGGAACAAACTGTACATAAACCACAAGCTACGACATGCTTGGGAAAATAACTAAGTTCAAACGAAACAGAAATATACGAGCTCGACATACACGTGTCGGCTACCCAAAAGAATAGTAATTACAATCAGAGTATCAACACTACCCAAGTAAAGTCTACATGACTTTACTTAACCAATCGTCCTCACCAAAAGAATTATCTAACACTATTGACCAAAGAGCTCCAAGGCTACAAAAACAAAAGACCACCTGCGAGCTAAGCGATAGTATTACTCGGCCTCACCGCGAGCTTCCTGCCTGGCTCGGATCTAAGGAAAACAATTAAACAACAAACGGGGTGAGTCGAAACTCAATAAGTTACTAAATGCAACTATATGTCATGGCATAATGCTCAACGATAACTTTAACATTGCAATACATTTATATATCACACCAACATGTAACATCATCTTGATATACACACATAACACATCTCAATGAGCACCTTGATGTTCACATAAGTACTCGTAATAAACCACATTATAAGGATATGATATCTCTTTGTCCATTCTTTGCGTTGCTCCTGCAATACACAAAATAACCAAATGTGCCTCGATACTGTGTGTGTAGTATCGACTTCCCGATTAATACCATCGAGTTCAATCTAACAAACCAAAGCCATGCGTATTGCTACAACAAATGGGGCTACTTCTCAACCGTGGCTAATGTAAGAGGTGTGTGAAACTCCGGTACGGCGACTTATGGCGATCACAAACGTTAATTTGTGAAGACCATAGGTCGTCCTACCTTACTCAACCAACGACGCCAGCTGGACTTACACAATGCACAAATAGATGTTCTTATTCATCTAATGCAAATAACCATCAAGTTCAAAAGTAGTGAACTTGACAAATGACAAGTAGATTATTCTATTCTACCACACATCATCATTTAACGAATATGTAAGCATTCGATTCAACACATTAGAGCTATTCACAAGTCTCTATTTTAACAGTATCAAAAACACGGAGGACTGGAATCTCGATCAATCGAACTCCAAACGTCGTAGTAACCTAATGTGTTGTCCGGGGAGTCATAATCTTCCCTAAAGTTGACTTCTCGGAGTCATTACTAAAGTTCACCAAATTAGGGTTTCAATGCTAAATGCAAGACCACCCATTTTCAAGTCTCAAGTTCTCTATTTGTTCAAATCCTAAGGTTTATGTTCCAACCCTAGCTCATAAACATCATTCAACAAATACTCATAGCACAAGTACAATGTATTCATCTCAACCTAGAGATTTATACATGGAAATAACATATAGAGCAAGTCATACAATAATATTGATGATCTAACACACATTGAAGCTTAAAGCATACAAAGGGGGGGGGGTTTAGTAACTTACCTAGAATCGATTATCAAGACAATGGAAGGGAAATCAAAGCCACCCAAGTTGCTCCCTAGCTCAACACCAACACAATGACGGTCTCGGATCGTCGATCGGATGGTTGGATCTCCGGGAACCCAAACACACACAATATCTAATCTTCAACTAAAAAGAGAAGGGAAGCTTCTGCCTATAGATTTCCTGCATTTGTTTTTGCATTTACTAAGCTTTATTGAAGCGCAATATCTAATCTTCTGTTTTCTTAACTTTTTGATTTTGATTTTGTGTGTGTTTTGTGTGAATTTGTCGGGGGGGGGGGGTCAATGTATTGGATTTTTTGAATCTAACATGCTCCATGATTTTAAAAAATATGTTATCTATGTAGTATTAGTTTTTTTCCATTCTGAAAATTGGATTTTTTTATTTTGATTTTGTGTGTGTTTTGTGTTAGTTTGTCGTGGGGTGTGGTGGGGTGGGGTGGGGGGTTCTCCATGATTTTAGAAAGTATGTTCTCTATGTAGTATTAGTACTAATTTGTTTTTTACCATTCTGAAAATTGGATTTTTTGATTTAATTTTGTGTGTTTTGTGTTAATTTGTGTTTGGGGGGGGGGGGTCAATGTATTGGATTTTTTGAATCTAACATGCTCCAAGATTTTAAAAAGTATGTTCTCTATGTAGTATTAGTACCAATCTGTTTTTTTCCATTCTGAAAATTGGATCCCGTACTATCACCCCTGTAAGTCCTCCCAAATTGTTGATTTTTTTTTTTTATTTTGTGTGTGTTTTGTGTTAATTTGTCGTGGGGTGGGGTGGGGAGGGGGTTCAATGTATTGAATTTTTTTAATCTAACATGCTCCATAGTTTTAAAAAGTATGTTCTCTATGTAGTATTAGTAGTAATTTGTTTTTTACCATTATGAAAATTGGATTTTTTTTTTGAAGTCGTTAGAAGGCCTTAAAAATCACGAATTTTTTTTTTTTTGTGGGGGGTAAAATGTTGCTACATTTCATATTTCTTATTTAGAAAATTACATTTGACTCCCTAATATTACATTCTTCATAGTAAATTATTATTATTATTTGGGGGGTTAGGAGTGTAAGGGGTTGGGGTGTGTTAATGAAAATAAAAAATTAAAAATTGGATTTTTTAAGTCGTTAGAAGGCCTTAAAAATCACAGGATTTTTTTTTTTTTGAGGGGGAGATGGCTCTAATCATCACACATATATCTTTTACCCTCTCACTAATAAAATTTTTTTTTTTTGGTGGGTGCCTACAATTTTTATAAATCTCTCAACTTTACCATTCACTTAATTTGGGTTGTGTTTTTTTGTTTGATTTTTATGCCTTATCTTCCTTTAAAAGCCCATGGACCAACCTTCAAAAGTCTTCTACTTCTTTTTTTTTTTATTCTTCTTCTTCATTATTTATGCAGCAATAAGTTGCCCCAAATGGACCAACCTTCACGTTCAAACCGTGGAAAAGAGCCAGCACCACCATCTATACAAGAGGTATGATTATTTACAACAAGATGTATTATTTACAACAAGATGTTCCCATTTATAAATTTATAGAAAAATATGTATGCATAATTTGGAATGGAAGATGTTATTTTGGTCGGTTGCATGTTTTTTCATGATTTTATGTTCTTATTAGTTTTGGTTATAATCTCTTTGGTGTCACAAAAATTACCAAACCATATAGACATATGTTCAGAATATTAGAATGCCAATATTTATATTTTCCCACAGTTATATGATACATACATATGTTAATCTATATATATTATACAAGTTATTTAATTAACTTAACGATCTAGGACGATGATTATGAATTGGTCCGGCAATTGAGTCAACAGACAAGAACGAATATTCCTACCTTCTTTTAATATGGAGTTAGGAGAAAGCTCATCTTCTAGGATTCAAGAGAGGACGTCTATCGTGCCAATACGTCCGTCACCCCGTGGATTTTCCTAGAACCCCCACGCCTTTTAGTTTGTTAGTTTATGGAGTTACGCTTTTTGGTTTCGGATTTTCTAATAGTCTTGCATATTTTCCTAAGTTTAGGAGTTATGAAAGTTACGAGTTTGATGTCCCCTCACCCCGAAATCCACCTCCCCTTTCGATTTGAATTTGAATTTTTGCATTTATTATGAAATCGATTCTTGCATCGGGGGTTTTAGGTTAGTTATTTAATTTTTTTTCCGTAATTTCTTTGTTTTTATTACCATGTATTTGTAGTGTAGAATTAGATAGATATATGCAGAATTTTAGTCCATATTCACGCAAGTATTAGACCTCAATGTCACTCATGTACTCTAACCTTTGGCATAAAATTTTTATAAAATTGAATTTCGATTTTCACATACGCATGCCTATGGTTGTTCATGTCATCTCATTTTCACATATGCCCTGCTTAAAGTACATCTTTGACATTATTGGTAACAAGTTAGTTCTATATGAAAGCTGTATTTTGCCTTTTCGTTTTCATTTTCAATTTGATCTACTCTGTTAAGCAGACAACAGAACCCATTATCACAATGGAAACTGGGTGAATGTTAGATGGTGATAAGGTTGGGCAGGAAGCAATAGTTGTACTGAAACCATCAGAATGCAGACAATCACATGTTGTGATTGTTGATTTTAGGGACAAGTTAAATCTTGCCTGCGATGTACCAAATTAGTTGGATGGATATGAGAGTCAGAGATCGCGGAGACGTAGGTCTTTGTAATTTTAGCATAGCTGTATGTGTGACGTATGTATATATTTATACATATTCCTATGTAATATATAATGCAATGGATAACAAATTATGCCTTAAAAAGATTGTATTGGTAATGTAAACTCTCTTCTTCTTGTACTGAGTGCATTATGATTTGGTATGGATAGCTGCCAGTTAACTGTTAGAACCATTCTCAATTATCAAATACAACTCCCTCAAAAATACAACTTCTTTCACATTGTATGTCTTTCAACATTTCTATGACTGCTCCCCTTTGTATGTCTTTCAATATTTTCTCCATTAGTGGACAACTCAAGGATTGAAAATCTGATATTTCTTTTGCAGTCATAGTTATTGGTATAGGTTCGAATCAATGCATGGTTGAGATTTTTTAGGGGTGACTACTCAGAATATTAATTGAATTCGACCCCCTACAAAACTCTGAGCATGCATTGATCTGATCCCATACCGACACCGTGCCATAGGCACGGGTACAAAACCTAGTCTATATTACAATACACATCAGTTCCCACGTATACAATTGACAAAAACTAACTACTTGCCAGGATTTTCCCATCAACTAAATTTCTACAATTAGATCTAATCTCACCTTCACATGTGTGAAGGTGGTTATTCATTATATCAGACTGTTGCACAACGACCCTTAGGTCTTCCAATTCAGCTTGAATTGTGTCTATTTTGCATAACTGCGCTCTCTAATCCTTGGAGTCTCAACAACAACACTAAAAACCCTTATTAGCTAACAGAAACCCCGATAATTATTTTTAATTCACATTTTTATTATTAATTTAATAAAATAAAAATACTCATTTTTTATTAAATTACTTGATTTTCAATAACTACGTTTATTGTACATTTATCGTTTAATAATTCTTAAGAAGCTAAGTTCATTATGATACCATTTTCGCTTAAGTATCGGCCACAGATAATTTGTTATCACTGGAGTTATCGTATTATCTATTATGGTTGTCAAAACTCATTTTCTTGATACTAATTTTGTGAGGTCGAATTTAATTAATATTCAGAGCAGTCACCCCTACAAAATCTCAAGTATACATTGATCCGGTCTCATACTGACACCGTGCTATAGGAATAGACCTAAATCACTAGTTGAAGTACACCGATGAAATTGATCAAAAAATATAGTAGTGTGACGTTAATGAATAAAGGTTTAAAGTAAGGTAACCAATTTACTATTTAAGCCTGAAAAAATAAATTAAAGTCATATCCAAGGATGGAAATGAGGTGAGCCTGACATGATTTAGAGCATCTCCAACTGCTATTTTATTAAGCCTCACCAAGTGAATAATCCAGTTGATGTTTCTTTTGCTCTATTGTGGAAAGCTACATGCACCGGTTGAAAAACTTCAACCGCTCAGTGCACGGTAGTTGGCATAAAAAACAACAAAATGCTTGCAATGCCCAAGTGGTTTCTCCAAAAAAAGAAAAAGAAAAAGGTGAACGTTTAAATATAGCCATTTTAAAGCGGCTTGATTTAATTATGCAAACTAATTATGTTAATTATGATTTTATATTAATATCTATTTAATAAAGTCTATATTGTTGCATCTGTATTTTAAATTACTAATATATATTAATGAATAAAAATATATTTTTTGGAAGATAAAATTACAAAATAAATAAATTATTTTGTGGACATAATATATTTTTTATGAGTTATTTTTATGTTTTATAATGATATATTAATTTTAATAAATAAATATCACTTTCAAATGTACGGTATAAAATAATAAAATATTGAGTAAAATTTGGGCCGGTACCTTTTGTAGAATATTCAACCGCTTAAGGACACGATAATTATTTTTAACCGAAAAATGACACTTTTGATGCAAAATGTCATCTATGTCCTTAAAAAAGCCAGTACAGTGCACGCTATGCATTGCAAATCATGATGCACAAATAAAACCGATCTGTAATCCACTCATTCTCTTTCTCTCTCTCACACTCGAAGATATAATTTTAACGTCCCGTCATTTTCATATGAGAATTGCTATTTACACCCCAAAAATTACTTAGTACACCCCACCCTAATATTTTCAACCTCTCAAAATAATAAGTACACCCCCACTAATTTCCTATCTACCCTTGCTAATATTTTTCCCAAAATACTAACCCCACACCAAACACACCTCACCCCATCCTCCTCCTTCCTAGTACACCCCACTCCCTTCCTCCTCCCTTTCCCCCCCTCCCAACACACTCCTTCCTTCCCCCCACGCCTCCTTCCTTCCCCCAACACGCCCGCCTCCTTCCTTCCCCCAATACGCCGCATCCTTTCTCCTCCCTTCCTCGGCCTCCTCCTTCCCCTACCCCCACACACCGCCCGCACCACGTACCCTACCCACCTTTGCTTTGATTTTTTTTTGAACACCCCTTTCCTCCTCCTTCCCCACCTCACCTCACCTCCTTCCCCCACCCGACCCCACCTCCTCCCCGCACCCCATACACCCCGCGCCCTTCCTTTTTTTTTTTTTTTTTTAAACAGTTTGTTTGACACTAGGTTACCGAACACCCATAGTGGTGTTCGGCACCCCTACCGAACATCACTATGGGTGTTCGGCACCCTTACCGAACATTACTATGGGTGTTCGGTAGGGGTGCCGAACAGCTATAGTGATGTTTAGTAGGGGTGCCGAACAGTCTAAAAAAAAAGGTATTTAGGTCTAAATTTATAATAGCATTTTTGTAATTTTTGTTGGGGGTGTACTCAGCAATTTTATGGGTGTAAATAGTAATTATCTTTTCATAGTGTTCCCTTCCCTATAAAGCAAACCCACGTCATTCAATTTTTTATTCTCCTTTATCACTTTCTATTTCGCTCAGATGAAAGACAAAATTGAACGTGATGTACAAATTTTTGCGATGCATCAATTTTGTGCATTGTGATTCACAATATTTGTGCATCGCAAAAATTATTGCGCACAAAATTATGTATTACAATGCACAAAATTCAACAAAATCAACCGCTCAGAAAAAGAAGATGGGTAAGCCCCAGAACCTACAGATTCCTTTTTCCTTCGGTGCATTATCCTATCGGCATTATAGAGAAAAATATGGGCAAGGAGGAGAAGGGTAAAAAGTAGAGAGAGGAACATTGATAATAATGTAATGAAGAAGAAGAGGAAAAGCATCAATGTCCCAATCTTGCTGACTCAAAAGATCTTTATTCATTCATGCCCCTCCTGGAGCTAGATCGGCATCATTTGGCTCCTCCTCAACTTTTGCCTCATCATCAGTTACATCTACATAGACCGCAGTTCGGTAGGGATCATCCAGAGGCAGGAATGTCTTCTTCCTAGAAGTGATGGGGTGGTTGTAGTGTTGGAGGTAATTTTAGAACAAATAGCCACTTTATCATTTAAAAGAGATTTAAGCGGTTGAAAACAAATATGGTGGACTTAAACAGTTGAAAATTGTTAAAAAAGGGTTTATAAGGAAAATATTTTTAAACTGATGACGTGATATGGTGTATAAACCTTTTAAAGTTTATGGTTGGAGATGCTCTTATACCACAATGTACGAGGATTTTCATAAATGGCCTAGTCAAAAACCACCAAAGTTTTTATATGACATCATTTACTCCAAAACATCTTTTAAAACATTGTTTAGACATTTTTTTACTTAAAAATCTCATAATATCTTCTTTTTTTTAAGGATTCAGACGGGTCGTTGAACAACCCTATGAGTTTTACGAAGCCTAGTCAAACCCCCAAAGTTCTTATATGGACTCACTTACTCAAAAGCATCTTTTAAGGCCTCATTTTTTTTATTAAAAAACCCTATAATAGCCTCTCTTTTTTTAACAACTCACACTGGTTGTTCGAACGACCCTAGGGCCCAAAAGTCATTCACTCAGTCGTTCGAACGACCTTAGAATTTTTCGAACGACACTAGAATTTTTCGAACGACCTTAATCGTTTGAACGACCCTATAATCGTTCATCCACTGCTCAAACGTCCATAGGGTTTGTTCGACGAACAATGGAGACAAGACGTGTATGAAAAAGAAACAGTGGAGGAAAAGAAGAAACAATGGAAGTAGTATGTAGATAAGAATGTGAGAGAGAGAGAGAGAGAGACCAGTGTTTCCATGACAGTAACAAGACACAAGGTTCACCAAAGGTTTTGAATGAAGGAGCGGGAGTAGGATTTGAAAGTAAAGAAGATGAGAGAGACGATGAATTATGGCCTTCTAAGTTTGACAAGGCTATTTATAAGTACTTAAAAGTGTGTATTTTGGAATGTTTGTCTCAATTATTGGTTAAATGTCATAAAAGATAACTTGTCGGATCAAAATGTTATACTCCCTCCGTCCCTAAATTATTGTCTTCCTTTCCTTTTTCGTCCGTCCCAAAATAATTGTCTTGTTTGAAACTTTCCTTTTTAGAACATCACTTTTACTATTTTACCCTTACTTTTTCTTCCTACTTTAATTATGGGCCACATACACATGGGCATTAAAGGAAATAACACATTTTTTCAATACTATTCCAATATTAATAATCAAGTCAATTGAGTTTTCTTAATCCGTGTGCCGGGTCAACCCAGACAATAATTTAGGGACGGAGGGAGTACTTGATATATACCACAACTAGGTTAGTACCCGTTCGATGTACAGTTTTAATAAAGCTACCATGTAACAACAATGGATTGGGTTTTAGTAGTAGTTAATAGAAAAAGTTATGAAAATTAAACTAATTATTAAAACGTAAAAAATAAAATAAAAAATGAAACCACGTTAAATCAACAACACAAAAATGTTCATTATTAAAAGTATCCTAATGCTGGTCATAATACTATGTTCCTAAAAACTGATTAATTCTTTTTTTTTTTGTAGCATTCTTATATATATATATATATATATATATATATATTTCAGAATAGATGAATACTAGTCATAATATTATGTTCCTAAAAATTGATTAATTATTTTTTTTTAGCATTCTTATATATAAGAACAAAATAGATGAAAAGTTTTGAAAAAAAATAGAAAAAAGTGAAGAAATAAATGATTATGATATATATATATATATATATATATATAAATTAGTGATGAAACATTGAGAGTTGTAAGCAAAGTTCAAAATGCTGAAAATATAGAAGTTAATAGAGAACTTTAAAAATAGAAGAGAAAATAGCAAAATTAATGGGGATAGAGTAAAGATCAGGTAATAAATGAAGGATGTTTGATTTAGGTGAGAAAACAAATGAGAGTTGCTATTTACACTCATGAAATTGCTGAGTACACCCAGTTATTAAGTACACCCCCACCTAATATTTTTAACCCCTCAAAAAAACTAAGTACACCCCTCCCTAATTTCCTATTATACCCTTAAAAATATTTTTTCTAAAATACTAAGTACACCCTACCCCAAACACACCTCACCCCATCTTCCTTTTTTGATACACCCCACCCCTACCTCTCCCCTCCCCACACACACAGCCACCTCCTTCCACCCCCGCCTTCCCCCACCCACCCTCCCCTTTACTTAATTTTTTTTTGAACACCCCTTTCCTCCTCCCCCACCCCACGCCACCTCTTTTCCCGCCACCCGACACACAGTCCATCCCTTTTTTTTTTTTTTTAAACAGTTTGTTCGGTTCGATCGTGTTACCAAACACTTATAGTGGTGTTCGGTATCGAACATTACTATAGGTGTTCAGCACCCTCTACTTAACATCACTATAGGTATTTGGTACCCCCTACCGAATATCACTATAGTGTTTGGCACCCCCTATTGAACAAAAAAAAAAAAACTAATAAAAAATATTTAAGTCTAAATTTATAATAATATTTTTATAATTTTTATTAAGTGTTTCAAGAATTTCACGAGTGTAAATAGCATCCTCAAAACAAAACCCAATGCTGATGTATCCCCATTATTAGGTTTGGCGAAACGTAAAGGCGTGGAGACGGCGTTAACTGAACAAACTCTTGCGAGGCTGCGGCGCTATTTTCCGTCGGGGATGGCCTGCTCCGGGTACATCTCTCACACACATAGTTCTATGTTCTTGCCTATGTAATATGTATACGACGTAACCTTTAAAAATTTTGGAGCAGCAACAGCAGGCGAATGCGAACATTCAAGCGGTGGATGAAATGGCGAGGAATTGAATGCAGCGACGCCCTCCACCTCATTCACGACGAAGGCGCTGGCGCTGTGTCGGTGAGGGCATTGTGTGATTTACGCGAAGGGGATCTGGTAGCGACAATTCCAAAGCAGAGTTGCCTGACCGTCAAGACGTCAGGTGCTCGGGATTTGATCGAGGAGTTTGGTCTGGAAGGACATCTCGCACTCTCGGTGGCTGTTATGTACGAGAAGAGCTTAGGCCAACTATCTCCTTGGTTTGGTTATCTACAGCTTTTGCCCCACTCCGAGCCCATTCCTTTGCTCTGGTCTTTAGACGACATCGACTCCCTCCTCACCGGCACCGAGTTACACAAGGTCTTCTCTTCTTTCTGTCTATCTCTGTGTGCGTGTGCGTCTTTCTCATGGAATCTGGCTTTAATTCAATAATCGTCTGCCTAAGCTATTTCAGAACTTATCAAAAAAAAAAAATCGTCTACCTAAGCTATTTCAGCGGCTCTTGATTGTGATTTAATTCTGTAAAGTTTTGATTCCGATTTCCCAAATATGTAATACAAATTTTAGAAGAACAACTCCATTTGGATTGATTTTCTGGAATTACAACAGAATGAAAAGAAGTATAATGCAAAAGAGAAAACAATGTAAGCTTCACTAAAACTGGAAAAGGAAAATGACAGGGCAAATAGCACAGAACAATCATGCTGATCTCATTCTCTCTATCTGGCAAAATAGCAATGACTCCAGGGTATAATCTTTTGTTGTAAACGCCTGACTCCCCTTGATTCCTGCTAGCACCATCTTCCTGTGATACGGCCGAAACAACACCATCCTACTTACTTTAATGCACCATTGAGCGTCCTTCCATGTATCTTCCTGAGGTGTGCATTCTCCCATTGGAACAGCACCTGTGGGACGGTGGCATTGTGCCTCTTAACCAAACTACGATCAAGCGAGCCACTGGGTAAACTAGGAACTGCCCCTCTGGTCCTATTGGTGGTAACTGGGGAAGAATTGTAGCGCTGGTGCCAAGTTTCTTCTTCAAGATGGTGGATTCGACAGCCCTCTGGTAATTTGATTTTGTACGCGACTTTGCCAATGCGCTCCAATTTCCAAAGGCCCATAGTAACGAGGAGCGAATTTGAAATCTTGACGAACAGGCAAGGATGTCTGGCGATAGGGTTGCAATTTCAGGTAAACCCACTCCCCAATTTTGAACTCCCGCTCTGTTTTCAGCTTATCCACATATTGCTTTATGCAGTTTTGGGCCATGTGCCGCTGCTCCTTTGACAGGGCTATCATAACGGCTCGCTCTTTCAAAAATTGGTCCACAGCACTGTTACTGGTGGTATTTTGCTAATGAACGTGAGCTGTGGCGGGACATACCCAAATACAACCTGAAATGGAGTCATGTTGAGACTGGTATGATGGTTGGTGTTATACCACCATTGAGCCAGAGTCAACCAGTGTGCCCAGCTGCGAGGTCTCTGGCTTGTCATATAGCGCAGATATGTCTGCAAACACCTGTTAATTCTCTCGGTTTGGCCGTCGGTTTGGGGGTGATAGGCTGAACTGTGAAATTGGGTATATAGAAGCTTAAATAATTCCCCCCAGAACTAACTCAAGAACAAAGGATCCCTGTCACTCACAATGGATTTTGGAAGGCCATGTAGTTTTAAAGTGCTGTCAAAGAACACTTGTTCCAAATCCTTGGCCGAGAATGGGTGTTTTATGCCTATGAAAGGACTGAACTTAGAAAATCTGTCCACAATCACCCAAATACAGTCCAGTCCATTTGGTTTGAGGAGTTCTTCATTGAAGTCCATCAATATATCCTGCCACAGACCTTGGGGAATCGGTAGGGGTTGCAACAGGCCAGGGGGGTGGATGTTTTCTTCCTCGTTGTGTTGGCTGTCATCACAATCGTGCACCCACTTCCTGACTTTGCGCTGTAAAGATGGCCCGAAAAAATACGACTCCACCCTCTTAAAAGTGCCCAAAATCCCTGAATGTCCACCTATACCAGACAGGTGCAACTCCTTGATGATATTTTGGAGTAGGTCACCTGCCTCTCCCACATACTGTTTGCCTTTGAACCTGAGTATATCTTCGAAAATGAGTAATCTGGTAGTGATTGGGGGTCGATCGTCAACGGTGTAATTACTTCCGGTGAAAGAATCCCCTTCCACACTCTTTTGAATTTCTTCGACCCATTGTGGCTTGACTTGGGTCAAAACCCTTGCCTCTCCCGAGGACTGTCGGTCACTTTTGACGGCATCCACCACCCTGTTTCCGGCCCTTTTTTTTTAATAAGAAATGGTGTTGTGGTTGTCCAAACCCAACATCTTCGTTAGTTACTCGCTGCTCTAGCAAATACTTGAGACTATGGTGGTCAGTGCGTATCTCAAACTTATGCCCAACTAGATAATGCCCCCCTTCTTAGCATATATGATGGCTAGCATTTCTTTTCGTAGGTTGAGAGGCCCAAGTCTTTGTGGGGCTAAAGCTTTAGGATGCCCATCTTGCATCGAACTGCACCAATACCCATGTGGGAAGCATCGTCTCTAGTACAAAGCTTTGGGAAATTTGGCATGACAAGTATAGGGTCGAGCACATGGCCGCTTTTAGTTTTCAAACGCCGTCTCGCCTTGTCATTCCACCCAAAGCCCCCTTCTTCAATAACTCTTGGCTTACTCCGCCGTCCATAGTTCCTTATGAATGACGGTAGTAGCCTGTTAGCCCAAAAAGCCACGCAACTCTTTAACATTTCTTGGTTGGGGCCGGTTCTTCATGGCTTCAACCTTGGAACTCTCAGCCTCAACCCCATCTTGCGAAATAGTGTGCCCCAAGTATTCTAATTTAGTCTTCCCAAATTCGCATTTGCCCAATTTTGCATACAGTGGATGGTCTTGTAGGATACCCAGGACGACTGACTAGTGCTCAATGTGGGCCTCTCGACTGTCGCTATAGGCAAAAGAGACCGGAACAAATTTTCTTAACTGCATGCAAAAATTATGTTCATGAGAGCCTGGAAAGTGGCGGCTGGTTGGTCAAGCCGAAAGGCATAACCAAAAATTCATACAAGCCTTGGTGTGTTCGAAAGACAGTCTTGTGAATATCCTTTGTAACCACCCGGATCTGATGATAACCCACCTGTAAATCCAACTTCAAATAATATTTTACCCCAAAAAGCTCGTTAAGTGATTCCTCGATAATGTGTTTCGGAAATTTGTCCTTGACCGTGCTTGTCATTTAGCTGCCTATGTGTTTTTGGTGTACAATGTTGGTGTCTCCTATTGATTTGTAGAGTTTGTGAATAGTCTATATGTGAGCTAGGTTCTTTTGGAGTATACTCCCCGTGTACAAAGTGCGCACCACCTGCTTTAGTGCCTTTCTAATATCAATAGTACTTATCTAAAAAATCTCATTCCGCCGCCATGATTTCACGTTAGTGGATCGAAAGCTCGAATCCTTTGTAAAGTTTTGATCGATTTCCCAAATATGTGATATGAAATCTAGAAGAACAACTCTTTTTGAATTGATTTTCTAGAATTTAAACAGAATAAAAAGAAGTATAATGCAAAAGAGGAAACAAAGTGTAAGCTTCACTAAAACTGGAAAAGGAAAATGAGAAGGAAAATATCTTACGACAATCATGCCGATCTCCTTCTCTCTATCTGGCTAAATAGCAATGACTCCAGGGCATAGTTATTAAAGGCGAAAGGCGAGAGGTACTTTTCTAGGTGAGCAAAAGGCGAACAAGTCGATAATTAAGAAAAATAATTTAAAAATATTATATGCGGTAAAAATTTCATAAAGTAGTTATAAATAAAAGTACTTCATATAACTTAGTCCATAAATGATAATAACAAGTGTTTGAAAAATCGGCCTAGGCGCCCCAAAACGCCGCGCCTGGGCCAAATCGAGTAAAAATCGTCAATGAGAAAATCGCCGCTAGGCGCCCGCCTAGCCAGATTGCATTTTTTAAATTAAAATTTTTTTTTTCCAAAAATAGTGTCGTTTTGGTTTAAAAAAACAGAAAAACCTAAGTTAAGTAAGTTTATTTTTCATACTTTATATATTGTAGTATTGTTATTTTGTTTTAAAGTTTAAACTTTGGAGTTTGAAATGATACTATTGAATTTGGTTTTAATTTTTTACTATTAATCTTGTAATGTGATCATTATGTTAGTTTATTTTGTCATATTTAGTTATTTACTATTGTTGCAGCAGGTATTGATTATTGAATTAAATTTTAATTTTTAACTTTTAATCTTGTAATGTGACCATTATTTTTAGTTTATTTGGTTATATTTAGTTATTAATATTGTTGCAGCAAGTATGGTATAAACTTATAGTATAATTATATCTCAATTTCTACGCCCCGCCTAGGCCCCTAGGCGCTAGACCCTGTCCTGGCGCCTAGCGATTTTTAGAACACTGGATAATAATAACACTATTTTCAACTTTCAAGTTTTTTATTTAAACCAAAAACAGCCAACCGACTTTGAATCGAACCTGTGCCGGCGACCCGGTCCGGCGATATTCTGTTGCCGACGTTGGTCAACTTTTCCGGCGATATCCAGCGGTGAAAATGGTATAGATGTGATCGTCTTCTTAAGGAGATTACGTCTGTGGCCTTGGATTGGGCAAATATTAAGCTGATTTGTCCGGATCTAAGAAAATATGTCGAGATCTAAATCTGGTCAAAGTTCTGTCAGGCGTAATGGTATGAAAGCCCAAGAGGCTATAAACGGTAGAATTAGTGGGCCGTTTCCCTTAGCCTTTCTAGATAACCCAAATGTTTTTAATAAGGCTTTAATGGGATGGGAGATCTTTGGCCCGTGACAACGGTTTCTTCATGTTGTGTTTAAGCATAGGAGGTGCGTGCGTCACATGGTCCATTGATTGTGAAGTAGAGGTTATAGCGAGTCATGTCACAAAGAATTACAAGAGTATGGAAACAGGAGGTTTTGGCGACAAGGTAGAGGAAGAAAGCATTTAGGTTGATGGCAAATCAGTGCCGCAAGGAGAATATACTATACGGGACTGCTTAGATGCCGTTCTATATGATTTTTCTCAGAAGAGTGTTTTATATACATCCCTCATAAATCTAATAGAGAACCTTGAAGAGTTTCCAGCAGTTCCAATAGCTTGTTCCCTGTCGGCAGTGGTATGGCCAAATGAAGTTTGTCTTTATTGTGTGTAGGTGTGGAAGAGGACATATCAGTATGGGTGAAAAGAAGGGCCAAAGGTTTTGGTAGGTATCTCGGGGTGTCTTGTGCACGTATCGAGGATAAAATTCTGAATTTGTTGCTGGAAATCGAGAGAAGCTGGAGATCGTCGGGGAAAGGTAGCAGTAACAAATGCAACGCAGTAAGACTCGAGCAAGGGCAACAGGGAGTTGAAACAATTATGTTACTCCCTTAATTTTGAAGATGGAGAGGGTACGAGGAGAAGGAATCTGAGTTAAGTATGCATCTACGAATAATATCTTGGAACGTGTGGGGTCTAAATGATTTGGGTAAGAGACAAGTGATAAAGGTAGCTTTAAGAAAGTGGAATCCTCGCGTGGTTTGTTTATAGGAAACTAAAATGGACAAGGTGGATAGAAAGGTGAATAAGAGCGTAGGCAGAGGCAGATGGGTTGATTGGGAACCTCTAGGGGCTGTCTAGGGACAGCACGAGGGGGGGGGTGGATAGTAGGCTTCTCACTAGGATGGGAACAAAAACGGGAACTTGTTCAGTTTTTTGTCTTTTGAAGATGGTGGAAAATGACAAGATTTTGTTATCTTGGGAGTTTATGGTCCTGTGTGGATATATCGAAGGTTTTGTTGTAGACTTCTCACTAGGATGGGAACAAAAACGGGAACTTGTTCAGTTTCTTGTCTTGTCTTTTGAAGACGGTGGAAAATGACTAGATTTTGTTATCTTGGGAGTTTATGGTCCTATGTGGATATATCGAAGGTTCTGTAGGAGTTAAAATCAATTCAACTAAAGTGGAATGTCCCGTGGTGTATAGGAGGTGATTTTAATGTTATTCGCTTTCCACACGTACGCCCAGTTCCCGCTGTTTTTCTTATGCAATGTTGGAGTTCAATGATTTCATTAATGTCTTGTGGTTGGTGGATCTTCCGTTTACAGGAGGGTGCTTCACTTGGTTCAGAAATAGTGATGGACAACAATGTTCTAGAATCGATACATTTCTTGTATCCGTAGATTGGGATGAGAGTTTTAGTGGTACCTCTCTCCTAAGGGTGATTTCTAACCATGTCCCCTTGTTACTTGAATGTTGAGGGATATCCAAAGGGAAATCTCTACTTAGGTTCGAGAATATGTGGCTAAAGGAACCTGGCTTTTTGGATTGGATTAAATCAAAGTGGTCTTCCTATAAGTTTGTAGGAGAACATTGTTTTAGGCTTGCAAAGATGTTAAAGGAAGACTTAAAAGTATGGTACAGTGATCTTTTTGGTAAGATAGATATAAGATTGGATAGATCTTTGGAAGAAGCAAGGACTTTAGATGCTAAAGAAGTCTCAGGTGGGTTAAACAGGGAGGAGGAGGCCTGTCGAGTGGAGCTAAAGAAAGAGATAGAGAGACTTTTGATTAGTGTTCAGATTTGTTGGAGGCAAAAATCACAAATTCAATGGCTCAAGGAAGGAAACAAGAGCACAAAGTTTTTTCATCAGACGGCCAAAGCTCGCAAGACTGCGAATTAGATACGAAATGTCACGATAGATGGAGTCCCACCGGAAGATGAGTCTGCAATAAAGAATGAATTGTGGGGTTTTATCAAAAGGCTTTATTCTGAAGGTGGTGAATGGCATCCTAATCTTGACGGGGTGCCTTCAAATCTTTAGAGCGGTAGGATAGGATTACTTTGGAGCTCCCCTTTTTTTTAGGAGGATGTCGCAGCTTTACGTAGTATGGGATGGGATAAAGCCCTGGGGGCTGGGGCCAAATGGATTTTCCATGGCTTTTTTTCAGCACTGTTCGGAGGTAATTAAGGACAACATTATGGAGGTATTCCATTTTTTTCATACTAACATGTGTTTCGAAAACACTTTTAACACTTTCTTTATCCTTTTGATTTCGAAAAAAAAGGTGCTTTGGACATTAAATATTTCAGGCCAATCAATCCCATTGGAGGTTTGTACAAGCGGATTGCTAAAGTTTTATCGGTTCGGTTGAGAAAGGTGATTGGACAGGTCATTTAAGAATCTCAGCATGCCTTCATAGGGTAGTGTCAAATTCTTGATGCGTCTCTTATTGCCAATGAAATTATGGATGCTTACTAAAGAGCAGACTTCTAGGGTTGTTGTGCAAGTTAGATATTGAAAATGCGTATAATCACGTCAACTGGGACTTTTTGATTTATATGATGAATAGATTGGGTTTCAGGGTTAAATGGAGGAATTGAATTCATTTCTGCATCTCTTCTGTGCGTTTTTCAGTCTTGATTAATGGGGAGCCTGCTTATTTTCTTTCTAGCCCGAGGGATTTGCGCCAGGGAGACCCTCTTTCTCCTCCTCATGGGGGCCTTTAGGAGAGAAACTGGATAAAGCGACCGGTGGTTTCATTCATGGTTTCAAAGTGGGTAGGGTCATAGATTCAGATGTGATGGCGTCGCACCTTTTTGTTTTGCAGTTGATTCTCTCGTCTTTTATGAGGCACATGCTTCTCAGTTGGGTTATTTACGCTTAGTGATGTTTTTTCAGGTTCCAAGAGCGAGATTTTACGAGTAGGAAACGTGGAGAACATCGAGTCTTTGGCTTCCTTTTTGGTTGCAAGGTTGCTCATCTCCCAGCCTTCTTAGTTACCTCGGTCTTCCTTTAGGTGCCCCCTTCAAGAATACATCTAGTTGGAATCTCGTGATCGAAAGATTTAGCGTTGCTTAGTGGAGTAGAAGAAACAACTCTTGTTCAAAGGGGTCGGCTTATTTTAGTAAAGGCCACTCTTTATTTTGTCTTTATTTGTTTTATCCGCATCCGTTCAAAAGAGATTAGAAACGCTGAAAAGGTTTTTTTGTTGGAAGGCCGAATGGAGGAGCGTAAATATCATTTCGTTAAATGGTAAACGATTTGTTTTAGTGTGAGAAATGAAGGGCTAGGTATTAAAAACCTTAGGATGTTGAACACAACTTTGCTCCAATGTGAGAAATGAAGGGCTAAGTATGAAAAACCTAGTGATGTTCAACACAGCTTTGCTGGATAAGTGGTTATGGTGATTAAGAATAATTATTTCTACTCCCACATAGTGGGGGTTTGGAAAGGGATTAGAGAACAAGTGGTGTGGTGAGATGAATCTGCGGAGAGCTTTTCCAGATCTTTTTAACTTAGCTTCCAATAAGGAAGTGATGGTAAACTCTATTCTACACATTGAATAAGGCATGCTTACTTGGAATCCCACCTTTAGAAGACATCTCCAAGACTTGGAGATAGTCTTTTGCTTAGTTTCTCGAAAAGCTTTATTCGCAACAAGTTTCGGGAATAGGGAGACAGGTGGTATGGGAGGGAGCTAAGTGTAATAAATTCACCGTCAAATCATACTTTCACATCTCGGCGAATGGTAACAGGACTTCTTTTCCTTGGAAAGCCATTTGGAAATCAAAGGCTCATATTGGCCTTTTTGTTTGGGAGGCTACAAATGGAGTTACTCTCACAGCGACAACTTGTGGATCCGTTACATCAATTGGTGCTTCTTGTGTAAGGGAAACAGGTAGACTGTTAATCGTCTTTTGCTTTCACTGTCCGGTGGCGAGGAGCTCGGAATTTTGTCCTCAACCTTTTCAACCTCGCGTGGGTTATGCCTGGCTCAGTCAAGGAGCTTTTCCTTTGCTGGTCGCTCTTTAAGCGTAGGAGGAGAAATCATATTTGGGAAGTTGCACCTTTGGAAGTTTGTTGGACTATTTGGAGGGAGAGAAATCGCAGGGTGAATGAGGAAACACTTATTCCTTATTTGAAGAAAACCATCCTTCACACCATGTATTTTTGGTGCACAAAGTTATCTGGGCCCTCTTTTAATTCTTTTGTAGAATTTATGTCTAGTTTTTCGGTTAATTAGGTCATCTATTTTTATGTATACACTTAGTGTACACAGCCACTTTTAGTGTATATATATATATATATATATATATATATATATATATCTATTTGCTTATCAAAAAATTAAAAAATTTAAGCTTTAATCCAGAAGGATTCCAATATCTATAAAGATTCTTTACTTTATTGCTTCAAAGCTTTGAGTTTCTTATTTCGTAAGGCTCCTATTTTGATAATTTCATTGCTGTGATCACTCTGATCTATCTACTTGTAGGCAGACAATTAAAGAAGACAAGGCTATCATCTACGAGGACTGGAAAGAATGTATCTTGTCTCTTTCGGATTCAGCCTGTATAAAGCTTGATCCCACTTATTTTGGTGTCGAGCATTATTTCGCTGCAAAAAGCCTTATTGCTTCACGCTCCTTTGAGATAGATGATCACCACGGATTTGGTATGGTTCCCTTAGCAGACCTGTAAGTTGCATCGTCTCATTGCTAAACTGGTTTATCATTTATCTAGAATCCTTAATTTGATAGCACACACACACACACACACTCCCTCCCCCCACCCTTCTGTTCTTGCGATCACTAATTGTCCATCAAGTCAAAATTTAAGGCTTTACATATGAGTAAACAACAGGCGCTGGTTCACGGCAACATGCCACTGTGATGTAGGACGAACAAACTGGCTGTTCGGGACTGTTATTTAGAACAGGAGGAATTGGAATTGAGATTGATGTCTAAGTTTTAGGCTTCTAAACTTATGACAGTTTGCAGCTTCTGAAATAAATTAATTCTTGTTTGCTGGAGGGAATGAAAAATAACGAAAATGGAAAAAAGTGTAATTGGGAAAAAGATAAGAGATAGAAAACCTCGGCCTCACACCAAGGGTCTCCTTAGGCGCACACAGTTGAGACTTACACCCAAGAGAAAGATTTCTCGTGATCTAAGAAAACTGATTGTTTATTACTTCTCTACACCGCCTTCAGGAAATTAACATTAAGAAAATACTAGAAAAAGGAACTTATGAACAACACACCATTTAATGAAAGTTCATAACACTTGATAAGAAAACAATATTTCTACATAAAACCTCTCGTTTTCATGTTCGTAAAAGCAAAAGGTCCAAATAACCAACTACTTTCAAGACGGTCGAGCTCACTGATTGCAATGTAATTACCCATCCGTCACCTCAGCATAGGGAAGGGGAAAGAGAGGTTGCTATGCTTCTGCTTCCGGGTAACTGTGACTTGTTCCATTGGCATGGGCCTGAATCTCAGACTGATTCAGGTGTAAGAAAGAAGACCCTCCAGAATAGTTTCTAGTTCAAAAGCTCTCTTGATAGCTTGCGCTTCATAGAAAGTTGGAAGCTCTAGGACGCCATGGTCAAATACAGCATTGCTACCTGATGAAGAAGGTTCTAAGTAGATGAGCCATGAGTGGTAGCGTGGCACTCTGCGAATTGGTTGAGCATGTGGTGCTGGAGATTTTGAAGTTGCTTATTTTTGTAAGTAATAGGAACAGCCTGTAGCAGGTTTAAGAGATGGCAATTTGGTAGTGTTTTGCTAGGTTTACATAGTTTTGGCATAGAATTGGTTATATAGTGGTGCGGCAATTGATAAGATATCACATGCATAAGCCCTGACATTACTCATAGCTATAGCTGGCATTTATGAGTGTTGTTCGTGGCAGTGGTGAATTCAGTGAGGGGAATGTGGGCAATCTGACAGATGGAATGTTATAGTGATCGCAATTTAAAGGGATGTCTAAAGGTCAGGGAAATTCTATCTATAAACCACAAACTTTTAGCTGCCACCAATTTGGTTTAATTTTATCGTTTTATTGTATCCAGGTTTAATCACAAAACAGGTGCTGAGGATGTACACTTCACCTCTGTCTCTTCTCATTTTGGAAATAGTGCTGATGCTTGTGACAATATGAAGTTTGAGACTGACAGTAATGATAGCGGGGACACCTTAAATCAAAAATTTCACTCTCCCGAGAGTCATTCTGGTGGTAGGGATGTATCTTCCTCAACCATGGTGGATAGCCCTGCAGTTCTGGAAATGATAATTGTCAAAGATGTTAAAGCTGGAGCTGAGGTTAGCATCTTTTTCTATGATTCGTTACCGTAAACTGTTTGCCAAATTATCTTTTTTAATGTGTTTGATTTCATCTTTAGCAAGACAGCTCTGCCATAGTGATTGCCCTTGGTATTTGGTGCCTATGTTGGAACTGGGGACCAAAGTTTTGAAGCAATTAGGAGACTTTCATAATTATAAATCCGGGCCATTTCACATTTGCTACCAGCTGAGTTTAGTATGCTGTTCTCAAACTTAATGGGGGTTGGTTGCATTAGCTTTGCGGGTACTCTTTAAGCTAGTAAAGATATTATAGCGGGCGACAGCTTAAGACGGCAAAAGAAGCTTATAACAGCTTGTCTTTTTGTGACAATCAAGATGGAGAAAGTGTTAGCCTTTTACTTTGCCATCTTGCGAATGAGTTTTGTAACATGACTGACTTATTTATTTTGGTTGCTGTTTGGTGGTAGATGGTTCCCGCAAAAGTCAGTTATCAATCTAGTGTGTGTGGGGCCTTTAATAGGAGTGGAGGGGTAGACTGTTGGAAAGCAGGGGCCATTTTGCATTTTCTTTTACAATCTGGTGAAAGAGAAACAAGAAGTTTTTGAAACTGTGGAGAATTAATATTTAACAGTTGAAACAATCTTTGTTACTCCCTCCATCCCTAAATGAGTGTCCATTTTTAAAATTTTCTTGACCTTGAATGAGTGTCCATACTTGTATAAATTTACTAATTTCACCGTTGGCGCTTATCATTTCTTAGGGTGGACTTCTAATGTTATATGTGGACATTAAGGGCATTAGTGTACATGTGCTACTAAAATGACCCAAATTCAACTTAATTTTAGGAGAAAACTAAAAATGGACACTCATTTAGGGACGGGGAGAGTAATATTTATGTATTTGGATAGAGCGCTCAAAGCAATATTCTCAAGGAAATGTTTTGGAGTTTATTGTAGTTTCTCTTTTGTAAATTTATTTATTTATTTATTTATTTTGGGGGTGGGGGAGGAGGGGAGGGGACTCTTGAGTTCTGGTAGCTGGGTTTTTGTTGCAGTAGTCTTCATGTTCATGGGTTGTTCCAGTTTTCAAAACTAAATTTGACTAAAATGTGTGGCTTCTAATGCTAGTCTCCATGTACCTTCCTTCATTGTAGGTCTTCAATACATACGGATCCTTGGGCAATGCAGCGCTGCTACACAGATACGGATTTACGGAGGCAGATAATCCATATGATATAGTAAATATAGATCTAGAACTGGTAGTTCAATGGAGTTTGTCTCTGTTTTCAGCTCGTCGTAGCAAGAGTCGGCTATCCCTGTGGAGAAGATTGGACTATTGTGGGTGTGAAAGCCAAGAATCGGAATATTTTGAAATAACATCTGATGGGGAACCGCAAGTTGAGTTACTGATTTTACTTTATTTAATCCTTGCTCCGGAAGAAGTGTATCAGGAGTTGTATCTTGAAGTACCAACTGCTGGAAGTGTTGAAAAATGTAAAAGTGTTGGTACTTTATCTAATAAAGAAGCAATTCTGTTGGGAGAAGTCTCAGAATCGAACAAGAACTGTTTATTGACTAAAAGTGTTCGAAGGGCCCTTTTATCCCTCGCAGACATTCGGGAAAGTTCCTATGGTTGTAGATCAGTGGAGGACGATGTGGAAGCACTGAAGAGTTGTCATGTGAGAGAGAGGAAGTTCTACCATTCTTTAATTCTGCGTATAAGTGAGAGGAGAATCCTTGAGAAACTCAGAAGTTATGCCTCTACAGGTGGTAGGTCACTTGGAAGTTTAAAAAGAGCCACTCTACGGAATAAGCTAAACAGGAGATGATGATATGTGAGCAGTGAAGGTATTGCATTTTCTTTCTTTTCATCTCAGAGAGATATTTCATTGGTATTTGACTGAAGACCAGTGTTCTTAATTTCAAACGGGAGATTTTTTATTGCAGTATTATTTTTGTTTTGCAAGAACGATGTTTGAAGTTTTGGTGCTCAGGTTTTCTTCTGAAAACCTCAGATCTACTTCCTTTCGAACCCCAAGTGCCCTCGTGTACAACAGCTAAAACTTTAGGTTAAACTTGTTTTATCCCCTTTTGCTCTATTGTGGATCAAGGGATTCTGAACATCATGTGTTTACACTCATTATCAATCATTGGATCAAAAATTAAAAGTTGAGATTTAATAGTTAGTTGAAAAATGCAATTAATGCAAGTAGGTGAGTCATTTAATGCATTAAATCTCAACCTTTAATTTTTGATCCAATGGTTGATAATGAGAGTAACCATTGATGGTTAAATAAAAAAGTAACCATTAAATACTCCCATATATATATATATATATATATATATAAATCTCAACTTTTAATTTTTGATCCAATGGTTGATAATGAGAGTAACCGTTGATGGTTAAATAAAAAAGTAATCATTAAATACTCTCCCATATATATATATATATATATATATATATATATAGTCAAACTTTGACCCAAAGTTTATAAAAAGCTAGGTACTTGTCTTGGAAATTGAATAAAATGCACTAAGTGTCCTTGTACTTTGTCATAATAGCAAAAATTCTCCTTGTATTATCTCATTCATGTGCCTAGCACGTGACATACTTTTAGGGTATTATTGTCAATACAATTTTTCTTTTAAAAGACCAAAATGCCAATATATTATCATTACTTCTCTTCTCTCTCAATCTTTACAAACCTCCTCCCACCATCGTCGCCATTCCCATTAGTCACAGCCACCATCCAACTACAAAATCGAAATTTGATCTGAAGTTTGCCTTTGACAAATATGGTCCTTAGCGCCAAAAATTCCTAAATATCAAACTTTCAAAATCCCAGCTCCATTATTGATGAAGAAAACCCTAGGAGCCTAGATTGGTCGATGACCGAATCTTTTGTTTTTTATATCCAATTCAATTCTTATGCGCCATCTTCCTCTTGTCAAGGACATATGTAGAGTGGTGCTAGCTTTGTGTATGTGTGTGTGTGTGAGAGAGAGTAACCTCAATTGATATAGGTAGAGGGTGCTAGCTTTGTACATGTGTGTGTGTGTGTGAGAGAGAGAGAGAGAGAGAGAGAGAGAGAGAGAGAGAGAGTAACCTCAATTGATATAAGAGGGATCCTGACGTAGGATCGAACGATCTATTTCGGTATCACTTTCTGTCATGTATTGGAGGTTTAGGA
The DNA here is from genome assembly GCA_016624345.1 of Platycodon grandiflorus. NCBI lineage: Eukaryota > Viridiplantae > Streptophyta > Magnoliopsida > Asterales > Campanulaceae > Platycodon > Platycodon grandiflorus. Next base: position 49,310,423 of record CM028366.1, on the reverse strand, counting down.
GAGAAAATCGAGGTTGTAGCAGAAATATAGGCGGACCAGACATCGTTGTCAATTATTAAGCACATATTTAATGAGATTAGATCTCTCTCTCTCTCTCTCTCTTCTCGATTTCTTGATCTGGGTTCTCATCTCTTGATCTTTCCTTTGATATTTTTTTATTTTATTTCTTTATCTTCTCCGGTTACCCAAGCTCTAGATCTTGCTCTTGTAGCCAAAAATGCTTAGATTCCAATGTTGATTTGAAGATGTCTATTGTGGGGGTTGATTTGGTGGGCGTTTCACGTTGGGCATTAATGATTTTCTTGTTCAATTTTGATTTTGAATGGATTTCGGTGGTGGTGCTATGGTGCCGTTGTGGCGGGTGGCATGATGGGCTATGTGGTTAAGGACTAGGAACTACAATTAAAGAACTAGGAGGAGGAGGGAGAAATGGTTGGTCGATTTCATAAGAAAAAATTTACGAACAAAAATACCCCCTTGAAATGATCACGTGAATGACACATGTAGAAGATAACTGACATTTAACTAAAAAATTAAACAGAGGGACGATTCTAGTGCCATAAAAATTGTAGAGGGACGGAAAAAAAAACGCGATAACAAAGTATATGAACGGTTTGTGCAATTATTCCAAAGTAGTGGGACACCTGGTGCATTTTTATTCTTGGAAATTCAAAAAGTTGCTACTCTTTTCTACCTCAATTTGAAGAAAAATTAATTGATTCTATTATACATATTAATTGATTCTATTATATATATATATATATATATATATATATATATATATATGGGGGAGTATTTAATAGTTACTTTTTTTTTTAACCATCAATGGTTACTATCATTATCAACCATTGGATCAAAAATCAAAGGTTGAGATTTAATGGTTAGTTGAAAAATGCAATTAATGCAAGTAGGTGAGTCATTTAATGTATTAAATCTCAACCTTTGATTTTTGATCCATTGGTTGATAATGATAGTAACCATTGATGGTTCAAAAAAAAGTAACTATTAAATACTCTCCTATATATATATATATATATATATATATATATATATATATTATTTTGTTTGCATCCCACTCCTGCATATTGTTGGGTGTATAACATCACATACCATTTTGAACGAATTACTAGGTTTTGGAGAAAATACATATCTTCTATTTGTAGATGAGAGCCACGTTTGACCACAGATTTGAATATTCTCCCTGTTACCTACTCTCAAAACTAAAACCGTTTCATAGCATCCTAGCCTTTCCATGCCCAGCCAGAATTTCACCTTTGCCTCGCTTCCAAAAAAGAAGAAGATAAATTTTAAATGGCATTTAAGTCTTTTCATATTTAAGTCTTCAAAGTTAATGGGCATTTTGGTCTTTTTGAGCATTTCCGTTCGGCATAGCTAACGGCATCCACTTTGGGTGACCAAATTGACACTTTTGCTAAAATAGAGTTAGTAAAGTTTGAAAAAAAAAGGGTGAGAATTAAGCCTTGATACTTATCAGAGTAACATCAAAATGCAAAATATCACAAAGGGCATTGTTATTAACACCTCCAATTGCTCGAAGTACACCTCCTCATATATTACAAAAATGTCATTATAGATTTTGACTTAAATGTCCTTATTAAAATATTAAGAAGGTGTTTGGTAGGGGCTATCGAACACATGACATTGACAGAACAGCTATGACCCAAAAATTTCGAGGTGACCTTGGTATTTAAATATGGAGATTAGATTGAGAAGTTGTGGTGGATCCAACCCAGCATCCCTCACCATAACCCCCATGCCTTCATAAATTGATAAGCACTTACAGATTACAATGGAATCTAATTCCTTGTACTATGTCCCAACAAAATTAATGTAAGGCAAATGATGCTTTATAGTGGATCCTAACAAGATTAAAGGGGTGGAGCCGTGGAGGTGGGATAAAGGTTCGGAGAGTGGCAATTGTGGTGGTGGTAGTGGTTATGAAGTTTGATGGTAGTCATGAGGTTGGTTGAATGTGGCTGATGTTGGTGGGAGAGAGAGAGAGAGAGAGAGAGAGAGAGAGAGTTGAGTTATGTGTGTGTGTGGAGGTTTATGTGTGGCGAAAATATAAGAAGTTGTACATAGATTTTTGGGAGGTTTAAGATATGAGTGAGAGTGTTTTTAGTAAAGGGGTGTACTTAGAACTATTGTGGGGTGTAAATAGCAATCCTCTATCACAAAACAACCAAAATACTACCCCGAAATGGGGTGATATTTTCCAATCATGTCAGTTGTCCTCCCTTTTTCACCCGGTTGTGTCTGGCACGTGGGCAACGCTCATGTTCAGAATGGATAAGGATGAATCGTGGGCTACTGTTATTTCAAAGGGTGAATTACAGCCGGTCCCTTTTTAAACATTTGTAATCGCTCTAGTCCACTTATCTTTTTTTAAAATCGACAAAATGCATTTTTGGGGCAAAAAGACGATTATGCCATTAATGAAAGAAAAACACGCGCACATCAGTAACCCAAGGCATCGCGATAAGTAATCCAAGGCATCGCGTGGGTTAATCATCGCGATGAGTAACAAAGGTATCGCGATGAGCATCCAAGACATCGCGATGAGTAACAAAGGCATCGCGATGAGTAACCAAGGCATCGCGATGAGTAACCCAGGCATCGCGATGAGCAACCAAGGCATCGCGATGAGTAACCAAGGCATCGCGATGAGAAACAAAGGCATCGCGATGAGCAACCAAGGCACCGTTTGAATTTCAACCGCTGGAGGGAACTTGAATTGTCTAACATACTGCCTCGTTGCGTTGCCCAGTATTTGAATTGTCTAACATATTTGGGCATCGCGACGAGGCATCCCTATATCCCGATGCCCAATTCAAAAATAGTATTTTTCTGGTAGAAAAATTGTGCACAAATATAGTACTAAGTTAGGATAACAAGTATGTGATTGATTTTAAACAAATTCGAAGCTTAAAACATAGATTAAAGTGGCCAAACAGCCCAAGAACAAGAAAAACAAATGAACTCGAAAATTTGAATTTGATCAAATTCGTGTTCTATGCATGAAAATTCGACTTTTTTTTTTTTTTTTCGTTTCCACTTTTGTTTTGTGAATTTATATTTCTCAGATTTAAATGCTATGAAGCTTTCAAGCGTGGGAGCTGGGCTGTGAAAGTCAATTTTCATCATCAAAGAGACGGGGGCATTTTAGGAAGAAAATTCTCAAAGTGCCTTTTTCTGGTTTAAAAAAAAAAGGGTGGACTGAAGAGAATAAAAACTTTTCAAAGTGTACCGGCCAGCAATTTCCACTATTTCAAATTTTGAAAACAATTCAAGGAACGGTGTCGTTCAAAGTAGGGCTTTTTTAGACAATGGTTTGGGCCGCAACACAAAGGCTGGTCAGTTTAATAGGGGTTTTGGGCTAGGGCATGGCCCAATTAGAGTTAGAAAACTAGGCAACAAAATTTGGATTCCCCGCAAATCCAATAATACTGGGCCAAGTCAGGAAGTTACGGGGGGCAGGATTAATGGGCCATTTTAATCAGCCTTTCGTGTTGACTCAAACGGCGAACTGGACTCGTGGATTGGTAATGGCAAAGAAATGAACCAAACGAACCAAACTTTCAAGACCCCGATAGATTCCACGGAGAGTTGCCAGAGAAAAATAAGATGTGGTGTGGGTGAGCCCAGATCTGGGGAATTGTCGAAGGGGGAGGAGGTTGGCGCGACTGCGAGGGTCGAAGATTAGAATTGCTCGAACGAAGATGGGGTTTAGCGGTAATGGTGAAGGAAGACAAGCCTGTTTGCATGGTCTCCCTTCCCTTATGTGTGCGGGTCTCGGAACAGGAGGAGGGTTGCTCAAAACCAATTGTCTGCTCTTCAATCTCGGTGATCCATCCAGAAGATATTTGCGAATACAATTCGCTTTCAGATTCAGCTTCTCAAGAGGAATTTTCATTGAGGGTGAGAAGGAGAGCCAAACGTTTTGGCAGGGTTCTGGGAGTATCTTGTTTCGGCTTTGAAGATAATATCATGGCCTTGCTTCTGGACATTGAGAAAAAGTGGAGATCTTCAAAGGCTACTAGTGGGAAAAGCGCAACAACACTATGGACAGGGGGGGTAAAAGAGAATTGAAATAGCTATGTTGCAGCTTGAATTTTGAGCAGGGTGGGAGGAACAAAGGGAAGGGGAGAAGATCCAGATCTCAGTTGTAAGTGATTTCTCTGACAATAATTTAACGTTTCACGATTTGGACTGAATACCTCTTAGTGAGGGCTCCTCTCTCTTTATAGCTAAAAGAATCCTAATTACAAAAGAGAACTAGTTACAAAAGGAAAGAAAGTAAATTCCTAACACATCCCTAAACTCAAGGAAACTGATTTACAGCTAATCCCTAAACTCAATGAAACTGATTTATAGCTAATCCCTAAACTCAAGGAAACTAATTATAGCTACCAAAATTCCGCAGTCAACTACAATATTTACTTGACATATATATTGACATCCCCCCTCAAATTGATGCTACACCATCAGAAAGCATCAATTTGCTAACTAAGAACTGATGACGTTGACGAGATAAAGCCTTTGTAAACACATAAGCTGTTTGTAATTCAGTGGGAACATGAGGAAGAGTAATCACTTGTTGATCAAAAGCCTCACGAATAGAATGACAATCTACTTCAATATGTTTGGTTTGCTCATGGAAAACTGGATTACTGGCAATTTGAATAGCACTAGTATTATCTACATGGAGCGGAGTAGGAAAAACGAGAAATACCCAGTTCGCCTAACAAACCACGAAGCCACACAATCTCGGAACAAGCAGAGGACATAGCACGATACTCGATTCAGTAGAGGATTTGGAAATTCGATCTTGTTTCTTACTTTTCCAAGAGATAATAGCGTCACCTAGAAACATACACCACCCTGTAACGACGTGTGTCGCATAGCCGCCCAATCCGCATCACTATAACCCGCCAATCGTAATGAATTGGTCCTAGGAAAAAATAATCCACGACCGAGGTGCCCTTCGATAACGAAGAATTCGTCGAACAGTGCTAAATGCGAGTGACGAGGGCTTGCAAAACCGACTAACCTCTGTACGGCAAAGGAGATGTCGGCCGTGTAATTGTGAGATAATTCAAACTCCCTACAAGCTGCCGATATAGTGATGGATCGATATTAATTCACCGTCGTCATGTCAAAATTTTAAATTAACCTCTATAGGTGTAAGAACCGAGTTCCCACACTCGAGACTAGCTAAGGTGAGGATTTCTTGAGTATACTTGTTCGGTGGAGGAGTATACCAGTAGAACAAGAATGCACTTCAAGACCAAGAAAGTAATGAAGTGAACCAAGATCTTTCACGTGGAAAGCAGACTTGAGATGATGTTGTAGTTCGCTAATTGACTGAGAATCTGACCCTGTAATGACAATATCATCCACATATACCAAGAGAATAAGTCCTTTACCAGTCTTCTTAAGAAAGAGAGAGGAATCATATTGACTTTGAGTGAAGCAAAAATCAAGAAGCGTGGTATGAAACTTCTCAAACCAGGCACGTGGGGCCTGTTTTAACCCGTACAAAGACCTCTTTAAACGACAAACATCAGTGGACTCGTTGACAAATAAACCAGGAGGAGGAGTCATATAAATTTCTTCCTTCAAATCCCCATGTAAGAAAGCATTCTTTACATCCATCATTGCAAGGACCACCTCGAAGCAGCAATAGCAATAACAATCCGAATAGTAGTCATCTTAGCAACTGGAGCGAAAGTCTCTACATAGTCAAGTTCATTCTCTTGACGATTTTCGAGAGCAACTAGACGAGCTTTGTACCTATCAATGGTTCCATCAGCCCGAAGCTTGACACTATATACCCACTTACAACAAGAAGCTTGACCCCATGAGGACGAGGAACGATGTCCCACGTATGATTATCCGTAGTGCGAAGTGCCTGAAGTTCTTCACCCATAGCTTGTTGCCAACAAGCTTGAGTGGCACTGAGAATATGACTTAGGAACAGAGAAATATCCATAACATCCGATTAGCGTATGTGAGAATCCATACCTCTCGGTGCTCGTGATATACGGGAAGTCCTCCGTGGACCAGGTAGGAGAGAATCAGACAACGGTTCAGGATCCGAAAGGGGCGATAAGAATTGAGGAGTACGTCTTTGATACACAATTCCCTTCCAATGTGTATCAGGACTGCCAACATTATGAGTATCATGATCAAAAGTAGGAAGAGAAACAGACTCAATTTTAGGAAGAACAAAGGAATGAAAGAAATATTGATTTTCAAAGAAAACAACATTTCGAGAGATGCGAAGTTTGTTGGCTTTTGAATCATAACACACATATCCCTTATGAGCAGTACTATACCCAAGAAATGCGCATCGAACATCCTGAGCAGTAAGTTTGTTTCTTTTAGAAGGAGGTAGGTGAACAAAGCACACACAACCAAATACACGAAGAAAGTTATATTCAGGGACAGCACCAAAAAGACGTGAATAAGGAGATTCAAATTTTAAAATTTGAGAAGGCAAACGATTAATCAGATAAACTGCCGTAGACAAGGCTTCTACCCAAAATTGAGGAGGCACAGATGATTCAATCAATAACGTGCGAACAACATCTAAAAGATGATGATTCTTGCGCTCTGCAACCCCATTCTGTTGTGGAGTATATGGACAAGAACGTTGCGATATAATACCCCTAGATTTGAGAAAATTTTGAAATTCACTAGACATGTATTCTCCCCGAATCGAGCGTAAGATTTTGATGTCCAGAAAACTAATTTTTAACAAATGCAGTAAATTCCTGAAATTTCGAGAATACTTCAGATTTGGAGCGAAGAAAGTATATCCAAGTAAAGCGACTGTAGTCGTCAATAAATGTAACAAAGTACTTATAACTAGCATGTGAAGGAATTGGGGTTATACCCCAGGCATCTGTATGAATAATCTCAAAATACTTTGTAGCACGACTCCCATGTGAAGGAAAAGGTAAACATTTACTCTTACCTAATTTACAAGTACTACATTCAGAAGATATATCGGAAGGCCAAATTTTATTTCCCAAATAACCGTTTTTGACAAGATGAGATAAAACAACTTTATTCGGATGACCTAATTTCTTATGCCAAACATCACTGTCACTAATAACAATGCAGAACAAGCAGCATAATTGACACTAGAACTAGGAACAGAAAACTGAAGAGGAAATAGACGTCCAACTTTAGGCCCCTTCGCGATCACCCTCCCCGATGTTTGATCCTGCACATAACACCCATTATGATCAAAGTGAATTTCACAATTATCATTCACCAATTGTCCAACAGAAATTAAATTTGAAGATAATTTTGGAGAGACAAGAACATTTTTCAAAGAGGTTCCGAGAGATCCAACATCAGTAATAGGAAGAGTACTACCATTGGCTATCTGAATAAGTTGATTACCCGTATACTTACGAACATTATGTAAGCCCTCGTACTCCCTGTCATATGATTTGAGGCCCCGGAATCAACTAACCAAGGAGCAATAAGAGTTTGGTTCTTACCTTGAATACGAAAGCGAAAGGGCCGAGACAATCATCTATTGAACCATATCTGGTGTCAGGGTAGATGTAGAGCTAGATGTAGCAGGCTGATATGGCGGAGGCGTAGGAGAGACAGCAGCAAGATTAGACTGGATAGTAGAATTATGCATTGGCCCTTGTTTATTCTGAGGTCGTATACGACAATCTTTGATTAGATGTCCCTCGTTCTTGCAGTAGTTGCAAAATTTCTTCGTGCAGTTCTTTGCGATATGCCCAAACCCCTTACAACGATGACACTGTATCGATGATTGAGATCGCCCTCTTTCTTGGGCCGCGTATGCAACATTTACCAGCTCAGTAGAAACAGAGTCTTGATTAAGACTAATCTGGGTAGCTAGACGTTGTTCTTCACGTAATAATTCACTCAAACAGGTTTCCAAGGATGGAACAGTGCCGATTGATCAACCCGGCCTGCAGTCTCAAATTGCGAAGCTTCATTAGAAATTGATCTCTTTGGCTGTCGGCATGAACCTTCGTAGAGAAACTAGAGCCTCTTTTGGAACTGTAGAAGAAACAATACCAGAGTATTCACTCCAGAGATTCCGGAATCGAGAATAGAATTGTTGAACAGATAGATTGCCTTGTTTGGAATTCGAGATATCTAATTCAAGTTGATATTTTCGAGCAGTGTTATCTTGATAATAGACTCGTCGAATGTACTCCCACATCTCTCGGGCAGTAGGAAAGGGTCGAAGATCATTCATCATATAAGGTTCAATAGAACCGAGCAACCAAGTGACAATTTGTGCATCTTTACTTTCCCATTGAAGAAGCTCCTTTGGATAAGTAGGAGCTCGAGATGAACCATCTAAGTGACCCCATAATTGTTTTCCCTTAACATACATTGAGAACTGAAATTCCCAAGCAGTGAAATTCTTGCCATTAAAGTGAACAATAGATATTTTTTCTTCAGACATAGTGAAAAAAAAAGCAGTGACGGAAAACACAGAAAACAGAAAATAAATACGTAAAATATTATGAAATACCTCACGCCTACGCCAAAATTGTAGGGCAGAAAAGAAACCCCCACAATCTAACACTCTAAAGTAACACAGAAAACAGAGCAATTGGATAGAGAACTAAACCGTCGGAAATTTAAGCGACACCGTCAAAGGAACTAATGCTGGAAGAAAACAGCAGAAGGGGAAAATTGCAAATAGGGTCTGCCCAAAAAAAAAAAAAAAGACGATCGTAGAAGACTAGTCGATCAAAAATATAGTGGCTCTGATACCATGACAATAATTTAACGTTTCACGATTTGGACTGAATACCTCTTAGTGAGGGCTCCTCTCTCTTTAAATAGCTAAAAGAATCCTAATTACAAAAGAGAACTAGTTACAAAAGGAAAGAAAGTAAATTCCTAACACATCCCTAAACTCAAGGAAATTGATTTACAATTAATCCCTAAACTCAAGGAAACTGATTTATAGCTAATCCCTAAACTCAAGGAAACTAATTATAGCTACCAAAATTCAGCAGTCAACTACAATATTTACTTGACATATATATATATTAACATTTTCATGCAGTTAAGAATTATTTCTTGGAATGTGTGGGGACTCAATAACAATAAAAAAGAGACAGATTGTTAAGATTGCTATATGAAGATGGAAACATCATGATGTGTGTTTTCAAGAGACAAAAAATGGTCAACATCGATAGAAGAGTGGTGAATAACGTAAGGGGTGGGAGATGGTTTGATTGGGAGTTTTTAAGAGCGACAGGGGCAGCTTGTGGGATTCTAGTCATGTGGGATAGGAGGGTTCTTACGAGATTGGATGCGGAGATAGGGATGTTTTTTGTTTCCTGTTTATTGAAGACGTTAGAGACGGGTAAGAATTTGTTTTTTTTTTTTTTTGGGTTTATGGGCCGTGTGCAAATAATATTCGTCATGGTCTGTGGGCAAAATTGAGGATGATTAGATCGAGATGGAGTGTTCCTTGGTGATTCGGGGGCAATTTCAATGTGGTTAGGTCGGGATCCAGAAGATACACCCGAGCCATGATGGATTTCAATGAATTTATTAATGACTTGGAGTTAATGGACATTCATCTTTCGGGAGGTGAATATACGTGGTTCAGACTTGGTGACAGAAATCAATTTTCTAGACTTGACAGATTCCTTACTTCTACGGATTGGGACAACTGTTTTTGTGGTATTACCCAGAATTGTCTGCCTAAAGTCATTTCGGATCATGTCCTTTTGTTGCTTGAGAGTGGTGGGGTTTGGAGAGATAAATCTCCTTTTCGAATAGAAAACATGTGGCTCAAGAATTCGGGATTCGTGGATTGGGTTCGGGCAAAGTGGAGCTCTTTCAGAATTTAGGGAAACCCGAGCTATGCTTTAGCCAAAAAATTGAAGCTTTTAAAGGAAGATCTAAAAATTTGGGACAGAGAAGTCTTTGGGAGAGTTGATATCAAGATAAAGAAGGTGATGGAAGAGATTAGATTGCTTGATGAGAAGGCAGGGTCAGTTGGTTTTAATGATATGGAAAAGGAGCATCGGGCAGAATTGAGAACAGACTTGGAGCACCTTTTGATTAGTAAAGAGATTTATTGGAGACAAAAATCGCGGGTGCAATGGCTTAAAGAGGGTGATAGAAATACTAAATGATTTCACAGGATGACGAGTGTTCACAAGAGCGCGAATTATATTAGGAGTATTGTTGGTCCTATCCCATAATTTATTTAAACCCATTCTATCTTTTGGAATCCTCAGCCAAGCTTTACCTTTATTGTTAGCTGACCAAGTGACCAGCAATCTTTTAACCAAAGATTGCTGATCACATGACCAGCTATTCCAACCTTGCTGAAGACTTTTATGTATCAGCTGATTATGACTTAAATGTTTTCCAAGTTAGTCAATAATAAATGGCTTAAGGACAGTAGACTGATAATTGTCTTTGACTTATCTCTTGTAAGTTTATTGATCTTTTGAACGGAAGCTTCCTTGATAAGCTACCGTAATTATTTTGAATTTGTGTCAGTACTTAGTATGTTGTTTTTCAAACATGCTTTTGGCTTTACATTTAATGAGTACCCTGACACACTTTCCATTCCTAGCTTTTTGCTTTATTTCAGAATGAAATGATAGGTATGATAAATTGATTGATCCCTTTAAAATCACTTTTTCGCTGCCAAAAGTTTTAAAAGATTTTAAAACTTATCAAAAAAAATTTATAAGGCTATTCACCCCCCTCTAGCCTTACTATTTGCCTCAAGTGGACCTACAAGTATCCTGATTGAGGGTAACGTTCTTGAGGATAGGGATGCTATTAAGGGCGGCATTGTGGACTTTTACGCTAGGTTATATGGAGATGATAGGGAGTGGTGCCCGAAGATAGACGATGTTTACTTGAAAACTCTTGACCCCGAGGACAGTAATCTCCTGGAACTTCCTTTTTCTGAAGAGGAAGAAGTGGCGGCCTTGCGCAGCATGAGCGGTGATAAAGCTCCGGGTCCGAATGGTTATTCAATGGCATTTTTCTCAAGGTGTTGGGAGGTGCTTAAAAAAGATGTTATGGAGGTGTTCCAATCCGTCTATGCCACTATGCGATTTGAGAAGAGTTTCAACGCTTCGTTCATTGCTTTGATCCCAAAAATCGAGCCAGCGATTTGAAGGACTTTAGACCCATTAGTCGATTGGTGGTATCTATAAGTTGATTTCTTAAGTCCTTTCATTGAGATTGAGGAAGGTATTGGGGAAGATAATTTTGGAGACCCAAAGACGCTTTTGGGGAAACGACAATTTATTGATGCTTCTTTCATTGCCAATGAAGCGGTGAATGCGAGAGTGCTAATGATCACGTCAATTGGGATTTCTTGCTTTATATGATGGAGAGAATGGTTTGGGGAAAAAAAGGAGGAAGTGGATTTCTTTTTGTATCTCTTTGGTCGATTTTCGGTGTTAGTAAATGCCAAATGGTGAGCCTTGTGGTTTCTTTGCTAGCAAGAGGGGCATGCATCAAGGTGACGCTCTCTCCCGTTTCCCTTCATTATCATTATGGAGGCGTTGAGATGTTTTATTGACAAGGCGATTAAGGGTGGCTTTATTCATGGCTTCGACTTGGCGGTGTTAGTGAGATGGAGACCACGATTTCTCATCTCTTATTCGCGGACGACACCTTGATTTTGTGCGACGCTTCTACGTCGCGGTTGGGATACCTCCGTCTTGTTCTCTTATTCTTCCAGTTGTGTCGGGATTACGGGTTAATATCGCAAAGAGTGAAATTATTCGGTTGGCGAGGTGACAAATATTGCAAGGGCGCTTTAGTTTTCGGGTGCAAGACTTCTAATCTTCCTGCTATGTATTTGGGTCTTCGATTGGTGCTCCGTATAAAAATAAAGCTATATGAAATCGGTAATTGAGAGATTTGATAGGCGCTTGGCGGATGGAAGAAGCAAATGTTATCTAAAGCGGGAAGGCTCACTTTAGTCAAAAATACACTCTCAAGTTTACCCACTTATTATATGGATTCTGTCTCTGTTAGTACAAGAATTGAGAAGATGGAGTGGGATTTTTGTGGGAAAGGCGGGGTGAGCAACGCAAATATCATCCGGTTAAGTGGGTCGGGGTGTGTAACACTTTAAATGAGGGTGGCCTAGGAACCAAGAATATGAGAGTTTTCAATTCCGCCCTCTGGGCAAATGGCTTTGGCGGTTCATGGTTGACTACAATGGAATGTGGAGGAAAATGGTGATTTGCAAATATAGTGAGGGCGATTATAAGTGGTTTCCTAATCTTAATATTAGTCATCATGGTTCGGGGTTTGAAAGGGTATATGCAAGGGGTGGGACGCTTTTGAGAATCACTTGTCATTTGAAATAGGAAATGGAGTAATTTGGAGTTACGAAGGACTTTCCATATGTTATACAACCACGCAGTGGAAAAGGAGTGTCATGTCTACTTAGTTCTTCAAGTGGACGAAGGTAGAGTGAATTGGAATCCAATATTTCACGAAATCTTCAAGGCTGGGAGTTGGAGAAATGTGCACCTTTTTTGCTCTCCTTTATTCGCATCAAATAGACAATAGGAAACAGGAGTGACACGGTGCGGTGGGACGTGACTAGCGATAAAAAATTCGATTAAATCTTATTTTTGTATTTTGTCTCGAGTGGCGAGTGCCCGTTTCCATGGAAGACCATTTGGAAATCTCCCGCTCCTAGTAGAGTTGTTTTTTTTCTTGAGAGGCTAGTCTTGAAATCACCGGAGATAATTTGGCAAGGCGGTGAAAAGTATGTTTGACTGGTGCTTCTTGTGTAAGGATAATGGGGAAAGTGTAAACCATTTACTTTTGCATTGTCATGTGGCGATGACCCTGTGGAACTTTATCTTTGGGATGTTCGGAATTTCTTGGGTGATGCCCAAGTCGGTTAGATAAGTTCTTTTGAGTTGGTTGTTGTATAATCGGAGAAGGAAAAAACCAAATTGGGATGTTCGGAATTTCTTGGGTGATGCCCAAGTCGGTTAGATAAGTTCTTTTGAGTTGGTTGTTGTATAATCGGAGAAGGAAAAAACCAATTTGGAAGGCAGTGCCTTTGGGTGTCTTGTGATGTCTTTGGAAGAAAAGAAATAGCATGGGCTTTGATAAATATAGAAGGATCTGTGGACCAGCTGAAAGCAACTCTCCTTCGCACTCTTTTTCATTGGTGTTCGTATATTACGGATAGCTCCAACCCTTCTAGTTATTCTTTTGTTTATTTTGTAAATAGATTCAATCTCGAGTAGGGGCAGGTTGAGTATACATCTAGTGTACAAAGGATGCATCACCTGTTTGTCGCTTGAGTTATATATTCTTACTTATCAAAAAAAATTATCCCACAATGATTTCCATCCCCTTGGTGTATCCATGACATACAATTCACATCATAGTAGTGTGTACAAATTACGAGGTAAAAAATAATTAAAAAATGAAAAAATAATGGAGACTTTCTCGTTAATCAGTTTGTGATGTGGGCATATACCAAATAAGCAGTGAGAAAGAATCCCGATTATCTTATTCTTCATCATCAAAGTCGAGGCCAGGTACATATTCCAAGCTCACATCAAATATAACTGGACTATTAGGAGCTACCCTTGGTCTTCCAGGAGCTGAAGGGAGACCTTTAGGGAACGCCAGCTACTCGAGAGACATAACACAAAAGAAATAAACCAATCACTGAATCCAGCTTAAATAGCATCATATGGATTGGAAAATTATAGAAGCAAGCAATAGAGAATTGAAGCATACCCAACCGGTAAAAAGTTTATACTTTGAAAGTTACAAGGGCAGACTGTCACGACCTGAGCCCGAGAGCCCGAATCACACAATCTCCAACACACATACCAACATACAAAAATCAAGTACCATCTAATTAATCACTACAAAACCTGAACAAATTATCAATTCTTAAAAAAAAGACTGAGAAAAGCTTCTAATGTTAACTTACCAACTCAGCCGAACACCCTCTCTCTCTCTCCGTGCAAGCTAATCTGCTCCGCCAACGCTTCTCCCAAACTTTCTTTTAATTTGACTCGAGAAAACTGTTCTCTCTTGGAAACCCAAACCCCTTATCTCCCCAACGTAACTGACTCCCACATTCTCACAATCAAGTTGATGTAAACGTATTATCCTTTTTCTTTTTCTTTTTATACTTTTTACAACAAAGCTGTAACTCAAACACATTGCTCCGCAGGCCATGCATGTGCTTCAAGCACTTGGCCATGCACACTCCTTATGTGCCTTGCACATGCTAAAACACACCAAGTGTTCTGCACACTCACTACAAAGCCTCATGCAAGGGGACTCTGCACTTGGGCTACTCCACCTTGGAGCCCCGCTCTTTCAGGCTACCCCACTATGGAACCCCGCAGCATAAGCCAAGTTGGTTAGGGCATGCCAGCTTACAAAAATATTTGCGTGTGGACACCCCGCAAGTACTCTTTGGCACCTTCAAGGGATTTTGGATTGGTAGGTGGAGTGTAGGGTACATGCACCTCAAATGAGGGGCATGCGGGCTAGCGAGGATGGTGTGGGAGAATAATCCCATAATGAGGACGCACACGATAAGCATAGTACAGCCCAAGTCCAACATAAATGGATCCACGACATGTTAGCGTACGGACCCTCACGTGCTCCGCCATGTGAGAGAACCTACTATTCGGTGTAAATACACGACATTTATGGCAAGCTAGTGAGACATTAAGATTTGGACCTAGACACCTAGTGGTATGCAACTTGCGGTGTTGTGACAAGTGCCCTCTCCTTCGTGCCCTAGCTAGCCCGCATTCTCTTCCCTATCCTACCCTCGCTGGTTCATGTGTAGCGCCGCATCTTAGACCTTGCTAGGATTCTACCCTTCAACGATTAGTTATAAGATTAAGCATCCTAATCTTAGTGCAATTAGGAATCCCACAGTGATTACACCAAGATCTTGTATCGTCCAACCATTCAATAGGTGCGGCCATGAAGACTTTACTAGATTGTTGATTTGGCCAATTGCTTAATCCCCAAGTTTTTTTTTTGATAAGTAATAGATATATAAACAAAAGGCGACAAAACAGGTGTCGCGTCCTTTGTACACCAGAAGTATACAAAAAAAGACTAATAAATACTAAAATTGTCCACAAAATCTACAAAAGAATTCACCGTAGACCCCTCTAAATTTGTGCACCAAAAAAATAACAGCTGCAAAATGTCATTCCTCAAAGCTGAAAGAGGCCTCTCCTTGCCGTCGAAAGCTCTTCTATTCCTTTCTCTCCATATAACCCAACAAACCCCAAGGGGGGCCATTTCCCAAATAAAATTCCTGCCCCTACGCTTGCCCCTACGCTTATACAAAGACCAACTCTTGCTTAATCCCCAAGTTAACTAATCCTTCTTCTAATTGGATTAAAAAATAAGCTACAACCTGAGACAAACCTCTAACACATACTTGCCTCTGTATATTTCATTTAAATTGCACTAAAGTTATATATCTTGTTGCAGAACATGGTAGATAAATATCATATATTCGAAAAGAAAGATAAAAATTGACAAAAATATGAAGATTTGAAGGTTATATTTTAGAAATGATACTTTTTTTTGGAAAAGCAAACATGGAAAGTGTGACTCTGTTTCTGGGAAGAAGGGAGTATTTCTTACGGACTATATATACACACACACACCCACACACACATATAACAATGTAAAACTGGTGAGGGAGACTTATTTGAATCATAAAAAGTAATCAACTACTAAGAACTTTCCCTGCATTAGCCTTCTAAGGATCCCTTGTTGCTTATAACAAATATCTCGTTATTTGTAGCACATTGAAAGTTGATTACGCAGAGATACCAAGTGCAATGGCAAGCAACATGCCGTATTTGAATGAAGAATGAGAGCTGATCAAAGCAACAACTTATTTAAAGACCACCTGAAACAAAGAGATATTTTGCTGTAAACAGCAAATAGGCAAGGATGTCTGGCAAATAAAAGGGAGGATTCCCAAGAATTCATTAAATTATAGGGATAATCGCATTTTAGGGTCCAAACTTAACCCTTTTTTCACTTGGGGTTCGGATGGTCTTAAACTAGTGAAACGGGCTCCCATAATTCCATTTTTCTTTCAAACTAGGATTAACCTAACTTATGTTAGGTTTTTGGCGTCAAGTCATCATATGGCAGTCTCATGTGAACCTTTTTATCTCTTTTGGTCATTTCGCTTCCATATACCCAACCATTCCAGCCAAGAAAAAGGAACAGCTTAAGGTGGGAAGAGGTGTAAATGACCATAAAGGACAAAAAAGAAAATGCATGTCCTCATCTAGATTAAAGCAAGCCTAAACAATGTTAACTTCTGTTTTTTTTTTGGGAGGGGGGGTGAGGGAGCTCAAATAATAGAGGTCACAGTTTTCAAACCATTAATTGGAATGCTTAAAAGCCAGTATATTTGAGAAATAGAATTTTGAGATCCAGCTGAATTACTTAAGGTCTATCCTCCAAGTCCCCTGACCTAAGTTTTTGAGCCCTTTAAGTTTACATTGAGTTATCAGGATTTTGTCAATTTTGTTTATACTTATTTATTTGCTGCAAGAAGAAATTTCATACTTCGGTTTCTTAGGGCTAGCCTATATGAGGCCGTTAACTTTCAGTTGCAAGGGACTTTTGCTATTGAGTAAAAAGTTGAAAGTTTTCTCTTAAATCTTTTATGGTGGATTCCAAGACTATTCCTTTTTCATTTGGTTCGTCAAGTAGAACGATATCTACTTATCCAAATCACTTTCGAATTGAGTCAAGGTGAAAGAAAGCAACGAAATAATAGAAGGTTTTGACATTTAAACAAAAGGCCACATCACGAAGTAGGAATTCAAGGAAAAAGGAACGCAATGTTCTGGAGAAAAAGCTATTTACTCACTGATCCAGGAATGTAAAGCCGGCGTTTCCCACCAATTTTCATGCTCAGGACCCCTTCATCTAGTCCTTCGATAACCTAATTTAGCCATTTTAATTAGTGATAATGAAGATATCAATAAATGAGAGAACAATGTAGTCAATATTTTTCTACAAAGTGTTGGTTCCACTGATGCACAAGTTCATCGCTAAAAGAAATCCAAGATTCTTCCTTCAAGTAGTGCAAGGGGAGGGAATGCTACTATCATAGTAACTATCCAATTTTTTCAAAACAAATGAGATTAGTATAAGATAACATTTTTGCTTTTTTTGATGCCAATACAGCAACATCTCACCAATTTAGACGGCCATAGAACCCCATCCAGATAGCACTTTTCTGACAACAATTCAGACTCTCTTTCTTAATTTTTTATTTTATTTTTTTCTTTGGACAGAAAAAAGAAAATGAAATTTTGTTAAAGATTAGAAAGAATGTAATGATCTGAGGATAAACTGTCAGCCAGGAGAAAAGAAGGAAAAAAGAATTAAAAAGCAAGCAAAGAGCAAGACAAAAGTCGAAAAAAGTCAGCAAATTAATAGAGCACTCGGCTCCCCCTCTCTACAAAATCTGTAAGCGGCATTCATTTAAGGCCCACAAAGAGAAGAGGAATACCACTCTCTCCCTCAAAAGCGGAAAAGAGGGAGCCTGATTGCCAAATATCCTAGAATTCTTTCTTATATACGTTCAAGATAGGTGTTGGAGCTACTAAACAAACATCAATATGACAAGTTTGACTTTGAATCAGCTAGCAGTTATTTTATAAGAGGTCTTAGTACTACTTAGCCAGAAAAGAAAAAGATTCATTGTTGAATGGCCTGATAAACATGATTTAAGTATAAATAGATAAGAACGCAAATCATAAGCTTACCTGACCCGAGCCAACACGGAAGATATAAATCTGGCCCTTCTCCAATGAACTGAAATAAAAGAGATGCTTGAGATCAAAACCAAATAAAAATAAGGTTATTCTTCAATGACACCAACTTGGAGATGGGAATTACTAGCAAACAGTTGGGCCATAAAATTATGAGATAACAAGGAAATGTTAACATAAGTGGCTCTAATGTATAAGGAGTCACAACAGCTAAATGTACAATTATGCACATTAGCCTATATAAATATATGATATCACAGATATGTGGGTATTTATCGCATATATATAATCTTCAAGAATATCCTACTTTACAAACATAAATACAAGGCTCTAAATGCTCATTATCTATCACTACCCCTCAAATTGATGTTGGATTATTAATCAGTTAGCAATTGAGGATATCATGCGAGAGCTTTGGTGAACATATCAGCTAAATATAGATTCGAGGATACAAAAGGAACTTAAGTAAGTGCTCGATAAAATAATGGCAGTTCAGTTCTATATGCTTCATCCGTTTCATAGTTCATGAAACGCCGAGTTGCAATGCTGTTGATTGCCCTAGACATGAACTGACTCACCAAATTGACGGCCTATCAAATATATGCTTTTTTCAGATTACTTTACACAGGCCAAGTCAAGAAATAGGAAATAAGGCCAAGGCCATTCATATGAAATGCTCGATCATATAAAGGCAGATCAGTTTTATATGCATCATCCATTCATGAAACCGAGTTGCAATGATGTCGATTGCCCTAGTTATGAACTGACTCACCACATTAAAATGTTATCAATCAATAGTCCAAAAGACAGTAAATTAGTACTTGGACCCTACTCGACGTCTCAGTCTAACTGTCCCAGACACCAACTCTAAGTGTTCCCCAACACCAACTCAATATTTTTGACAGGACCTTAGCAAAAATATTGTTTAGAGTTTTGAGTGTTTAGAGTTTTGGTAAGCATATCGCGCAACGTTGGCTTATGAGATTAATTTGAGTCATCAAACCGACTGACTTCTGAGTTCAAAATGGTCCTCCATAGCACTTGGACCCTACTGTTGGGTTTTGTCGCAATCAGCTTCGTAGAGAGCAGTGGCAGATTTATATGTTTATCTTTTAAAACTTGCAAACGATGATATTTCAACCACTTACAGTTGGTGGGTATGACCTTGCCATCATACTTATTGTTGGTGGGCATAAGCTAGCCATCATCTTTCGTAGCAGGAAAATTTTGAAGGGATCTGGATAACGTAGGAGCACTTCCAACCAAAAGGGATCTCCAATTGTCATACTCATCTAAGGAAGACGAAGAGGAGTACAAATGGGGAACTTTTTTTTCACTATTGGGATCTGTAGCCATGGAGATTTTGGAAGGTAAAGTAGTCAAGACACAGGGACGCCGGTTTGCTGCTCAAGGTTGCTTTTCAACTCTAACGACTGGAAATGATTCTTTGAGCTTCTGGGCTAAGGCCCGAAGACGATCGAAATTTTCATATTTGAGTGAGAACACTCCCAGGCTCCTTAAATCGCCATGAATGCACTTCATAATTCTAACATAATTTACGTCATCCAAAAGACTGAAATTACATATATCTCCAGTAACCCTTCATCTTAGTACGCAATCACCACTAATAACATCAAACTGGTGGCACGATAGACATCTTACGGTTTTATTATCTTTTGTCCACTAAACCTATACAATATAGAGATCGAGAGAGTGTTCTTGGGGCACTGAAAAACTTCCTTTAGCCAAAGATGTCCACAATGTGTTACCAGCTACTTCATTGGAAAATAAAATTGTCATAAATTCATACAAAGAAAATAGCATTTGCAATTATCATTGCATATGCCATAATTTACTATCAGTACTTAAATGGTCCAGCAAATGCAAAAATGAGTGTAATTGCTACCAATTTGCAGTGAGAGATGGATTTTTCCCAGTTCAGTGGAGGCTTTATTAATGGTCAGGTATATAGATTTAGGAGGCAGCAACTGCCAACTATGCTCAAATCTTGTGGCAGTGTGCTACGTTTAGTATGTTGAGGGGCATTTGGACCGAGACGAATTTTCGCATTTTCCGCGATCACGCGTTGACGTTTTATCTGTTGTGGGAGAAGATTTGTTTTATGCTTCTCTTCGGGTTTCAGCTTTTGGGGCTTTTAGAGGAGTGCCTATAGCAGATCTTGCGAGGGATTGGAGGGCACTCCTTCATTAGAGACGCTTCTTTTCTTGTCTTCACCTTTGTCCTAGTGTATTCTTTTACTTTTTCCACTCTTGGATCAGCAGATGGTTTGTTTGCTATTTTTGTCTATTCGCCTTTTCATCTAATAAATTTCTTCTTTTATTAAAAAAATATATATATAATAATAACAACATAATGAAATATCATAGTTTAAGTAGAATGAACAAAATACAATGCAAGAACCTGTCAAATATTTGCCCAGATGGAACCATCGCAACATAATTTGCAGCTACCTGTATTAATGAACAATATTTGGTATTAGAAAGATTAAAAAGACCTATAAGTATAAGAAATATTCCAAGATATTTTCATGTCTAGAAGTGTAAACATAGTTAAGCCTAAGTAAAGTGAATAGTTATAGATAGTCATCTTAAAGTCAAAAAGGAAAATTTCGGATTGTCATGCAGAATTTACTGAGATGTATGAAGCAGGACGTCTTTTGGAGGGATAGCTTCAAGAATCAACACTTTGCTCGCAGGGTCTACTGAGAGACGACACTCAATTGGGTTCATGCGACCATACACAACCAACAAATTTCCAACCAAAGAAAAACGATAATTCTAGGCAAACCCTATATTTGGATATTTCGCTGTTTCTCAATTTAGCCACTCATGTTCGTTTTCCCATTAACTTTTTAGATAGAAAAAGAAGATTTCATAGACAAGAAGAATATACAGTCCTGGTAAGATATCCACCATTAAAACTGTTAGCTTGATATACATTGTTCGGCCCTATTTAAGAGCTTAAGCTTTTAGCTGAGTTGGTAACTTAACCGAAACCAAAACAAAAACAAAAAGGAACCTAAAACAAGACACAGACTAAGAACCAAGAGTAGACTTCCAATCTCTTGCCAGAGAGACCAAAAATCACACGCTCCCAAAGCAGATTCAGTTTAAGCTACTTGTCCTCAGAGATTCCAGATTTCTTTTCAATCCAAATAACATCAAAGAATGGGAAAATTGCAGAATTCCAAAGTGTTTCTCTATTTGCATTTTCCAAAACCCTTCCATTTATGGATCAACACATCTACATATTCGCAACAAACGGCCTCATTGTACAAAAAATAACATAATCAAATAATTGGCCACATGGAAAAATATTTTCCCACGTAGTTAGCATAACAAAGTGACACCTATAAGCACCGCGAAAGCACCTAAGCCACCTTCAAACAAACCAGCCAACATACCACACACACACTAGCAAGCATCTAGTCATTTCCTCATCCATTCCTTGAGAATTGATACAGAGATTTATCCTTGTCATAAGCCCCTCACTCTTGACCAGATTTAGCCATTTCCTGATTTATTTCTTAAGAACTAATACTTGAGAACCATCCTCGTCATTAACCCATCACTCATGACCAGCCACCCTATACCTAAAACGCAGCCTACCTCTTTGTAAATCTACCTGCAAAAAGCAGCTCATATGGGACCACAATTGTTGTATAAGCCAGAGATGTAAGATGCCCTTGCTAGCATCCCGCTCTCTCTCACTCCAACTCTCGATCTTCAACCACCATTTCATTAATCACGTCAACCACCATAACCATCTCACAGATCTACATTTTCTCTTTCTTAACATACACCCACATCATCTTCGGTTATCAAAACAACTCATGCCATTAACTCCTTGATTGCCTATCAATATATAAATCCCAGTTACAGACAAGCCTTCATAAGCTAGATAATTGCAGCAACAGGTCATCATTCACAAATCTCTTTTTCGTTCCCTTCATATTTTCTCAAATTGCTATCTTACAAGACAAATATTCAATATTGACCACATTTTGAAGGATTTTGTTCCAATCGGAGAAGTGACAACATCGATCATGACCAAAAAGGGACAGACGGGGTTTGCAGAAGTTTTTAAGATAAAAACTCTTTCACAGAAGTAGGTTGCCAAAATAAAAATGTGGGACCTGTGGTTCTGGGTTGAGGCTCCCAAGCGATGCGGGAGGTCACTGTCTAGGAAATGTGATCTATTTCATGGAATGATATGTAATCAATGGGAATCACTAGTATGTAACCACAACGGTGGGAAACAAAGATAATCACTTTAGAGATAATAACACTTGGTATCCTGAACCTACAAATCACGTATTCTCTTATGAAGTTGGCTATCGGACATAGTTATTAAAGGCTAGAGGCGAGAGGCGGAGAGAGGTACTTTTTGGGGCGAGAGGCGGGCGACGAAGGCGAGCAAGGTGGCAAATTAAGAAAAATAGTATATATATTTATTTATTTTATAGTAACAAATTTTAAAGCAAGTATAAATGAGAATATACACAAAAAATAGATTTTTTTTCATAAATACACTAAATAGGGGCCTTATGAAAAAGTTGCAGCAACAGGGGCCTTAGAAAAGTAAGTCAGACTTGGTCAATATATTAAACAAAACAAAAAAACTCAAATCCCAAATTAAAAATATAATAAAATAAAATGTAGAAGTCCAAATAAACACACAAAGAAATAAAAGAAAAAGAAATATTTAAGAAAGAAGCAAAGTAGGGTCTGGTGACTAAAAAACAGAGTAAAAAAAATAAACTCACAGAAATAAAAGAAAGAAAAAATGTTTAAGAAAGAAGCAGGGTAGAGTCTTGTGACTAAAAAACAGAGTAAAAACAAAAAAAAAAGGAAAGTTACCTGTTCAGTCGAACACAATGAAGACCGAACAGTTCGGAGACTCGCGTCGCTCGCCCAGGTCTAAGACTCAAAAGTCGCAGTGGTCAATGGTGAAGAAAGCCAAAGCCCAAAGTCGCCGGCGAAACCAAAGTGGACTGTCGAACTCGAAGTCCACCATCGCAGCTGTTGCCGGTCGACTCGTAGTCGACGGAGGTGGAGGAATCAAGTTGTTGCTTTGCTTCTTTGTCGCGTCAGGTATGTGGTCACGAGAGAGTCCGGGTCGACCCTTCGTGGCCTTGCCAAATTTTAGATCTAGGGTTTGAGTCACGGGTCAGTAAAAAAAGGCTTTATTTTTTACCCTCACTATATTACGACGTTTTGACTAAAAAATAGTAAACTTTTTGGGCTGTCACAAAGGCGACGCTTCAGATCGCCTCTCGTCTTGCTCCGCCTCGACAAAAGTGACCGCCTCGACTCCACTTCTCTAAAACGCCTCGCCTGACCAAGTTTGAGGCGGCTCGGCCTCTCGCCTCTCGCCTCGCCTCATGCGGCTAAGGCGAGCGCCTTTCATAACTATGCTATGGGCGAGCTCATGGCCTCTCGTAATTGTATGGCTTTGGCCCAATTACTACATGACTCAGTGGCCGTAAATATCCAGATCTTCCCATTCGAAACCGGGTCACCTTTCAGATAAATTCTAGTATCCCGTGGTTTCGACGAGATGTCAATGCCTCACAAACTGAGCTGAACACTTTCCATAGCTGGCTAATAATACCCAGGTTCATAAATTATTATACAACTCGGGTTCCACATATATGTCCCCACACATTAGCCTTTCTCGTAACACTTTCAAATTCTTCCCCTTTAATACAACAGAGGCTGGCTATTAATGTTGTTTGAGAAATAGTGAAAGAAGAGAATGGAGAAGCCGTAACCTAAACAGGTTAGGCACAAGAATATATATATATATATATATATGTGTGTGTGTGTGTGTGTGTGTGTGTGTGTGTGCGTGCGTGCATGTGTGTGTGTGGGGGACTTTACAAGTCACATCAAGACCCCCAAACACATAATAATGTACTGCAAGTCAATCAAACATAGCATACACTTCAATGCTCCCCCTCGCGTTGGGGCATTGTTACAAATATAACACATCTATTTCCACTTAATGACTTAGTGAAGACATCTGCTAGTTGATCCAGGGACCTAACCGTAACACTGGAGAATTTCACTTGTAGCTTTCATGTATTATCTTTTCATTCAAACCTGTTACATGTTTAAAATGTGGTTAGTCACTTTGTGAGGTAATTCTAGATATTCAAAGCATGCAAGGGTTGTATAACACACTAAGTTTGCATTCATTTCATGCACTGGTTAATGTGTTCTTTCCATAATCTTTAGAGTGTTACTAAACGCAACACCCAAAATTGCTAAACGCAACACTTTTTAAGCAATTTTCTTTTATTGCTATTTCTGCCATTACACTCTAAAACATTGAAATGACCAATTTTCCCTTTGTCCCTTACAAGTTAGAAAGCACTTCTATAACCTTTCATTACAAACTCATAGTCTCTCTAAAAATTTGTTCTCTCTAAAAAAAAAATTCAATCTTCAACCTTTTTTCATTCGGGTGAAAAAGCGGTGCGTTTTCTATTCCTTATTTGGCAATTTCAATTTTTGAGATTCAACATATGTATATATGTTATTAAAAGTAACAAAAATAAAAAGTTTATGAGCATGGGCGGCTATGGCCAGCGCTCTCTTTAACAGAGGCGGTTGTTACATATTTTTACACTTTTTAGGTTACCTATTCTAGGAAACTAAGAGAAGATTGCTCTTAATCAATCTCCTACAATTATGCTATCAATCAATAGATACTCTCTTATACATAATATTTAACACTCTCCCTCAAGCTCGAGCGTACACATTGTATGTTTCAGATTGTTACACATATAACTAACCCGAGGACCCACTAGAGATTTTGTAAATATATCGCTAGTTGGTCATTTGACTTAACATAACCGGTAGCAATGTCCCCGAAAGAATCTTCTCTTGAATAAAGTGGCAATCAATCTCTATATGCTTGGCCCGTTCATGAAAGACGGGATTAGAGACAACATGGAGAGATGCTTAATTATCACATATTGGCGTCATCTACTCAACCTTCATAAATTTTAGCTCGTGGAGTAATTGTTTCAGCCATATGAGCTCACATGTTGCTTTAGCCATGGCTCGATATTCTAAGGATAAAGCAACGGATTGTTTCTTGCTCTTCCATGACACGAGATTTTTTTTTTATAAGTAAGAATGTTATATACCAAAAAGCGTCACAGCAGGTGACGCGTCCTTTGTACACTAGGAGTATACACGGAAACTACACTATTCCATGTCAAAACTATTGAAAAAATTAACAAAAGAATATCCAAGGGGAAGGGGGGAATCCCCTGTCTCGCATCACCAAGAGAATAAAGAACGAAGGAGACTATCTTTCAGCTGCTCCGTAGATCTTTCAATATTATCAAAAGC
Source organism: Platycodon grandiflorus (assembly GCA_016624345.1). Lineage (NCBI taxonomy): Eukaryota > Viridiplantae > Streptophyta > Magnoliopsida > Asterales > Campanulaceae > Platycodon > Platycodon grandiflorus. The sequence goes on along the minus strand of CM028366.1, from coordinate 49,285,180 downwards.
ACTACCGTTCCTTTCCTTCCAAATTGTCCAGCAAACAGCTAGAGGAGCAGTCTCCCACACGAAATTTCTCCTCCTTCGTTTATACAAAGACCACCTCGTCTTCCGAAAACGGACGCTCTAAGCAATCTCTATCATCAACCTCAAGAGAGTTGAACCCTACTCCACCCAGCCTCGCCCGCCAATGCCCATCATCAGAATATAAACTCTTATAAAAGCCCACAATACCCTCCTTAATATCATCTTCATCCTCAAGAAACCTTCCATCAATCCATATCTCTCTAATGTGATTAGCGTTCTTATGAGCACTTGCCATTTTGTGGAAGAATTTGGTGTTTCTATCTCCCTCCTTTAACCAATGAACCCGAGCCTTTTGTCGCCAACAAATCTCCTTGCTAAGTAAGAGACAACCCGCTTCACTTCTTAAATTGTCCCGCTGCCAACTTTCCATCTCATTCAAAACACCCATTCCTTCTTTCTCATCTAACACTTTGATCTCTTCCATCACTTTCTTGATCTTAATATCAATTCTCCCAAAAACCTCTCGGTTCCAAATTTTTAAATCCTCCTTTAGCAGCTTTAACTTTCTCGCCAGAATAAAACAAGGATTCCCACTAAGGACATAGGAATGCCATTTGGAGTCAACCCACTCCACAAAGTTCGGATCCTTATGCCACATATTCTCAAATCTAAATGGGGATTTGCCTTTCCTAATCCCACCACACTCAAGAAGTAACCGAACAAGATCTGATACAACCCGAGGCAGACAAAACTGGTGAGAAGCGCTCAAACAACTATCCCAATCTGTTGAGATAAGAAATCTGTCAATTCTAGAGAATTGGTTTCTGTTACCCTGCCTGAACCATATAAACTCGCCTCCTGAAAGATGCAAATCCACCAACTCTGAAACGTTAATAAACTCATTAAACTCCATCATGGCATTAGTGTATCCCCAAGATCCCGACCGTTCATCCGGAAATCGAACGACGTTAAAATCACCCCCTATGCACCAAGGAACATTCCACCTCGATCTCACTCGCTTCAGCTCATCCCACATGTTATGTCTGATTGCATCAATACACGGACCATACATTCCCGAGAAGAGCCAAGTTTTATCATTATCAACCATCTGTAAAAGGTACAACACAGACCACACACCTATCTCCACACCCAACTTAGTGACCACTCTTCTATCCCACATAACTAGAATACCTCCAGCAGCACCTACCGACCCTAAGAATTCCCAATCGAACCACCTACCACCCCGATACTGTTAATTACCCTTATGTCTATACACCCCATCTTTGTTTCCTGCAAACAAACCACGTGAGGATGCCATCTCCTAAAAGCTGCCTTTATAATCTTCCTCTTGTCTAAATCATTCAAACCCCACACATTCCAAGAAATAACCCTGAGTTGCATGAGAAGAACTTAAGACAGTGACCTACTTCTCCTCCCCTTCCCTCCAAGATTCCCTGTTTTAGCAAAATTCAGACTGCTACACAGCTGTTTCAGTTCTCTCTTCCCCTGCCTCGAGAAATTTTACCCTTATTACAGCTCATATTCTCTGATAATTTCCTTTTCCTCTCTATATCCGATAAGAGATCCATAATTTTGTCCTCGAAGCCTGAACAAGACACCCCAAAAATTTGCCAAATTGTTTTGCTCTCCTTTTACCCAAATAGAAATGTCCTCTTGTTCATCGCAGATTGACAGAATCTCAGAGTCGCTACAAAACTCCGGTTGCACCACTGCAAGAGGGGTGCACACAAATGGTTCTGAAAGAACAACCTCCAAAATGTCATCTCTAATACAAATAGCTCCATCGTGGTTTAACATTGTTCCTTCCTCCATCAAATTGCCCATCCTTGTCTCTTCCTTGCCTGATGAAGTCGTCACCTCCGGAACCCAGTCAAATCTCTCTGTCAAGTCCTTTCTCATTGCTGAACGTCACGAGGAGCCTCACAGAAGTTAAGCACAGTATGTGGACTTTCATTGAAGACCATAAAATTCACCTTCTGACCTTCGAACATGACTCCCGATCACTCGCCACTTTCTTTCGGTTCCAAGCAATTACTAACCTCGAGCACCCCTTCTTCTCTGTCATCTTCCTTGTTGTCTCCATCGCTAGTCACTTCGCCCTCAACAAAGTCAGAAGTCTGGCTATCTATATCGCGCAAAGGTGAGTTCGCACCAAAAGACGAATCAGTCCTCCTCTTAGACTAGTATGGTCTACTATAGGTGCCCGCTGGACTTGCGTCAAACCTAGAGGGAAATGGCCCATTTATTTTTCCCCCAATAATCACTTTATCTGTTGCACTTGAGCCTACCCCCAACAAAAATGCAATATCCAGTGGTTTGAGCGTCTATTGGATGGACAACCTGCCGAATCAGCATGTGAATAGCCAATCACCTGAGTATGCCCCGTGTTATATAACAGACCTTTGCCTGGTATTGTCTTGATGTACTTTAGAATATGAATAGCTACATCACAATGGGTATCACATGGAATACTTAGAAACTAACTCAGAACACTCATCAGGAACGCAATATCAGGACGTGTTACCGTAAGGTAGTTGAGTTTGCTAATAAGTCTCCTATATTTGTTTGGGTCGGATAAGGGCTCCCCCTGATTAGGAAGAAGCTTAGCAGGATCCATCGGAGTCTCTACAGGTTTTCAGCTGAACATACCTAAGATATCCGGGGCATAGGACATAGGGCATACTTTCTCTGGAAGATGAAGACACCGTGTTGGGATTGAGCAACTTCTATTCCTAGATAATACTTGAGTTTGCCCAAATCTTTTGTCTAAATGTGATGGAATAGATGTTGCTTGAGTTTCTGTGTACCCTCCTTGCCATTCCCGGTAATCACAATGTCATCCACATACACAACCAAATAGATGCACCAGTCGGAGGATGAATAAAAGTAAAATACTGAATAATCGGCCTCGCTTCGAGTCATTCCAAATTGTTGAACAACCAAACTGAATTGCCCAAACTAAGCCCGTGAGGATAGTTTAAGTCCATAGAGAAAACGCCAAAGGTGACACACCAATCTAGACCTAGACTCCCCCTGAGCAACAAACCTAGGAGGTTGCTTTATGTAAACCTCTTCTTGCAATTCACGATGTAGAAAATCATTGCTGATATCCAACTGATAAAGGGGCCAGACATGAATGGCCGACATAGAGAGGAATAAGCGAACAGAGGCCATTTTGGCAACTAGGGCGAACGTGTCGCCATAATCAAGCCCATAAATCTGGGTACATCCTTTTACAACTAGGCGAGCCTTAAACTCGTCTATAGCTCCATCAAGACTAACTTTGAAGGTGTAAACCCAACGACAACCGACCATAGATTTCCCAAGAAGAAGAGGCACTAAATCCCAAGTTCCATTAGAATGTAACACACATATCTCATCAACCATCGCTTAACGCCAACTTGGGTCCAAAAGAGATGCTCCTACATTTTTAGGAGTGTAGGAGTGGAATCAGAGGACAAGGACAACATAAATGTTGTATATGATGGAGATACACGGAGATAAACGATGATAACTCATGAAATTAAAAATGGGATAAGGATTTCGAATTGAACGAATACCTTTACATTCGACAATGGGACGATCCAAGTCAGGGACCGGAGCCATGATTGGAGTAGAAGGTGAGTCCACTCACAGATGTAGGGTTGTTAGTCACAGTAGGCATGGTAAAAGAAGATGTAGCAAGGTCGGTGGAAGGTTTGATTGTAGTTGCAATAGTAGGCTCGGTTGTACACTCGGAGGAAGGGTTCGTAGTAGGAGGCGGGGGTTGGCGGCAATGGTAGGTGAGCAGAGGAGGTGTTGAGTCTACAATAGTAGGAGCCACAGTGTTAAAAGATGATACAACTAGTGGAATAGTACTAGAGTCTGAAAAAGAGAGACACTTATCATGGTCGGAAGAAGTAAAGAAGGGAGTCGTCTCAAAGAAGGTGACATGGTTGAGACAAGATATCGCTTAAGGTGAGAAGAGAAGCAACGATAACCTTTCTATAAGTGAGAATAACCGAGAAAGATACATTTGAGAGACTTAGCTTGAATTTATCTTCTTCTGGAGTGAGATTGTGAACAAAGCATGTACACCGAAAAACACGAGGAAGATAATATAGTGGCTGACTAGGAAACAAATAGCAAGCGATTAATGCGATTAATCAAATAGCATGCGGTAAGAACAGTGTCTCCCCCAAAAAGCAGCGGAACATGAATTTTAATTAAATGTCTGTTTTCCTTTCTGTCAACCCGTTTTGTTGAGGAGTATGAGTACAGATTGATGAAGTATACCCTGAGAGGCCATAAAGGATTGAAAAGGGGCAGAAAAATTCTTGTGCATTGTCACTTTGAAAGGTATGAATATTAGTGCCAAATTGAGTTTTAATTTTAGAACAAGCGTTTGAAATATGGAGAATAATTCTGAATGATTTTTCATTAAGAATAACCAAGTGGAACGAGAAAAATCATCACCAAACGTAACAAAGTAACTAAAACCCAAAGTTGACTTAACACGAAGAGGACCCCATAAATCCAAATGAACTATGGCAAAGGGTAACTCTGCTTGTTTATTGAGACGACTAGAAAATGAACTACGAACATGCTTTCCTAACTGACAACACTCACTCTAAAGAAGACCGACAAGAAAGACTTGGTACCATCAGCTAATGTAAGAATAAGTAATACGGGATATCATATTCTTGTTACCAGACATATGATTGTAAGCACCAGAATCAACTACCCATGACCCAAGAGAGGATGATTGAGAAATGCAGGCAATATGATCACCAGCTAGACTCTCCTGATTTCTGAAATTCAGCATACTCAGCAGCAGTAGCTACGGTCATAGTCTCAGGTTCCAATGGATATGCAAGGTGACAAAGGACAGCGGCTAGGGAGGGTTTATGTACGCTAGATTGATACACAGTGGTAACCCTAGGTGCGAGAACTGCTGGAACAAAAACACAGCAGATACGAGAGGATTTTTCTCACAAAGTTTGCTGTAATACCATGTGAGAATGTGAGATGTAATTAGAGAGAAGAAGATAGAAGAATTTTCTATGTTTATTGATTAGAAAAGCTGTACATATTTATACACTTTGTAGGCTATCTATTGTAGGAAACTAAGAGAGGATTGCTCTCAATCAATCTCCTACAATTATGCTATCAATCAATCTCCTAAAATTATGCTATCAATCAATAGATACTCTCCTATACATAATATTTAACAGGTAGAATTAGGTAAGAAACTACTTGCTTAATGCATTCTAGTTATGTAATTTGATTTCTCTTTGAATTGATTATTTAGGATGGTGTTTCAGGTGTTAATATGCGTATCTAAGTGCAAAAGTGTTGAATATAAGCTCTGTGTGTTCTAGGGCTGAATATATGCTTATTTAAGGTTATTCCCATAATGAATTACAAGGTTGTTTTCCATTAAGAATACAAAAGTGCAGCATTGTATTTTAGGTCTCAAATCTGAATTAGTGAATTATACAAGTACGCTAATTATGTTTCTCATGTTAGTAGGTTTGGTTTAAGTGATAAAAGAGTGTATGTGAAATCTGAACATTAAGATTGCACCAAATAAGGTTATTTTTCCATTACGGTTGAATATTTAGATCTTTAAACTTAAACAGTTGGGGTTGTATGAGTAAGGATCATGTTTCGCTCATAAAGAACAAATAGAATGCAGAATTTGAGAGAACTACTTTGCCCCTTACCTAGAATAAGTCGAACTATGTTTAACGATTCATTTTACGTACATAGTGAAATCTGAACTTACGGGTTGTTTTGGACTGAATTAGTCCAACTACATATTTCTTAAGAGTGATACTAAACGCAACACCCAAAAATGTTAAACGCAACACCTTTTTAAGCAACGGGTTAGGTTGAGGAGGGTGAGACAGGTTTGGATGATGCTGAAGTTGAGCAACGGGTTAGGTTGAGGATGGAAGTCAGAAGACTTCTCATTAGTGAAGAAGTGTGTTGGAGACAGAAATCTCGAGTTTTGTGGTTGAAGGAGGGTGAAAAAATACCAATTTTTTCCATCGGATGGCCAATGCTGGTCGGCAATAGGATTCGGAGGATTAAGATAAATGGAAGACCGACGGAAGATAGTTCGGAAATAAAGCAGGAGATTGTGAACTTCTATCAGAAGCTTTACTCGGATGAAGGCGAGTGGCATCCAACCTTGATGGGGTTGATTTCAAACAACTATCGCAGGAAGACAAAAATGTGTTAGAGCAGCCATTTACGAGAGAGGAGGTAGTTGCGGCGTTACGGAGTTTGAAAGGAGATAAGTCCCTGTGTCCGAACGGTTTCACTATGGCTTTCTTTCATCGATGTTGGGAGGTAGTTAACGGTGATATTATGGAGGTGTTCCATTCTTTTTATGCTTCCGAAAGTTTTGAAAAAAGTCTTAATGCTACTTTCATTGCTTTAATCCCGAAGAAAAAAGGAGCGGAAGAGTTAAAGGATTATAGATCCATTAGCCTCATAGGGGGAGTGTACAAGATTTTAGCTAAGGTGCTTTCGACGCGTTTGAGGAAGGTCATAGGTGAGGTTATTTCAGTTTCACAGCATGCCTTTGTGGGGGATCGACAGATTATGGATGCCGCTCTGACAACCTATTGTCGATGCTAGACTTCGTAGTGGCTTACCGGGGTTAATTTGCAAGCTCAATATTGAGAAGGCTTATGATCATGTCAAATGGGACTTTTTAGTTTATCTTTTATCAAGGATGGGATACGGAGACAAATGGCAGAGGTGGATCTTTCATTGCATCTCTACGGTGAGATTCACGGCATTGATTAATGGAGAGCTTGATGGCTTCTTTTCGAGCTCGAGGGGACTACGTCTGGGAGACCCTCTTTCTCCTTTCCTCTTTATTGTGGTCATGGAGGCTTTGAGTCGCCTTCTCGATAGAGCTGTAATGGGAGGTTTCATTCAGGAATTCAGAGTGGGGAGGACAGAAGAGGAAGAGTTAATGATTTTTGCGAGGCTAATAGATCTCAGTTGGGTTTCCTTTGCCTGGTTCTATTGTTTTTTCAAGCAGTGTCAGGGTTAAAGATTAACATCCATAAATGCGAGATAATCCTCCGGGTTTAGTGGAGAATTTGGAGAATCTGACTTCCTTTTTCGGATGTAAACCCGCTAGCCTTCCTTCGTCATACTTGGGCCTTCCCTTAGGAGCTTCCTTAAAAAATGTGGCAATGTGGAATCTGGTTTTGGAAAAATTTGAAAGAAGACTAGCGGGAAGAAACAATATTTATCAAAAGGGGAAAGGCTAAGTTTGATTAAGAGTACGTTGGTTAATCTTCCGACTTACTTTATGTCTTTGCTCACTATTCCAACCTCGATCTTGAAAAGGTTGGAAAAACTGGTTAGAGATTTCCTTTGGGAAGGTAAAATGGATGATAAAAAATATCATCTCATCTATTGGAAAACGGTCTGCTCTAGTATAAAGGATGGAGGTTTGGGGATAAAAAATTTGAGGATTTTCAATAGAGCATTAATGGGGAAATGGTTGTGGCATTACTTAGTCGATAGTAAAGCTTTATGGAGAAAGGTGGTGGTGTGCAAATTTGGGGAGGGTTATGAGTGTTGGTTCCCTACAGATATTTCGGTTACACATGGGGTCGGCGTGTGGAAGGGTATTAGGAGACGATGGGAGTCTTTCAAGCGATGGATCTCTTTTGAGATAGGAAACGGAAATAAAGTCAGATTTTGGATGGATACTTGGTGTGGTGATATAGAGCTTCAAAGGGTGTTTCCTAATCTCTTTAGTATTGCTGTGAATAAAGAAGTTATGGTTAGCTCGATACTAAAGATATCGGAAGACATGGTCACTTAGAATCCAACTTTTCAAAAAGATTTGCATGATTGGGAGATTAACGACATTGAACAGCTTTTTGATTTGCTATATTCTCGGCCGGTGAAAGGGGTTGGGGAAGATAAAGTGGTTTGGACTGAGGCAAAAACAAGGTATTCTTGGTGAAATCTTTCTATATGGCTTTGAAAGGAAATTATGATTTTTCCTTTCCTTGGAAGACGATTTGGAAAACTAAGGCCCCTAGTAGAGTGGCCTTTTTCACTTGGGAGGCTACTTGGGAAGCTATTCTTACGGGGGATAATTTAAGAGCAAGGAAGAGGATTTATGTCAATTGGTGCTTCATGTGCAAAATGGATGGTGAGAGTGTTAATCACTTACTGATGCATTGCCCTGTTGCTTGGAAAATTTGGAATTCCCTATTTCGAATGGCCAATATCTTGTGGGTTCTGCCAAGAACCATTCAAGAGCTTCTAAGGAGCTGGTCTTTTTATAAGAGGAGGAGAATTGGAGTATGGGAAGCGGTCCCTTTGGCTATCTTCTCGAATATTTGGAGGGAGAGGAATCGTCGGGTTTTTGAGAACGTGGAGTTGGATACCGATCAGATCAAAGAGAACATTGGCTGAACTCAAAGGAAACTGGATTTTTTTTGTTGATATAGGAACATTATTTAGATTGTATAGCTAATCTTTTGTAGTATACTTCCTGTATACAAGGACTCGTCACCTGTTTTGGCGATGTGTTTTAATATATATCTTACTTATCAAAAAAAAAATCTATTTTGATTGTCATTTCTGCCCTTACACTCTAAACACATCAGTGACACATTTCACAATGGAGGATAGAAACCAAACGTACTTTTTGTCTACTCTAAACACATCAGTGACACATTTCAAATCTGGTAAGCATGACACCCAAACTCACAATCAAGTATCACAAGTTTGCCAAATATAAATCAAAAGAAAAATAAATATAAAGGAGTTAGACAAATTCAGAAAAGGAAAGGTAAAAAATGTGTAAAATAGACTCTGCAATAGCAGGAGCCACGTGCAATGCACCGAGTAAAAAAGGCAACCTTTTTGTTTCAATTAACAAAATTACTGGAGGTGACCTGTGTAAGACATCCCATAGTTGTTTTAGATGCCAACAATTTACCTGAAAACCAACTGGTGGACTGGGGCCTGCACCAATTTTAATATCCTTGTACTGCAAACCAGATGGGGTAGTTACCATCGGTACCTTAATCAATCAAAATTTTGCATCTCAGTGCACAGGCTTGCCAACAGGAAATAATGGAACGCAATAAATGATTAAATATGTACATGAATGTAGCCAATTGATACACAAATCTTCTTCTTCTATCCTTTTAATGCCTACTTAATTGATGATTGATTGATTATAGAATCATTGACTAAAGGTGACAGGATTAGGCCTTTGTGGTCAAAGAAAGGTCCCTTGATAGTTTTATTAGTCAGTAAAATGTCCTCTGCTCAGACGTTCATGTAATGTCCCAGACTCCCAGGTTCATGCATGAACATGGTATCAAAAATGCATGTATTGTCTAGTGAAAGGGAGATGTATTAGGACGTACCTCCTGTCTCTCACTCTCTCTCTCTCTCTCTTCTTATTCTTCCATTTCCTTAGTTGTCTTTTTATCATGCTGCCCATTCCCCATCACAGCCAAGCTACAACACTCCCACCATCAATTACGGGATGGGAGACGTATCTAACCAAAGAGGTTTTTCTAAGTTAGATATCATGACCCCATGATGCAGCAATAAGAAGAGGTATTTATTAGTACTATTATTTAGGGCAAAACCAAGAATTCGGTAACTCACTTTTTAACAAATTACCAATGCGATCACTGATGTTGTTCTCTAAATCAAGTAATAGACCTCCTAAAAATAACTCAATGTGGTCAGTTTTTCGCGTTCTATTAAACATTTACCACAATGGGTCATATGAGATTCACATGCTAGCCACGTGTAATTAACTATAAATTTTTTCTTTTTCTTTTTCTTTTTCTTTTCCCTTTGAGTGCCCCCACCCCAAACAGCACAGCACCACACCTCTCTCCTCTCCCTCTCTCGCAGCCCCTCCCCTTTTCCCTGAGTTGAGCTACCATTCGAGGTCATAGAAGCATTGAGGTGAGCTCTGAAGTTTTCATAATTGAACAAAATAGTGTGGTTAGTCTAAGGATACAAATGGAGGGCATCATAGTCTTTAGTCTCTCGTTAATAGGGTAGTATAGTTCTTTGAGCACTGAGCACATGACGAGGTCATGCACTCAATACTTTCTTCTATTCAAAATTGACAAGGGTGTTCAATTCAATATTCTACAAAAATCCCAAAAGGGAAACATGTCTCTCTTTGGGGACAAACTAAAGAGGAAAAAGAAGCTCTTAATTTGTGATGGAGGGAGTACTATTATAAAAGGCAGGAGGGAGTTTTTACACACATCACGCCTTTTCAAATAGCCACATGCAATAAGCCCCAAGTAGATAAAATAATTACTTAATCAACTAACTATATTATCCGCGACCATAAAACATCTACCCAATTTGTTTTACTACTCCGAAAGCTTTTCTTAAAATATAGACCAAAAAATGGAAACATAACAAATTCAGCTCAACCCAACCCAAATCAACCTTTGTTAAAAATAATATTAAAAATAAAAAGCAAGTAAGAACACTCACATTATCTGCATGTGTGTGTGCAAGTGAGAGAGAGAGAGAGAGAGAGAGAGAGAGAGAGAGAGAGAGAGAGAGAGAGAGAGAGAGAACTATGGCACTTCAAACATGTTTTCTAGCAATTGTTTGAGATCAGGGATTTGAAAAATGAGGCACATATCGAGGGTGAGGAGAAAATTGTAATATAAGCAGGATATCTGGGAAAAAGTATATTTCCTACATACATTAACCACGTGTGACATGATCCTTTTCCCTAACTCTTTGTAGAAAAATCAGATGCCCATACTTTCCTAGTCCACACACAAGGTCGAAGGCGCGTGAAAAGATCAGGGAGCTATGTATTCTCACCATACATTTTCAAGCTCTTTCTCGCAATTATCATCACATAGTTTGGGTTTCTCCTCAGGCGGCAAACCAGTTGCCTCAGCATAAGATGAGCCGATCAAAAGCTTGAAACACTGAAAGCCAAGTAAATCACATCTCTGCGCTTAATTGGGGTCCAGTCAGCATCATATTTAATTATTGCTGAAGCTTTTACCCTAGGTACAAAACTCGAGCTCTGCACAGCCATGCCTCGGATTTTGCCTCTGGCAATTAGTTGACTGCTGGATAAACTAGCAGCAAATGATGAACCTAACCAACCAAAAATAATAATAATAATAAATCATTCATTATCCATGCACTGAATTTATCATTCTTACTAAATTCGGCAAATAAGAATATGTGACACAGATCATTCAGCTACTCTTGCAATTAAATAATCAAATTGGAAATGATCCATATATCAATTGTTGAACATCAAACACACACCAATATCTTACTAAATCATTGTTAGTTATATTCTCTTCAACTAGCATTTTCATATCATCTTTACAGAAGGTTCCTTTTGTTCAATTTTTGAACCCACGTCCCTTTCTTTCTTTTTCTTTTCCTCCTGAAGGCAGGATATTACCTATCAGTTCAAGGATAATGATCTCATCCAACTCTAGAATAAAGATCTTAATTCTTTTGGACCCTCCCATTACTAAAACCTGTCTTCTCTAACTTTCTCGAAAAGTTTAAAATTAGTAAATTTTATCTCTCCATGAAGCCTACTAAGCAACACAAAAATATACAAGGCAATTTTTTAGCCAACTGTTCCACATTTTGATGTCCACATCCAACGTCAAAATATCATAATATACACCATCTCTTTGTCCCTAAGTGGATATCACTTTGAAGTTCTAACTTATTCCTTAACGGCGTGTCAGGTCTAGGCTAAAATACATTCAGAAAAAATTATGACTAATGCCACGAATCCCAACTTTTCATCCCAATCAATGTGTCAAGCACGTGGTTGGTCAAACATCACATCCGTTAATCTATGTGGCCATAGGCTAGGCTAACCAATCAAATGCTTGCCCCCATAGATTGGGAAGGAAAATTTGAAAGAAAAATTGGGATCCCTATCGCATTCAAAAAGTAATATCCACAAACCTATAGCCAAAATTGAGAATCATTAAGGAGCATAGGTAAATGTATGTCGCAATGAAACATATAAGCTTCTATTTGGAGTAGTATGAATAGTACTTCTCCTACATCCTAAAATTAGGTCAATTTGTGAAAGGCACATAAATTAAGAGAGGGGGCGGCTTTTGCTAAGATAAATTTGAGCATATATTTTGTGGGATGACTGACAGCTTATATATTGTGGCAATTACGTGTGCAGAAGAATATTGTGAGAATCCATTACAAAACTACTAAACTACCACCATGAATGTTAAATGGTGTGTATTTGTGTGCGCGTTTGTGAGAATATATAATTGAATTTAAAGCACATGCATTCGAGGAGAAACGATTATTACAGAAACGGCAATGTTGCATCATCATCATCATCATCATGTCTGTGTCAGTGTGTGTATTACCTACCGAGTGGAACTAGCAGAGAAGTTGATGCCATTTCCCCCCTTCTCGTGTCTTTTCTGTTTTCTTCCTTCTCTTCTTAAGTTAGGATTGGGATTATGATATGGGTCCTCTGTTCCAAGAGAATGTGTACAATTCCCATGTTGCATGGCTGTAATCTTGCCACCTCAGCTTGTCTATAGTCCAAGACTACCCGTTGTTAAATACTGTACATAATCCGTGGTTCTTTTCCAATAGGGATTTGCTATACCCATCCCCAAAATTATTAGGACACCTTATTTAGTATTACAAAAATTTCATTATAAATTTTGACTTAGATACCCTAATGTATTTTTCATTTTTTAGATTGAAAAAAAAAATATTTTGAATTGTTCGGCCCCCACCAAACATAGCTAAGGTTGTTCGGAAATGGGGTGCCGAATACCACTTTAGGTGTTCGGTTAGGAGGTATCGAACACCACTGTGGATGTTCAGTCACACAGTACCCAACAGCTTATACCACCGTACTCCCTTCATTCACAATCCAACACCTCCCCAACCATCCCCAAAATCAATAAACTTCGGTCAAGAAAATCTTGATTTTCTTTGTGCACCCACAACCCAAAATCCATCCAAACTCCCAAAAATAAAAATCAAAGAAATATTTGGGGCAGTCCAATTGGGAATAATTGCTGGCCAGCCGCAACAAATGTTATTCTTCAGCGGCGCCCTCTTCATCACTCTCGCGTCGGTGATTACTTAATCCCTTACCTCCCTTCTATCATGATTTCCCCTTTACGGAGGGAGGGAGGGAAGAAAAAAAAAACAAAGAGGGAAGGAGAGAGGAAGAAGGCATGTGATGGAGGGAGGGAGGAGGGGAAGAGAGAGAGAGAGAGAGAGAGAGAGAGAGAGAGAGAGAGAGAGAGAGAGAGAGAGAGAGAGAGAGAGAGGAGAGTGTATTGAAACTTAAGTATAATTTGAGATGGGTAAAATAGGAAAATCAGGGTGTGTATTTAGTATTTAGGGGGGATGGTGTACTTAGAAATTGGGTGTACTCATAGGATATGGGGGTGTGAATAGTAAATCTCTTTTCAATATCACAATTAAAAGAGCATTATTACGTGCTCGTTTGTTGTCCTTTTTTTTTTTTAGTGAATTGTGGCTTTTGGATGAAAATAAATCATTTTATTTTAGCTTATAAGCTAAAAGCCAATATATAAGGTACAACACTCTTTGTGCATTTAAAAGTAGAAGCCAAAAAACTTCTTTGACTTCTTGAAAACACGTAGACTATTCATTAATGAACTTTTGATAAATGTACTTAAAAAGAGGAACACTATTTTTAAGATAATTTTTATTAAAAATAAATATTTAATGTGGGACGAGAGATACAATAAATAAGCTAGTCATTGATAAATGTTTTATGGGGTAAGCTTTTTCTTTTTTCGTTAGGTAAACTGGGATGGAACCATAACTCTTTTATTGAAAGCAATAAAATAAAACATGGAGGGGGACAACCAGCCTTGTCCTAAAAAGGGAGGACAAAGGAGTCTAACCTCAAAAATCAAAATACAAAGCTTACAGATAGAGAAGCAAACCAACAGACTAGAGAGTCTAGAAGATTCTAACACGTGGAGCGTTTTGCTCATCAAGGAGTGAAGGTCCATAAATGAAGTGTCATAAGTAAGTGTGCAATGGCAAATCACTTCGCGGTAACAATGTTGAAACTCAAACCTCATGGCTCTATGCATCAAAATGATAGCCCGAATATAATACAAATATTTCCAAGGAGGTTTATGGCCTTTGGTGAGACAATCGAAGATTATCTTGGAATCAATCTCATCAATAGCCCCTTCATATTTATGATTATAAAGCCACTGTACTCCTTGAAAGAGGACGCGAGCTTCGGCTAATGTGTTAAAACTGTCCCCACAGAATAAGGTATAAACAAAAAGCAAGTGCCCTACGGAGTCCCGGATAACACCCCCTCTCGCACTAAGCCGAGATTTCCCTTAGAAGCTTCATCTGAATTAAGTTTGACAATGGGGTAAGCATATTCAACCATCACATATTTGACGAATTATATTCAAAATTAGAAAAGAAAAAAAAAACAAAAAGCTAAACATGGAAAATTGCGGCCCTCATTGATTTGGTCTTTTTTTTTTTTTTAATGTTTATGGCTTATGACTAACCATAAGTTATTTTTAAGTATTTGATTTTACTTATGTGATGATAAGTCATAAATCATATAAAAGACGTTTAATCACATTTAAGGACATAAGTTGTAAGCACTAGGCCTTGTGCTTATTTTTATTTTTCAAAAGAGTGGGGCTATTAATACCCTTTCCCTCTAAATACACATTTTTTTTATTACAAAAATGTAATTATTTTAAAAGACCTTGTTGCCCTTAGTACTGTCACGCGCATCTCTCTCTCTCCGAAGCCAAATTCTCTTGTCAACTCTCTCTCTCTCTCTCTCTCTCTCTCTCTCTCTCTCTCTCTCTCTCTCTCTCCCTCTCTCTCAAAGAACCAGCCTCCATCTTCGGCAAAGCAAGTCCAAGTCTCACTGGCACTCAAGTACCTAACGTAACCACCCCATCTTCAACAATCGAGGTTTACCATAACTAGGGCTTGATATTCAAAACAAGTGTTTGTTCGGTTAGGGTTAGCAAAAATCACTAGCTTGTTCAGTTAGGGCTAGCCGAACAACACAAAATTTATATGCCCATTCGCTGTTTGTCGTTGATCGTAGGTAAGTATGCATGCTGACTTCATTGGTTCTTCTTCTTCTTTTTTTTCCAGGTTTGTTGGTGGTGCTCAGAGTTGATGCTACAACTATGTCTCCAGGCCTGTAGTTTCGATGCTTCGAGTAATGAGTTCAATGGGGAGATCCAACTAAGTTCAATGGGAAGCGCATGTGTCACACCCTGACCCGAGATCCTATACGAACTCTCGAGTCGGCGCGTGGTCTGGATCATGTAACAATAATTAGCTGTGAAAATTCTGCTAAAAATTGAAGCTAATTCATATAATCAGGACAATATCTCATATATTACTGTCTCAATTCATTGATCTCGAAAACATCTTATAACAACTTGATTAGTTACACAGCTTGGTGTACAGACACGACAACTTGTGCCGACTACTAATTGTACATACGTAGTTGCGCTACGTAACTCTAACAATCGTATCGATATGATCACAACCGCTACACAGCTCTGTAGAGCTATAGTCCTGAATAGCACCTCAACAGTAAATCTCACAGCGTCTGCTTTATCCGCTTACCAAACCTCAGGAAAATAAACAAACACACAGTGAGTCGAAGACTCAGCAAGTTACTAAATGCAACATGACATGTGATCATGTAGCATGTCAAGACAAGATATAGCAATGACTCAAGTCTAATCTTAGCCAATTCCATATTTATGATTGGCTCAACTGCCGCCAACCGTCCCATACCGGTTGGAAACCGAGACCAACCCGAGAAACATGGACGACCCACTATGCCCTACCAGAGGCTCAGCAGTCACCAACTGTCCCATACCAATTGGAGACCGCGACCAACCAGCATACATAGCTAGCATATAACAAGAACTTATAGTAACATGTAAGTGTGTCAAGATGTGTCCTCGCTCTCTCTTTTACTTTATCTTACTCTTCTTGCTTGTACTGGTGTTGCTGTAACAATGCAAGTTCTCAAGTCAATACCGATAGATATTCACGGGCGGCTCTACCTCTACGAGTAGTCATTTCTTCATGATTACCTCACGGGTGACTCCAGCTCTACGAGTAGCCCTTTCCTCATGTCACCCAATTGCTTATAGTCATTGATCTAACGACAATGAGGCTCGTAGCATGCCAGTATCGCCCTATTGGTTACGACAGTGGGGACTACCTCTTATCATAGCCAGTGGCAGACTTATAACTGAGTCCACGGTTGTCATCGTGCATTATATAATTATCATCATGTATTCTATATTAGGCCACAATTATTACCGTGTATTACATAATTATCATCATGTATTACATGTTAGCCCACGGCTATTACCGTGCATTACATGATTATCATCATGTATTCCATGTTAGCCCACGATTATTACCGTACATTACATGATTATCATCATGTATTTCATGTATCAACACATTCCCGAGTAATTACTGGCTGGTTCTTATTATCATGAACAAGTAGATATTTAGTTGTTATCTCTTATCTTGCTTTAATTAATTTCATGACAAGTAGCTAAATGTTTACTTGTATTAATCTCATGCAGCATATAATAATCACATATACAGAATATTTACTTCTAGCACATGTTACACATACTTATTTATCACATATCATTATACCTACAATTCATGCTTTTCGTACCTTCCATAGCTTTATTAAGCTAATAGCTCAATTCTCGAGTCATAGTGGATCCCGTCAATTCAATGTCCATGTCATATATTTATGACATCAAATTCGTCTTTATCTGTCACGTGTTTTCTTGTATCCGTATTGATTCTCGTCACTTTTACTATACATGTCATTACTTAATCTACGCATTTACGATACATACAAACATTGGCAAGTAACCTTTATAACTCTATTGAGATATCTATTCAGTACAGTGGATCCCGTTAATTCTCTATCCATGTCAACTCTATTGTACATGTCATAGTATTTATGACATCGTAACTTTACTTATACGGTTCCCTAATATTTTAGGGTCACTTAGTATAACATATAGCAACTCTTATTTCATTCTATTTGACTCCATTTGAGTCATTAGCAAATATCACAAACTTTCAGATTATCATGGCGACCCATAGTATTGCCCTATACTTTCACTTATTCAATACATCTATTTCCATGAATAGTACATGTTCTACTTGTCTTTCTATAACATGAGAACTAATTTTTTAGTCTATCATGCAATACTTTAAACATAAGAGGTTAGTAACTTACCTCTAACGCTTTTCCTTAATTAAACTTTACTCGAAAATGATCTATTCGTCGAACAAGTTGTTTATACGAAAATTAGTTTATCCCAATTCTGAATAGTTGAGCATTAAACGAGCCTCGCACCGAGAGAATTAAAAGAAGTGTGTGTGTTTTAGTGTGTGAAAGTATGTGAAAAATGTGGACTTTCAAGACCTTTATATAGGCCTAAGGTAAGTAGGTGAGTCACCACCCTTTCTCCCAGGTTGCGACACGTGGTAGCGAGGTGTCACACATGCACGCAACGACTCATTGTATTAGAAGAACAAGGTGTTGCAACAAATTCAAGCTTATCCAATTTCATCCTTATCCACTTTCATACTTATTCATTTGTTTGATCTTATCCTCTGCCTCATCATTCCTATCCAAATCTTGATTTTATCCCTTTCCACTCAACATTATCCAATTTTCCTTGTTCCTATCCTCTTTCGTTCTTATCCTGTTCTATGCTTAACCATTCCTTTAATCTTATCCTTTTATTCTTCCATATCCTTTCGTGATACATATCCAACTTTCAATCTTATCCAAATTTTCTATCTTCTAGCGCCCAAGACATATCCAAATAAATTCTAAAAGTCCCAAAGCACTCTAGAATGATTCTAATACCTTATATAAGATAAAAATAAAGTCGGGGTCTTACAACATGTGCAAGAAGAGAGAGGGAATAAGGGTATATTAAAAAAGGGAAAATATTTTAAGAGGAGTAAAATAGGAAATATAAGGGGTGTGTATTTTGTATTTTGATGGGTTAGAAATGAAGATGGTGGGAGTATTAAGAAAGTGAGTGTATTTAGAAGAAATGGGGGTGTTAATATCCCCCAAATACTCTAAGTACACTACCCCTTAAAATTATCAACCTTCCAAAATCAAAGTACAACCCCCATATTTTTCTATTTTGCCCTCCTAACATTTTCCCAAAATTAACCGAACCCTTCTTCCTTCCTCCTTCCGCCTTCCTCCTCCTCTTTCCTCCTTCCTCCTTTCTTCCTTGTAGCGACCCAAAGTCACCACCTGCTTTCTAATACTTAATCACAATCAGAGTAGAACTTAAACTTGCAGCGGAAAGAATAAATAACTCATAGATCTCAAAAATCATCATCTTATAAAAATCAACTCCTTGATACATCCCAAATTATTATAACAATCTCTACTCTCAAATCAATCACCAAGCTCGCTCTCTACCCCACCTCGCAGCTAGCCACGCTTTCACTGCGCACACTGATCAAATCAAACCTGCAAAACTCAAATAACTGGTGGGGGTGAACTTGTGAGCCCAATAATGGAGAGATACACAATACCACATAATAAAACAGAGACATATGATTCAAATAACACTTTGCCCATGAAGTTAAACTATGGACAACAACTCATGCTGAACGACAAAACACACTTTTAAAATGATACCATGTTTGTAGAAAAATAACGTATAAAGATTGAATCATAGTATTCATGATCAAAGCATCAAAACATACTATTCAATCATATATCACAATCTAGTATACTATTGGACTTGGGTTCAGTGGCAAAATATGTGTAAGACCCCGTACCAAAAGTATTTTAGTTAGAATCGATTCGGGAATATAATGGAGAAACTTTCAAGTTTAAAAAACCTAAAGAATTTATACCTAGCATGGTTTACCTTCTTAAGACTTTAGTTTAGGTTTATAATACACCCCAAAGATGTTTTGGAACACCCTATGATCAATTTGGATGAAATTTAAGGGATTAAACATCGAAACTGACGAATTGGCGCGAGGGGGGTAGGGCGGCCACGCCATTTGTGATTGCCACGACAAGAAAAGGATGTCGGGCACGCTCATGCCGTTGCATCACCAGCAGCAGTAAATTGTCTCCTCTTGAGCTGCCATTTGTCGAGATTTGCATGAATTAAGGGATGATTCAGCTAGAGTTGAGCTTGGAGGCCAAGGAAGTGTGGACTATAAATACTGGTGTGAAGAAATATAAATTTCACACACACAAAATAATGAAAGATCCGTACTCTTCCTCTCTCTCTCCCAAGTTGTCCGTTGTTAGATACATAATTGTTTTAGCCGCAGTTGATCGAGGTTTTGACGAGCCAACTCTGAGGGAGCGATATATTCGATAAGAAAACTCTTTTCGAAAAACTTACTTGGGAGGTAAGTTACTAACCCCCTCCTATTTGTGATATATGCATGATTAACTAAAAATAGTTTCATATCAACCATGCTAAATAACACCCCCAACATGCTAAATCACACCCCCCCATGGAAGTGACTCTTTTGCCCATGAAACCCCCATCCTCCACCCTTTCCCCAGAGCCCCCCACCCTCCATCCTCCAACACACCAAGCCCCCTTTCCTCCCTCCACACCGGCCCCCCTTCTCCCCCAACGACGCTCGCCCCTCCAAAGACCCTCCAACACACCGCCCCCTTTCCTCCTCCAAAGACACTAGGCCCCCCTTTCCCTCCCCCCAGCCCCCCCTTCCCCCCCCCAATGTGTTAAATCACACCCCTCCTCGCTAAATGACACCCCCTTTTATTATTATAAATAAATAATCTTACTCTCTCTTTAAATTCTAAATAATCTAACTCTCTCTCTCTCTCTAGAGATATTGACTTTCAGGATTTTTTTCAAAAAAGGTATGTTTTCAACACAACTAATTATTTTTTGCGTTTGTGATTGTATTTATTAGCATTATAATTTGATATATTAGCATTGTAATTTGATAGGATTTTTTTTAAAAAAAGGTATGTTTTCAACACAACTAATTATTTTTTGTGTTTGTTATTGTATTTATTAACATTATAATTTGATATTAATTGTTATAAATGCAAAAATTAATTGTTATAAATGTAAAAAATAATTAGTTGTGAAAAAAAATTATTAATATATATTAACCCCTAGACTAGGTGGTCTTTTTTGACGATTCCGTTAAAAAAAATTCATTTTTTAATTTAGCCCCTTAAATTCACAATTCCGTTAAAAACTTAACGGATTCGTTAAGTTTTTAACGGAATATGGAGGATCGCCCCCCCTGGGGGTCTAATACATTAAGACCGCCCCCCCCTGGGGGTTTAAATTTTTTTAACCCGCCACCCTTTGGGGTTTAAAATTTTTAAACCGCCCACATTTAGGGGTTTAAAATTTTTTCTTCAGTTTATTTTCTATAATTTTATATAATTATTAATATATAATTTTATATAATTATCAACATATAGTTTTATATAATTAGTAATATATAATTTCATATAATTATTAATATATTTTTTATATAATTTTATATAATTATTAATATATTTTTATATTTAATTTTATATAATTATTAATATATAATTTTACATAATTATTAAAAGTTAATTTTAGTTTATTATATAAGTCTATAAATTTAATTTTAGTTTATAATTTAAAATCATTTAATAAATATATAATTTCAAATTATTTAATTTAATTTTATAATTGTAGTTTTGAAATTAATATTATTGTTGATTTAATTAGTAATAGTAATATATTTATAAATAAAATTTGCACAAATTAATATTTAATTTTAGTTTAATATATAAATTTATATAATTTAATTTTAGTCTATAAATTATTAATATATAATTTCATATTATTTAATTTTAGTTTAGAATTTAATATATTTGTTTATTTAATAGTAATAAGATTTTAAACTAAAATTTGCACAAATTAAATTTATTTTGTGATATTTTAATATATAATTTCATGTATTTAATTGTAATTTATAATTTTATGAAATATTTTAAAATTGTGCAATAAATATATAATTTCATATTATTTAATTTTAGTTTCTAAATTAATATAATTGTTAATTTAATTTGTAATAAAATTATTAAATAGTATTTGCACAAATTAAATTTATTTTGTGATACTTTAATAAAATTATTATATATTAATTACACAATTTTAAATAATATTAGCATAAACAATTAAAATTAAGTTAATATTTGTAATTTTAGGTTATAGTTTCATAAAATTAATTTAATTTATTGTTATGTTTTACATAATTTATTTTTAGTTTGTATAAACTCTTCCTTTGTTTTTGCAATTATTTGTTGTTAAACACTTAATTTCATTAAATTTAATTTATGACTGATAAGTTAAACTATGTTAATTATAATCAAGTTTATAACGTTAATTTGGCTTAATTATGTAAAACATCATTGCAATGTTATTCTTTAGTTATCTTTATGATATCTTATGCTAAATTGATATATTTTTTTTTGTTGATTAAATTCGTATTTGTTATGTTATAATTAGGTGTATTACTTTAATTTATAATTTTATTTGTAGTACGTTAATATAAATTACGTTAATATCATATTTTTACGGTGATATGTAGATGTCAGGCGTAGATGGGAGTGAACGTGGTGCTGATAGAAATCTCGGAAAGAGGCCTGTAGGTGATGGGGATGAAGACTTGTCACAGTATTCAGGCCGACTTAAAAATCGTTGTATCATTGCATCTGCGCGATCTAGACAGCAACAACGATTTCAGATGCAGCTCGAGTTTGAAAGACAACTCGAACAGCGACAGCAACACTCACAGCAACGTCAACACGAACAGCAGCAACAGCATTGGAGTCGGAGGGTTAAACACGATTTGTCAACTTCTGATTCACCCAGCTATTCACCATATTTCGATCAGGGTCCCACACCTACTAGCGTTCCTGTTCCCCCTTTTTTTTTCAAATGTTGATGAGGTTCTTGAGGTCGAGGCTAGGATTCAGGCGGACAGGTCGCGGTACTTTGAGTCTACTCCTGACTCGTCCCAAGTCAATAGTTGAGTCATGATTTCGGGATCGGGAAAGGGCAATGCGGCGAGCGGAGATATTTTTAGGTCGTTTCATGGAGAAGGGGGTTCTGAGCAGACTGAGGAGGAGGAGGAAGAGGAGGTTGAGAAGGAAGAGATTATTCCACGTAGAGGTCCGACGCGACGGAGAGGCTCGAGGTAGAGGACTGGTTGGCTTTCGTGGTCACATTGCACATGCGATATCGAATGGCACGATAATAGTTATTTATTTATTTATTTTCATTCTTAATAAAAATAATATTAATTGTTTATGCTAATATGAATTATGTTTTTTTCAATAGGAACGTGGACCCTTAAAAGGAATGATCGGTGCCGATCGGGTGATTACGTGGGATATTCTTGATCAACAGCCTAGGAGCTGGCTGCAGGCATCAGGTTTTATGCACTTGCGAGGTTGTATGTATTCTGAGTTGAACATGCCGTTGATTTCGGCTTTTATTGAGAGATGGCACCCGGAAACTAATAGTTTCCATATGCCTTTTGGGGAATTGACGATCACTCTTCACAATGTTTGGTATCTATTAAGGGTACCTATAGAAGGGAAACCAGTCATCACCAGCAGCACAATTCCACGTGTCAAGACCCAGTTAGGGTGATTATTGGGTATGACTGCTACAGAGGTTGATCAAGAGTGGAGATGCAGCACAATCAGATTCAACACGCTTCTGACACGTACAGGTTCTCATGGGACAAGTCCCAGTAGATAAGCGACCGGTTATATGATGTGGTTGTTGGGTGCCACTTTGTTTATGGAAAAACACAAGTCGTGGCTTAGTGTTCATTTTCTGGAGTTTTTAGAACCAGTAGATGAGGTGTCATCATACGCGTGGGGTACAGCAGCACTTGTCTATCTATACCGGCTGATGGGTGTAGCATCACGGGCTGAAACTGCTCAGATTGGAGGATGTATGACACTGCTACAAGTACGTTGAATTTTTTTTTATGTTATAAGTTTTTAAATTTTCATTCTAGTATTTCTGGTTATAAGTATTTTATATCGCGTGCAATTGTTAGGCTTGGATATACGAGTACTTCCCAGCCTTTCGACCAACTAGAAAAACTAATTGGAGCAGTGAACAGCAGCCTTATGTAGCTCGTTGGGTCTACAAGGCCGGCCGAAGATTGGACCCTACTGCTATGGAGCAATACAGGCGACGGCTCGATAAGTACACTGAGCAAGAGGTAAGTTATATATTTGTAAACTAAAATATTCTTGAGTATTTGTAACTTAATTTTTTTTGAAGTTCAGTGTGGAATTGATATATGATTATTTAATATTATAACAGGTGCAATGGACTCCATTTGGGATTAAACTGAATGAAGATGTCCCGATTAGTCTGTGGAATGACATCATTCATTGTAGGACCATTATAGAGCCATACATGCCTGTACGGTGTTTGCGCTAGTTTGGTTACGTTCAAGTAATTCCGCCCGAGCCATTCATCCCCAAAAAAGTGTACAGGGGTCCAAAGCCCCTTAAGTATGTATGTGATCACGACAAGATGAGGATACTTTGCGACCAGTGGCGTATGTACGTCTTGGCACCTGCCGCGTATAATACAATAAGAGTCCGATACCCAGCTGACGCTGCACTGGGGTATTTAAAGTGGTTTGCACCACAATCTCATCTAAAGGTGGATCCGATTGATGATGATTTTAACGATGAAGCCCCTCATGAACTTGAACTTACTCAGATGTCTGACGCTGCTGTGAGTACTATTTCATCTATATTTAATTCTTGATCTATTTCATCTAGGCTTAAAATTGTTGATTTAAGTTATTGGGTTTAAGAAATGTCGTATTTTTTCTTTTCTTATTACAGCGACTACAGTACGTAGGTGCTCGTGTATAATACCTCGACCAATGGAGAAAAGGACAATACGACACGGAGGAGGTGGCATCAGCCGTTGACGAGATTTGCGAGCACTTTTAGGATTATCTTTAGTTGTATTATGTTGTTTATTTAGTATATTTTTAGTTAATGTACTATCTACAGTTTGTTTAAGTTTATGTACTATTTTAGTTTAATTTTCCGTTAATGTATTATTTTGGACTTATTTCATATTATTTTCTCGACTTGATGAACTTATTTAAGATATCATTTTTTTAGTTTAAAAAAATGCGATATGTTTATAGACAACGTTAGCATAAAAAGGAAAAATTCATAATACACAGAAGATAAGCTAATATTCAAACGAGAATAGGTCTTTTTACATAGGGCGTGGTGGTTTCATCATATCTACCCACTTTACAGCGAAAGTATGTTTACGATCCATCCAAAGATTTTCCCAATGTCGAATGTTGGGATCACAAACTAACTCCCAACCTGTATACACCCTAGGCATCGGACAATCGTCAGGAAACTGAAGTTTAATGAAGTGAGTAGCACCGTATACTAACCCAAAGTTAATATACTCAGATGGGGGTGGTACCTTACGAGAGTAGACCATAATGGCAAGAACGTGGAGCAAAAGTGACTTATTGAGAAACACTGTACAATCTTCTGATACCTTGTTGCTACAACGTATCCAAGGTCACCCAAACTTAACCAATGTTCCTCACCGCACGGTCCATCGAAGTGTGTATAGATATGTAAGGCACCCACTCGAACATCAGGATTTAAAGTGTGATCATAAGCTGATCAATCAGCTCCTTGATCAAATCATACCTCACACGTTGCCAATATCGTTAGCTGCCATACTTAAACTCCGCAATAACTCAAAAGCCGCAGTTTTCATCACTCACCACGTCCTTATAATCTTCTATGCAATCCACAATGAATGCTGGGATCGCATTTGCAAATGGAAATGATGGTGACGTGGTACTCATCGATCGCCGACCTCGACTTTGACTTCGACCTCGACCTCGACCGGAATCTGGTTTCGACGTAGACATTGGATCGGTATCTGAAGTTCTTGAGTATTTCCTTTCAGTGTGCTCCCAGTCGGATAATTCCCTCTTGGTCGAGTTCCCCCTCGGTCGGCCTTTATGTGGCACAGCTTGTGGAGCCCCTTGTTGATAAATCTGGCAATGCATCAATTGATAAAACCTGCTCGCATATACCAACTTACTCGTGTCATCCAACTGATCCGCCTTATCAAAAATACTATTCATTATATCTGAAGGAGTTTGTCTTGTCGTAGACGCCGTATATTCTCCCTCAATTTTAGAGTCCTCCAAAAAGGATGAATATCGACGGGATCGATGACACCTTCACTTTGATCTACTTGACGCATCTCATGGAAACATGGTAGACCGCTTGAAAGTCGGAGCACACAACCACAAATATCTTCGTCTAATATAATTTCTGGTTTATCATAGTCATCAGTGAACCGATGCCACTCTGTGTGCAGCTTTTTAAGTGCGGCGTGAGATACATTGTATTTCAGTAGGCGAAGCACGGATAATTCCCTGGTGATTTGATGCCTGACTGTTATATCATGCTCAAGGGTGGACTTTATCTCATTAATCTGCAGTTCTACAGCACTGTGAATGTGCGGGAATAGAGTATTGAAACCCATACTAGTCATGCCTAACCACCTCTTGAGTTGCAAATGAGTGCTTTCCACCCTGTAAAACATCTATAATTCTTAGTAAACATAATTTTAAGTATTTAAATTACACAACTGATGCTTTGTAAAAGTAATACTTGTTTGACAAAAAAAAAATATAAGTAATACCTGTTTGTTGTAGTATTGCCGAAATGTAAATAATTTTTGGTCCATGCCATTACAAAATTCTTTTTATATGGATCCAACCACTGCATCTTCAAATATCTAATTAAGGCCGATCGGGTGCCCCATGTTTCCTCCAACCACATCACATGTTGAATGTACTCCATCTCGATTTTGGCATCTACTAAGTTATGCCATCTTCACATAAATGCGTTGGAATAGTTCTTATACTTGACTAGTTGAACTAAGAACTTTTCCACATTCTTGGCGATATGTCTGCGACACAGTAAAAGTTTGACATTGGAAAGAACATCTCCACGGCTTTCATTAAGGCCAATTCCCTGTCAGTGACAATAACTGTTGGAGCAACGCCAAGACCTTCGCACATCACCGAAAGTGCTTGTAATGCCCACTTGAAAGTATCTGATTTCTCATCCTTAAGAAATCCAAACGCGACGTGAAAATTTTTGCTTGTTGGAGTCACTCCAATAATCTCCAACAAAGGCATATCATACTTGTTGGTTTTGTATGTTGCGTCCATTATTAGAACGTGTGGAAATCTGCGCAACAAATCAAGGGACTTTGGGTGTACAATTAAAAGATTCTCTATAACTTGATTCTGATCATCGTTTGAATGCCACTCAAAGTATCCATGTTCTTCAATTTTCCTGAAGAAAAATTGCATTGGAGTCGATTCGCCCATAAGTTTCCTACGCCACTTCTGTACCATATTCTGTATTTGGCGTATGTTGGTAACATTCTCGGGATCTTTGGATTTAAGGTGCTTTAGAATGTTCTTTGGCTTAATATGGTCGGCAGTTAATTCACCAACAAGAATATCCTCTTTGGAGCCCGATCTTGATCTATGCCACTGACCAGACTAAGTTAACGGGTGGTTGTGTCTACACTTATCGCCCACATTAACTTTCCAAAAACCCGATCGTTCTTACACAAGTTTGATGGCGAACGGACAATTTATTTTCTTCGACCCTCGTAGGTTTCTATCCTCCATGTCAAGAATGCCAGTATATTTGTACTTACCGCTCCTCTCACAACCATAACATACACCAATTCGGTCACTCGATAATATTTTTGTTCACCTAATGATTAAATAGTTGTTTGCAGCATGAACAGCATCCATAAGCCATTCATTATCCAATTTTTGAGTTGCAAATAATAGGTCTGTTGTAAAAACCTTGCTTTGATCCGGACCTAAAAATATGTCTTCTGCTCCTTCATTTGATGTCTGACAAATAATTAAAAAATATTAGCCAAATTAACATAATTTAATTTCAATAAATATATATTTATAAAATGTCTATTTAAAGAACATAACATTAACTTAATAAATTTTATTTTAGTTTACATAGTTAAACTTAATTATGTAAAACATCACATTAAATTAAATTAATTTATATGAAATTATACACTAAAATTAAAAATATTAACGTAATATTTAATTATTTATGCTAATAAATTTTTAAATTGTGTAATTAATATATAATAATTATATTAAAATATCCATAAATACATGTAATTTATGCAAACACTATTTAATAATCTTATTACTAATTAAATCAACAATTATATTAATTTCAAAACTAAAATTATACACTAAAATTAATTAATAAATATGAAATTATATTTTTATTGCATATAAAATAAAATGATAAATTACAATTAAATTATATAATCTTATTGCTATTAAATAAACAAATATATTAAATAAAAAATTAAATTAAATAATATGAAATTAAATATTAATAATTTATAAACTAAAATTAAACTATGTAAAATTATATATTAAACTAAAATTAAATATTAATTTGTGCAAATTTAAGTTTATAAATATATTACTAATTAAATCAACAATATTATTAATTTCAAAATTAAAATTATAAGATAAAATTACATCATTTGAAATTATATATTTAATAAACAATTTTAAATTATATAAATTATGAATTACAATTAAATTATCTGAAATTATATATTAATAATTTATAAAATTAAATTAAATTATGTAAAATTATATATTAATTTGTACAAATTTAAGTTTATAAATATATTACTAATTAAATCAACAATAATATTAATTTCAAAATTAAAATTATAAGCTAAAATTACATCATTTGAAATTATATATTATTAAACGATTTTAAATTATATAAATTATAAATTACAATTAAATTATATGAAATTATATATTAATAATTTATAAACTTAAATTAAATTTTATAAAATAATATATTAAACTAAAATTATTATCTTAAAAATTATATATTAATA
This sequence comes from Platycodon grandiflorus, assembly GCA_016624345.1. Lineage (NCBI taxonomy): Eukaryota > Viridiplantae > Streptophyta > Magnoliopsida > Asterales > Campanulaceae > Platycodon > Platycodon grandiflorus. Next base: position 49,256,999 of record CM028366.1, on the reverse strand, counting down.
ATTATATAAAATTATATATATTAATAATTATAGAAAATTATATTTATATAAACAAAAATTATATATTAATAATTATATAAAATTATGTATATATTAATAATTATATAAAAACTGAAAATAAAAAATTCAAACCGCCATAGGGGTCGGTTTAAACTATTTAAACCCCTAGAGGTGGGCGGTTTAAAATGTTTAAACCCCCAGGGGTGGGTGGTGTAATTCAGTTAAACCCCTAGGAAGGGGTGGTCCTCTTTTTCAGTTTTTTTTTTTAAGTTTATTAAACAAAAATAACTATAAGTTTAAACTAACTTTAAACTAAATTAGCATATATAAATTTGCATAAATTAAACTAAGCACAAAACATAAATTTAACATAATTTAAACTAAAACAAAACATAAATTTAACATAAACTAACTTGATTTAGATCCATTTTTTAAAATTTGGTATGAATAAAAAGTAGGAATGTTTTTTTTAAATACTAATTAAACAAAAATAACTATAAGTTTATTAAAAAAATAATTATAAGTTTAAACTAACCTTAAACTAAATTAGCATATATAAATTTGCATAAATTAAACTAAGCACAAAACATAAATTTAACATAATTTAAACTAAAACAAAACATAAATTTAACATAAACTAACATGATTTGGATCCATTTTTTATATTTGGTATGAATAAAAGGTAGGAATGTTTTTTTAATACTAATTAAACAAAAATAATTATAATTTTATTAAACAAAAATAATTATAAGTTTAAACTAACTTTAAACTAAATTAGCATATATAAATTTGCATAAACTAAACTAAGCACAAAACATAAATTTAACATAGAGCCCGTTTAGTCGAGCGTTTTGGCCAAAACGCATGGATAAAACGCAGCTTATTTACAAAAAATGTGTTTCAATACTGCGAAAAGCAGTGTTTTCAAAACGCAGCTGCGTTTTAAAACGCTGGAATTCTCAGCTTTTTCCCAAAACGCAGGTTTTAAAACGCTCCTAGGAAAAAAAAGCTGCGTATTGAAGTGATATCCCAAACGTATTTATAAGGAAAGACCTCCATTTTTAAAACACTGCGTTTTTTAAAACGCTGCATTTTTAAAACACTGCATTTTGTAAACGTTGTACCAAACGGGCCCATAATTTAAACTAAAACAAAACATAAATTTAACATAAACTAACATGATTTGGATCCATTTTTTATATTTGGTATGAATAAAAGGTAGGAATTTTTTTTTAAATACTAATTAAACAAAAATCATTATAAGTTTATTAAACAAAAATAATCATAAGTTTAAACTAACTTTAAACTAAATTAGCATATATAAATTTGCATAAATTAAACTAAGCACGAAACATAAATTTAACATAATTTAAACTAAAACAAAACATAAATTTAACATAAACTAACCTGATTTGGATCCATTTTTTATATTTGGTATGAATAAAAGGTAGGAATGTAGGAAGATTCAGATTATTTCGGACAATTTTTGGTGTGTTTTTGAATGTATGAAAGGGTTTATTTTTTTTCAAGTGAAATGTGGGTGAGAGGGGGCAAATCGGGTTTAAAGGGGGTGAAAGGGGGGGGCTTTGGGGAAGGGGGAAGGGGGGCCTCGTGGCTGGAGGAGGGAAAGGGGGCCGTGTAGGAGGGAGGGGGGCTGAGTGTCTGGGGGGATGGAAGGGGGCCGGTGTGGAGGGAGGGAAAGGGGGCCTGGTGTACTGAAGGATGGAGGGTGGGGGCTGTTGGGGAAATGGTGGAGGATGGGGGGTTTCATGGGCAAAAGAGTCACTTCCAGGGGGTGATTTAGCATGTTGGGGGGTGCTATTTAGCACCACTCTTTAATATATATATATATATATATTTTTTTTTTTTTGAGATATTATTTTTATCATTTTACCAATAATTTAGTTCCTACTTTAATTGATAAATCACTCTCACATGGACATCTTTGGAAAAAAACACACACACACACAAGATCTAATATTTGTAATAGAGTCAATTAGCTTTTTTTAACATAGACTTGTTTTTTTTTTTAAAGAATGGAGGGATTAATATGAAGACATAAGTACATAACTAAGCTGGTAGTCTCCAAGTGTATCGTGTGTTTTGAAGTGCAAGTGCTTGACATCGGTCATTTTATCTGTGGTGTTCCTTTTGCATTTTCATTACTCATCGTTGTGTGTTTGTTAAGTGGGTATTTCATCTCAACAAAAACAATCAAGAGGCTCGTTTGGAGCATTCCACATATATATGTCAACATATATATATATATATATATATATATATATATTCAGAGAAATATGCCCAGAATCATGCAACAAAATGTGTCACTCGCATATGTATGATTGATAATAGGTAACATGCAATCATTGGACCCTAATTGATACAAGTTTGAAACAAAAAAAATTGAAAGGAGAAAAAAAAAAAAAGTCACAAAGATTTTACTAACAACAAACAATAGTTTGCAATAATAACAATAAGTTTAAGAACAGATAAGAAGTAAGACGACCCCCCAATGACTACGAAAAATCAGCAAGCAAACCAGTAACTTATTGCCCAGCCTAAAAAGGGAAAGACCTAGCCAACCAGTACCCATTGATCTCAGACAACTTTAATCACAGTATCTGAGTCCGTCATACGTAAGTCATATCCTCACTCTGTACCTCTCTTCACTTCACTACATAATGTACATAACCTTGAATCTGCACAACAAGTTTTAGCTTCTTCACTTTCCAAAGACGCTGAGGTAAAGGTAATAAGATCTTTTGGTTTTTTTTCATCTTCTCTGAAAAAGCTCTTACAAGGGTGTGCAAACTCATGCCACAAACGAATCGCGTCGCTTCTTGGGATTCGCAGCTGCTTCTGGCTGACCTTTTCTCATCATGGCCACAAACTCATCATAGTTGATCCGACCATCCTGCAATAATTCATACAATCACTTGCCTTGTCAATCCTGTAATATTATCTGATGATACTAACATAAACTAGGTAAGCACGAGACTGAGTGTAATAGTGAGGTTGCACACCCAGAGTTAACTAGGTAAGCATCTTCACAAATTCCAACTGGGGAAGGGGAGGGAGGGGGTTGCCTCTTGCACCAACCCACCCTTTTCACTAACATAATCAGCTCTTATTTCTGGAAATGCCTTATTGTTGGCACTTAGGTGCTTGCTAACGCCTTATGTTTCCTTTTTCAAACTCTTAGGACCAGAAAAAATTAACTTGCAGTGAATGTGTCATTTAGTTTTTCGGTTGGTCTCCCATTTAAGATTCAAGGAAATGATCTAATAGAAGATGCATCATTTCAATCTTTCAGATTCGACGATATGTGGCTCACAATATCACACATCTCTGTTTGATCCGTTCATCTTACTGGCAATGCAAAGGAATTAGATTTCATTTTGTTAGCAAATACAAGTATAACTGGATGTGTGTTCCTTACGTTATCTGCGTCAACTTCCGATATGATTTCCTTTATGTCTTTATCATCATTCATTCCAAATTCACGGAGAGCTTGCTCTAGCTCTTCTCTGGTTATGTACCTGATCACAGAACCAGGGTTGGTCAAATTATACATCAGAGAGAGAGAGAGAATTAAGTTTAGATTTCAGGGAAACTTGAATAACTCTGATAAGAATTGTAATCATAGTCAGTAGTTACCCGCTGCTGTCTTTATCAAAATATTGGAATGCAGTGTAAAGATGCTCTTCTCTGTCCATTCTGTTCAAATGCATTGTTGCCGTGATAAACTCGTCGTAGTCTATGGTTCCATTTCCATCTGCATCAGCCTGTTTATGAAGAATGTACATATCCCCACCCACATGAAATATACGAGACGAGGACATGGTCAGAAGATCCAGAACAAACTTCCCACTTTCCAAAATTTTCCAACTTTTCCCTTCAAAAAAAAAAAACAAAGAGACTATTTCTCTGATAACTTACAGCCTCCATCAACTGTTTAACTTCATATTCAGATAGCTTTGTCCCCTGCTTGGCTAGTCCTTGCTTTAGCTCCTCGAGTGTTATTGTACCACTATTATCAGTGTCCATGCCTTTGAACATCTGCTTCAACCCCATGATTTCTTCCTCTGAAAGGCAGCCTGCGATAACCTACTCATCCCCCAACAATTACAAACCAAACAATTACTTAAGTTCCTAAGTTATGTCCAAATACAAATAATTAAGCAATCACAAAATGCAAATTTAGACAACTTCAACTAATTAGTTAAGTAGCACTTTGAGCGGTGGGCAAAGTACGTAGACTCTTAAGTTTAATCTGCATCTTCTCATGACCATGAGTGATTCATGATATGGTCATGAGGAACTAATTAATGTCAAAACTCAAAATACTATACTTAAAGGAAAACATTTGAAAAGCAACAAGTCAATCAAATTTTCTGAGAACTGATTATTAAACCAATGAAGCTATTAAGAATATGATTTCGCAAAAGCTTGAAATAGTACAAGTGTTCCCATCCAAGCTGATATATAGTACTAAAAAAAGATCTAGTAAGTACCCGAAGAGCAACTTTCTTGAATTTATTCATTGCTCTGAACTGTTTGAGCCTATCAAGAACAGCATTGTCAAGGGGTGTATCAGGTGCTTCTCCATCTTCCTTGATCCATGGATGAGCTGAAATAGGATTCAAGCACCATATTACATTTATGCATCACAAAATTTAATTTTCTTATCCAATGATGCAGCATAACAAAATCATCCAGACATAAATCAAAACATTTTCATTTGACTTGCTCAACATTTCAAAATTTTAAATCGATGATACGAAATTTAAATATATATTCATGTTCGCTTCGGCAGTATAATCAATCATACTTACAAAGAACTTGAAATGCGGTCAGCCTTTGCTTCGGGTCCGAAGTCAACATCTTCCTAACAAGGTCCTTGGCCTGAGGAGAAATTGAAGGCCATGGGTCACTGGTAAAATCAATGTGGCCACGCAAGATTGCATTGAATATCCCGTGCTCGGATTCTGTCAACAAATTTTTCTTGTTATTGAACCATTTTATTACTTCATTCTTCACAAATTATTTCTCTAGTCACGAGGTGGGATAATTTTTTTTCTTTTCTTCTTCCTTTTTGGCCCTAAAGTAAGTAAAAGAACTTCACCTGCCCAAAAAGGAGGAACTCCACACAGAAGAATATATAACATGACCCCAATGCTCCAGATATCAACTTCCGGTCCATATTTTCTCTTCAAGACTTCAGGTGCAATATAATATGCACTCCCCACAATATCTTTAAATACTTCTCCTGCAATATGCATGGGAGTAGGCAAACGTTATGTAGTGAGATAGTGTTCACTTGGCAAGTTTTCTTAAACACATGCAATTGTATCTCAGCCTAAGTGCAATTTGAAGACTTATATGGAATGGCATCTCTAATCACATGTTTTATCTAAAATAACATCCTCTTTTATATTTGTTGAAAGACTTCTTTTTTCTTAGTGTTGTTTGTTGGCTCCAGAATTCATGTGCTCAACTGAACGACTGTACATCATTATTCGAATGCAAGACGTGTAGAAAATCATTTTTTATGCATATCAAATCAATCTCGACCAAGAATTATAAAATTTACTATGCCACATTTTCATACTGCTTCAGAAGTCTCTCTCTCTCTCTCTCTCTCTCTCTCTCTCTCTCTCTCTCTCTCTCTCTCTCTCTCTCTCTCATTGTTTTAAATATTCATGCATGAAAATAGCTTTATGCTGTGCTGGACTTCCAGAAAGAAACAATGGCTATGTCTTTAAGATAACCCAATGTCAAAATGTATCCTCAAGATAAAAGAAGAATGCAAAGACAAGAAGAAGAAAAAGAAGAAGAAGAAGAAGAAGAAGAAGAAGAAGAAGAAAAAAAGATTTTATTACCTTGCTTGTAGAATACAGATAGACCAAAATCCGTAGCCTTGAGAGGTGAATTCTCTTCCTTATTCAAGAGAAGGAAGTTTTCGGGCTTGAGATCTCTATGAATGACTCCCATTGAATGGCAAGTGTGCACGATCTGAACTATGGTTCTTAGCAACGACGCAGCAGCCCTCTCCGTGTAATGCCCCTTTGCAATGATCCGATCGAACAACTCCCCACCGGCACACAACTCCATCACCAAATGCACTGAATGCTTATCCTCGAAAGCACCCTTAAGTTCCACAATATTTGGCTGCCCTGTCAAATGATGCATTATCTGGACTTCCCTCCTCACGTCCTCGATATCCTCCTTATTGACGAGTTTCCTCTTGGCGATTGTTTTGCAAGCAAACTGCTCGCCGGATTGTTTATGGGTGCAGAGATGGGTGACACCAAACTGTCCCCTACCTAGCTCTTTACCGATGGTGTAAAGAGTGCGGACGTCTTCCATGGGTCGACCTAAGACAGGACCGACAGCAGCAGGTTTGGAAGGCTTGGAAGAATGATTAGGGGAAGCAGAGGGAGGTGTCGTTTTAGGAGGGGTGGTGGGGTTATTACTTTGAGAGGCGGATTTCTCATCATTTTGATCAGGAACGGATTTATCGTCACTATTGGTGGCATCTCCGGCTTGGGAACAACAGTTCCCCATTAGAAGACGTACGGGATCAAAACAAGGAGAAGCAAGAGGGATATGAGGATGGAGGTGGCTCTAGATCGATCGGAGGTGGAGCAAAGAGGAGAAAAGAGGGAGGGGGTTTGGGTTGAAGAAAAGAAGGTTTAGGGAGAGAGAGAAACTGGAGGAGGGGGAGGAGGAGGAGGAAACATCATGGATGGTGGAGAACGAGAAAGGTGCAAAAGAGGATGAAACAAGGAGGAATGAGGAGGAATATTGGAGGGCATGCAGTGATGGTGAGAGATTGTAGGGGCTGGGGCAAACAGTGAGAGGGGGAGGGAGAGATGTTTGTTGAAAATGGTTTGAAAGAACCTTTGTGAGTTTCAAAGTTGCATTAAGACAGTTTTTGGTTAAGAGGATTTCCCGGGAAATTTACAACTGCTTTTTAGAAAAAAAGGTAGTTGGTTGGCTGTCTGAGGCTATAAAGCCTCTTCAGGGTATGTAATACTCCATAAAAAAAAAAAAAAATCATCAGCTTAGGTTGGGAGGATATGTTTGTTGTTTACAAAGACCCATCTGAAAAGATAGAAGCAGAGAGAGTGTGGATTGGATTGAGCAATCATTAATTACCAAAGAATCACAAATGACAAACCCTCCTCCTCCTCCTCTAACAAGAAAGATTGATTATTCAATGAGGCTTACAGATATCCCATTTATTTTTTGACACATGATAATATAATCCGATCGAATAAACTAAACCCCTAATTAGAGAGGTTACACGACACCTCACAACCATAGCCTCAAGAGTAGACATATACTCCCTCCGTCCGTAAATTATTGTTTCCGTCCCTAAATTATTGTCTTGTTTTAATCGATACACGAATTAAAAAAATAATAATTAATTTAATTATTAATATTAGTATAGTGTGTTGTTTCCTTTAATGTACATGTGCATGTGACCCATAATTAAAGTAGGACGAAAAAGTAAGGGTAAAATGGTAAAAATGTATCATAAAAAAAAACTTTCAAACAAAATAATTATTTAGTGACGGACAAAAAAGAAAAGGAGGACAATAATTTAAAGACGGAGAGAGTAATTAGTATAATACAGTACTTTACCCTAGTGACATGGCAAGATTTTTCTACAACCTACGGGGCGGCTAATAAGTAATACACCCTACGTCCCTAAATTATTGTCTTTTTTTTTTTTTCCGTCCCTAAATAATTGTCTTGTTTGAAACTTTCCTTTTTAAAACATCACTTTTACCGTTTTACCCTTACTTTTTCGCCCTACTTTAATTATGAGCATTAAAATAAATTACACACTATATCAATATTAATAATCAAGTCAACTATTTTTTCTTAATCCGTGTGTCAGGTTAAACACGACAATAATTTAAGGACAGAGGGAGTATATGTGATTTGTTAATTGTAGGGCAAAATTCAGGCCGGTCCCTTTTAAATAATTTTCAATCGCTAAAATACACTATAATTGTTTTCAATGGCTAAAGGACAATTTTTTTTGCAAAATATCATTTATGCCCTTTAAAAACACGGAACAGTGCACGCTATGAATCATAAAAACAAAAAATGATGCATTGCAATACAACACAATGCACATAAAAACACGAAGCCCACACTGTGCATCGCAAAACAAAGACGATGCACAAATTACCTTTTTCACTTACGATGCACCAAAAGTTGTGCATCGACTAGAAATACAAACTATTTTCAAAAACACACAGCAAAAAAAATCCTCTTCACTTCAAAAAACAAAACAAAAATTCTTAAAACCCTTCGAAAATTTTGCAAAAACTTTTGAAAATATTATCGTGAGTTACTATCAAACAGAGAAAAAATGTCTTCTCAACTACAAAAGAGCTCCGAAAAAAAGGCAACAACCACCAGAACCAATATACTGAACTTAAGCGATTGAATATTCTACAAAAGGTACCGGCCGGTACCTTTTGTGGAATATTCAACCGCTTAAGTTCACTTTATTTGTTTTCTTTTGTGTAAGTCTCTTTTAAGTGATAAATTGATTATTTGTTCCAAAATTGTCCCTGTATCGACATATGACGCTTTTTAAGTGTATTTTGTGCATCATCATTTGTGTTAAATGTGCATCGTCAATATATTTTGTGATTTTTGTGTTAAGAAATGTACATCGTGTGCATCGTCAAGTATAAAATGAGCATCGTCAACGTATTTTGTGTGAATTTGTGTTAAGAAATGTGCATCATCAAATATAATTTTGTGCATCGTCAAGTATAACAGTACTAAAATTTTTTGTGCATCGTAATGGACAATATGTGCATCGATTGTTCGCCGTGGTGAAATACTTTTGTGCATTGTGATGGGCAATTTGTGCATCAGGAAATACAACACTTTTCATCGCGACTTACAAAATTTAAATCCAAAACAAAACGGTGTGTTAACGTTTTCAGTGAACGCGATTAATCAAAATAATGCATTGTGATGCATCAAAAACAACAAAAGTTTGCGATATGATGCATAAAATTATATTCAGTTTTATATGCAAATTTGTAACCCTACAAATCTGTTTTTGAAACCCTAAAATGTACTCATTCAGCAATACTAACCTGATACTTCGTTTTTATTGGTTCTAGTGGTTGCTGCCTTCTTTCTGGTGCTCTTTTGTAGTTGAGAAGAAGTACATTTTTTCTCTGTTTGATAGTAACCCACGATTATGTTTTCAAAAGTTTTTGAAGGTTTTAAGAATTTTTGTTTTGTTTTTGAAGTGAAGATGGTTTTTTTTGCTGTGTATTTTTGAAGTGAATGGGGGTTAGTTTGTTTTTCTAGTCGATGAACAACTTTTGGTGCATCGCAAATGAAAAAGGTAATTTGTGCATCGTCTTTGTTTTGCAATGCACAGTGTGGGCTTCCGTATTTTTATGTACATCGTGTTATATTGCGATGCATCGTTTTTTATTTTTGCGATGCATAGCGTGCACTGTTCTGTATTTTTAAAGGGCATAAATGACATTTCACACAAAAAAAAGTATGTTTTAGCGATTGAAAACAATTATAGTGGATTTTAGCGATTGAAAATTGTCTAAAGGGGACCGCCCAATTTTGCCCAAAGAAATACTCCCTCCTCGGTCCACTCAAAGAGTCTACATTTAAAAAGTCTCATAGTTAATGGATGTTTAAGATTAGGCCAAAATATGAATTACCCCCAAGGTTTTCATCAAATCCCAAAGTGCCCCCCACATAAGGTTTGCCCCAGAAACCCGTCTGATATTTCCAATTTTCCCACATAACCCCCTAGCCGTGATGACCGTTAGAAAGTTAATGTTTTTCACATTTACCTTGCACGTGTTGGGGGTTATTAGGTAATTTTCTGATATATATAAAATAACACTAAATAAAGGGGGTCAAAATGTCAAAAAAGAAATTACTTATTTTCTAATTAAAGGGGGTCAAAGTGTCATAGTGGATTTTGAGAAACCAAATTGCTGTCAAGAACCCAGAAAATTTCAATCTCAAAATTTTCCAATCTCCAATCCACCGTCTCAGAAATTTCCAATCTTTAATCCACCATCTCCTTCCCCTAATTCGTCAGCCTAACCCCTCCCGACCAATGCCGCGCCATCTTCATGTGCCCCGAAATCCTCACCTCCCCTCTCCCTAACGTCATCTCCATCTTCAATTTGAGTCTTTATCAAAATGAGCATAAACCCGGTAGACATGCCCAAACGGTTCGGAACCGGCGATTCGAACCGGAACCGAACCGCCCAAAAAACCGCATAAACCGGAATCGTGAGAAACCGGAACCATCCCTGAACCGGAACCGCCGGTTACACGATTCGGTTTCGGTTTCCAATTTCTCAAAACCGTGAACCGCCGGTTCCAAACCGTGAAAAATCGCCAAAATTTAAATTTTTTATTTTGAAATTTCCTTGTTTACTCTATAATTTCAAAAATGAAAAGTTTACAAAGTTTCAAAAATTCAAAAAATGCTTTGTACAAAGTTTTAAGATGAAATCTTTTTTAAAAAAAATTATAAGAAAATATTTAAAAAATAATTAAAAATTACGGTTTGAAACCGGAACCGGCTTAGCTGGTTTGGAACCGGAACCGGAACCGTAACCATGATTTTTCGGTTCGGTTACGGTCTGTTGTCTGGCGGTTTTTGGAACCGGCGGTTCGAACCGTTTGAGCATGTCTAAAACATGGGCGTAGATGAGCATAAACCCGGGCGATCCACTAGCTATGATTTTGGATTCCTTCGTATTAAGGTGGTTACTTGTTTTCTGTTTGTGTTTCCATACCTGCAATGTCCTCCATATTGATACTGGCATTGTAGGCGATAGATGATGCGGGCCATGATAAAGTAAGTCTTTTCAAAGTAATTAAAAGGATTGGAAGCAGTTGATCGAGCTATAGGGCAGCTGGCCAGGCTTCTTTGGGAGGCAGAATCAACTGGAAATTTCCAGTATTCCCTTTGTGTCACAGGGGACCACTCTACTCCAGTAGAATATGGAGACCACAGTTTCGAACCGGTGCCGTTTGCATTGTGTCGGTTAAAAGACTTTGTGGGTGCGGTGGGTAGGGAATCAATGATTTCACAAACTTCCCTTGATCCATTCCCTCTTCTAACAATCAAAGCAGGCGAAGACCTGTCAGATAGTCTGGGGACAGAATGTGTGGTGGTAGGGATTTTGGTAATGGGTGGTGGTGGTGATGGTGATTTGGTGAGTGGGTGGTGGTGGTGGATTTTGGTAATGGGTTGGATGAAATTAAAAGAAAAAAAAAGGTTTAATTGTTTTGTTTTTATTTTTTGTACTTTGACTTTGGACACTTTGCACCCCTTTATTTAGTGTTTGTTTTACATATATGGTAAAAGACCTAATTGTCCCCCTCGTGCAAGGCACATGATGCAAAAACGATAATTTTCTAACGTTGTGGACGGCCGGGAGGCTAACTGGGAAAATTGGAAATGTCAGACGGGTTTCTGAAGCAAACCTTATGTGGAAAGCACTTTGAAATTTGGTGGAAACCTTGGGGGATAATTCATATTTTGGCCTTCACATTATTAAAATTGATCATAAATACAAGAAAGCTAAAGCATAGTCAAGATAAATTAGTTGAAAGATTACGGAGATTGAAGGTAATTTTTTTAAAAGTTGACTCTTTAAGTGAAAGATATTAAAATTAAATAGTGAACTATTTGTATGAAACGAAAGGAATATATTTAATTCGTTATTTCAATGGACTTGTACAAATTCTTTGACCATTGGAATTAGATATGTTGAGTTGATAACTGGGTCTCATGCACGCATTGTAACATCCCAAAATGAACAATATATTTAATTTATTATTGAGAACCTAATTAGAATCAAAACACTTGTTGAATGTGAAAGAATTGTAGCTAGGACTGTAACCAAATGTGCGATGACTTGTGTGTACAGCTGTGCACACAAGTGTCAGCACAATAAAGCAAACAACTTTTTCCAGAAAAAATAACTTAAAAGAACAGAATATAAATGCAGGGGAATAATTAAAATTTCAGCAAGAAACGTCTTGCTGAAAACCTTTTCATAAAAGCACACCTTGCTAGATAACAAGTTGTGAAGAAAACACTTACAATGAAAAGAAAGTAAAGAACTAAAGATCAAAACTGAGTTCTAATCTAAGAACTACAAAAAACACAAAATCAATCTCGAAGGATCAATCTCTGATCTTCAAGATACAAGAACAAAAACTCTCAACGACTTCTCTCTCAATAACTCGGTATAAATCTCGTGGAAATCGGTTATCAATAATGGAGGCGGAAGTCTCTTTTTATAGCCAATCAAGAAACCTTCATTGACAAGGATTCAATCACTTCCCTGTAATCAAGATCCTTTTTTCCTTATCTCCAAGAGTCCATTACTCCTTGAGTCTTTTACCTAAAATACAAAACCTTACTAAGAATAAAACGATAGTCGTTAGTCAACCTAAACTTTATTTACAATTTATTTTCTAATCTATTTAAGTAAAAAATATACATAACTTTAAATATCAGAATCACAAAGATTTAAGGAAATATCAAGAGTATTTTCATACTCTTTCAATCTCCCCCTATCTTTGTGGTTCTGATCAAAAACCTGCTTCACAAGATTTAGAGATCTTAGACGAGAAATTGTTGTTCAATGTCGAACTCCACCATTTCATCATCATCAGATGTTTTTCTTGCAGTAGATGCTCCCTCTGCATTCGATGTTTCTCCCCCTTTTTGAGATGCTCCCCCTGCATCGACATCGAAGTTTCTCCCCCTTTTTGAGAGGAACCATAAAGAACCGCTTCCAAGTCTGCAATGCTTTTCTCCAACCCAGCTATTACAATAGGCTTACCTTCAATCTCAGCCTTGTGAGATGTGATCTGAGCTCGGAACATAGCAATCTGGGCTTAAATGGCGTGGCTGTCTGGTACAGCTGCTGTGCGCAAGGTTGTGTGCACAACTGGCGGTGCAGGTTGTTACACAAAGACTGAAGGAGAAGAGATCCCAGAAAATTTTGCAAGATCATCAAAGCAGGAGCTATCATTCATGGTCTTGGGGACTTTAAAGAGTTCAGAAATGATAGAGAGAGAACGGAGAGAGAAATAGAGGAGAGAGATTATAGGAGTTGTGAGGAGAGATGTGAGGTGAGATGTAAGGAGAATTGTGATATGACTTGATTTACCAACTTAAAGCACAACATTAAAGAGGGATAATGATCACATACCTTGGTAATCGGAATACTAGATGGAGAAGAAACCGTGTGATGGTTAGAGTTGTGCCCCTTTGAACTTCCAAAAACATAATGGATTAGGGATCAAAAAAAAATGTAACAACCTTACCAAATTTTGTGACATGACTTGCTTTCCTTAACCAAATAGGAACATGCCTTGAATAAACAACTCCTCACCGTAGTCTCCTCTGACTACTAGAATTTACAAACACCACTCTATAAAAAGATCATGAAACACAATAGAAGTATTAGGACAAGAAGCTTGAGAATTAACAAAAATTGCTCATATTTTTACCAAGAATTTCGAATGTCCAACTTGATTAATATGCCTATTATGAGAGAACAATGCACACACAGTGAGGATTTTAATCTCAATAAATTGCAACATGGTATGACTAAATCACATATTGACATAACTTTGACCAACAAGAATTCAATGAGATAACCCTCAATCGTGTAGCCTCTAGAATGTCTCCATATTAGGCATTGAATCAGTCACTGAGAAGGAGCTATTCACTCTCACACCATAGTGCTTCCCAAATTTTTTTCCCAAATGATGCAACAATAAGTCATTGGCATTGAGCACATGAGTGGAAGCTTCAAAATAAATGGAGGCAGCTTGTTTTTCTCAGTGACCTTAGATTAGACACCCACTCCATGATAATTATCAAAAAAATATGTTAACAAGGGAATTTTATCACCAAGTTAGGAGGGATCTCACATTCAAGAGTCAAAAAAAGTCAATAAAGAGAAATAGACAAGTGATCACAAGAGATAATCGTGCAATGCATGAATGCAGGAATTTTTAATTTTTTTTTGTGTTTTCTGTAATATACAATTATACAGAGATGCAGACAGTTGTCTGAACAGTTGTGCAGTCATCTGTGATCACACAAACCGAGAGAGTTCTTAAGGAAAAAAAATCTCTCAAAATCCAAAGCCTTGGTAAATATATCAGCAAGTTGATTTGTTGTTCCAACATGTTCAAGTGTAATAATTCTGTGTTCAACAAGATCTCTTATAAAGTGGTGCCGAATATCTATGTGCTTTGTACGGGAGTGTTGAACAGGATTTTTAGCAATATCCTTAGCACTCATGTTATCACAAAATACAGTTGGGGTTTCACTTTTCAATCCATAATCCTTTATCATTTGGTTCATCCACAGCAATTGGGTACAACAACTACCTACTGCCACATATTCTGATTCAGCAATAGATAAAGAAACACAGTTTTGTTTCTTACTAAACCAAGACACAATATTATTCCCTAAATAGAAACCCCCACCAGTGGTGCTCTTTCTATCATCCGTATTCTCAAATATCCATTTGGTCCCAATCACATTGACGTGAGAAGGCCTAGGAACTAAGAACCAAACGTCATTTTTCTCGAACTGGATTAATTCCTCCTGCATGGCATTAATCCAATTCTCATCTTTCAAGGCTTCCATGACATTCTTTGGTTCATAATTAGCAACAAAACAACACGAGTTTACCTGATGGTACAAAGATTGTAAACATAACAAACCTGCAAGGTCACGGTAATTGACCCTTTTTCCTCATGTTTTCATGCCTTCATCCACTTCCCCTATGACCTGAGATGTGGGATGATTTCCATGTATCCTGGAAGGGATGTCCCTCTTTCTGCTTACATCCTCTTTATCAGTTTCAGAATCTGAACATCGATCTTCATTTGTTTGACCACTTGTGTTGTCAGTTGTTTGAACAACTGGTTGAACAACTGTTTACATAGCTGGCTGTTCTACAGGTTCATTCACATTTGCTGGTTCAGATTCTTCATTAACTGGTTCTGGCTCACAAGTACAACCTGCAATATCATCCTCAACCGTTTTGACATTTAGATCAGTAGCATCATCAAAAACAACATTTATGGATTTCATGACAGTTTTGGTTTTGAGATTATAGACCCTAAACGCCCTACTGTTAGTAGAGTACCCAATGAAAATGGCTTTGTCACTTTTGGAATCAAATTTAGAAAGATACTCTCGGTCATTCAAGATGTAGCAAATACACCCAAATACATGAAAATATTTGACCGAGGGTTTCTTTCCAAGTAAGATCTCATAGGGAGTCATAGTACTTCCAATTCTTAGAAAGACACGATTCCCCACATGACATGCTGTATTTACAGCTTCTGCCCAAAATATTTTGGAGAGATTTTTAGAGCTTAACATCACTCTAGCCATCTCTTGTAATGTGCGATTTTTTTCTTTCCGCTACCCCATTTTGTTGAGGGGTTTTGGGGCCTGAGAACTCGTGAGTAATCCCCTTTGAATCGCACAAAGCTGAAAAAGTGGCATTTTCAAACTCAGAACCATGATCAGATATGACTCTAATGGCTTTTAAACCATATAAGTTTTTGACCCTTTTATACCAAATTTTGAACCCATCAATGGTGTTGGACTTTTCCCTTAAGAAAATTACCCATGTATATCTAGAAAAATCGTCCACACACACAAAACAGTATTTTTTTCGAGACATGCTTTCTACTTCCATAGGACCCATTAGGTCAATATAATTCAAGACACCTAGTGGTTCCACAGTTTTGAAGCTTTTTATGACTCGATTTTGTTTGTTTCCCTTTTTGACATGACCCACACACACTTAATTTCTTAAGGTCCAGTTTGGGCGAATCTTTTACAGCCCCAAACTTAATTAAATCTCTGATTTTTCTTTCACTGGCATGACCAAGCTTTTGGTTCCAGATGATAGTAGACTCATCCATTTTAGTAGAAAAACATGACACGATGCTACCAACTTTATAGCAGTTATCAGAGGATCGAACACCAGTTAAAATACACTTATTTTTGTTATCAAAAACTTCACATCTGAACTTGTCAAATTTAACAAATAAGTCATCATCACACAGTTGACTTATGCTTATCAGATTTGCCTTAAGTCCATCAACATGTAGGACATTGTGTAACTCAGGCAAACCTGATACATTCAATGTACCTTTGCCAATAACTTTACCTTGAGCTCCTCCACCGAAATTGACTTTTCCACCTTTGAATGGTGCATAATCGTTGAAATTTTCTCGTGCTCCCGTCATGTGGCGAGAACAGCCACTGTCAAAATACCAGGCCCCTTCCACATTACTCTTAAAAGAGGTGAACGCTACCTGACAGTTCATGGTTTCCTTTCTTACCCAGGCAGTTTTTCTTCCAGCTTTGGGTTATGTGTACTGTTGTGTGTTTGGTTATGCACACAACTGTCTGCCCAAGTGTCCACGCATATTTCCGAAACCCAGTTCCTGTTTCATCTTGTGACAGTATGGTCGAATATGACCAGGAGCAAAGCAATGATGGCAAACATACCTTCTCCTCCTATTTTGTCTGCTTTCAGCAGAATGTATAGACTTGACAGAGGAGATGGTTTTACCCTTCTGAAAACTGCTAGCTCTTTCTTTTACAAAAACAGACTCTCCATAGCCAATTCCTAATTTTCCTTGATTCCCCATTTTCAAAACCTCTTCTAACTTAGCTTTACTAGTGTTTAGCCTTGTTAGAGTTTCTGTCTCTTTATCAAGATTTGTTTTATAATTTTCACACTCCATGTCTTTCTTTGTGAGTAAAACTTCTAACTTGGCTATGGAGTCCTTTTGAGAATCACTTTCTTTTGACAAACTCTCAACCTGAGATTTTAGTTTGAGGTTTTCTGCAGTCAATTTCTCATTTACCTGTTTAAATACCTTGAGTTGCTCCATCCGTTTGGTCCAATCAGTGTGGAGTTCAACGTAGGTATTGTGCAAGTCCTCATAGGTAGCACACTCTTCTTCTTCTGGATTATCTTTAATTTCACCAGAAGTTGAAGAATTCAAGCAGGTATACACATCAGTTGTGTAGTCAGTTGTGCGACAAGTTGTGCGATCAAGGAATTGCACATCTTCCACATCTGACTCACTATCAGACAAAGTGATCTGAGATGGATGCCATATAGACATGTTTGCAGTCTGGTCATCATCATCAGAATCACTCAAAGTAGCTGAGAAACTCATTCCACGCTTTTTAAGAGTGTTAGCACTCTCATTTGCGTAATGTCCGAATCCTTTGCAAGCTCGGCATTGAATTGAATCAATTGATTTTTTTTCTTCAAAAGTTGGCTTCTTAGTAACAATTTCCTTCTTTGATGATTCAACCGTGGAAGGAGTAGAGTGTGCTGAATTTGGAAACTTAGTAAAACGTTTCTTCTTCAACATGCTATTGAATTTTCGAGTAATCAAAGCACACTCATCATCTCCTAGGTTTGACTCATCAATATCTTTGGACAGTTGAACAAGATCCTGAGATACTTTGAGAGCACTTGCAAGAGCAATTGAATTTGCTTTGCTAGCCTCTTGTATCCCAAGATTTAATTCAAAATTGGTCAGAATACCCAGAATAGTGTCAAGTCCAACAGTGTGAACATCCTGAGTTTCCTCAATCACAGAGATTTTAATATTAAACTTTTCTAGGAGAGTTCTTAGTACTTTACTTACGAGTCTTGCATTGGATATGGATTCACCCAAGGAAAAAGACTCGTTTGAAATGTCCAAAATTTTGGCTGAGTACTCTTTTATGGTTTCATTCTCTCCCATCCTTAAATTTTCAAACTTGGTCATTAAAGTTCTTAGCTTGGTTTTTCTAACACTAGCTGGTCCTTCACAGTGAAGTTGGAGAATGTCCCAGGCTGTTTTGGCAACAGTTTAAGTGGAGAATAAACTGTACATATGAGGATCCACATGGTCAGAGATTGCTCCCGTGGCCTTGGCATTATAGTTTGCAAGAGCAATTTCCTCAATTGTCCAAGTTGCTATGGGCTTAGGTCCATAACTTTTCTCTTCTTTGCCATCAGATGTGGTTGGGGTAAGTTCAATCATGGGAGGAGTGTAGCCATTAACAAGATTAACCCAAGCACGATGATCAATATATTTAATGTGCATAATCATTTTGGCCTTCCAAATGGTATAGTTTGAACCATTTAGAGTAGGTGGTTTGTTATGACTATGGTTATGGTAACATTCCATTGTGGCTACTTTCAAGGATCGATCTCAGTTGAGTCGAGAGAAGGCTCTGATACCAATTGAAATAATTGTAGCTAGGACTGTAACCAAATGTGCGATGACTTGTGTGTACAGTTGTGCACACAAGTGTCAGCACAACAAAGCAAACAACTTTTTTCCAGAAAAAATAACTTAAAAGAACAGAATATAAATGCAGCGGAATAATTAAAATTTCAGCAAGAAACGTCTTGCTAAAAACCTTTTCATAAAAGCACACCTTGCTAGATAACAAGTTGTGAAGAAAACACTTACAATGAAAAGAAAGTAAAGAACTAAAGATCAAAACTGAGTTCTAATCTAAGAACTACAAAAAACACAAAATCAATCTTGAAGGATCAATCTCTGATCTTCAAGATACAAGAACAAAAACTCTCAACGATTTCTCTCTCAATAACTCGGTATAAATCTCGTGGAAATCGGTTATCAATAATGGAGGCGGAAGTCTCTTTTTATAGCCAATCAAGAAACCTTCGTTGACAAGGATTCAATCACTTCCCTGTAATCAAGATCCTTCTTTCCTTATCTCCAAGAGTCCATTCCTCCTTGAGTCTTTTACCTAAAATACAAAACCTTACTAAGAATAAAACGATAGTCGTTAGTCAACCTAAACTTTATTTACAATTTATTTTCTAATCTATTTAAGTAAAAAAATATACATAACTTTAAATATCAGAATCACAAAGATTTAAGGAAATATCAAGAGTATTTTCATACTCTTTCAGAATCCTGTATTCACCTTTGTTTGTTAAGAGGAAGAACATCGGCGCTATAATCTTGTTAAAACAGCATATGAATTAGTCAAGATCTGTTTGGATCAGAAGATAGCAAAAGGAAAAATTAAATTAAACTATAAAAAAAACAAAAAAAAAAAGGGTCTGTTTGGCTGCATTGAATTCGAATATAATTAGAATTGTAATTTTTTTGAATTAGAAATTGAAGATTTTCATTTCAATATAATTAGAATTCAAGTGTTTGGCTAGCGGGAGAAATCATTTCAAATTTAAATTCCAATTTTGCAATTTTCAGGCCCTTCATAGTTGAGTGATACACATTTAGACCACCCCCCCTACATTGCATAATGCATAATAATTATATTAATATCCTAACTAATCTTCAAATATATATATATATATATATATTATTGTATATCCTAACCACAAATTTACAGCAGTAACTCCCTCTCTCTCTCTCTTCACGATTAATACCCTGGGAAACAAAGTCCGAGCAATCTCCGGTGATGTGTTACAAATTAAGGATTATCACTTTATCATTCTTGTTCACTAGTACAATTTTTTTTTTTTATTTGGGTGGTGAAATCGGTGATGAGGGTACCGCCGGTGAAAAAAATGCCTCTTCTAGGTGGATCTAGTGCTTGGAAAGCCAGAGGGAGACAGAATAGGAGATGAACGACCTCAGCCTTCAGCTAGACACGTGGCAGACATTGTGGCTTCATAGGCTCCAGCTGGGCATACGCCACCTCGAACATGACGACCTGGAAATTACTATACGACAGGTCGTCTACCTCATCAGTATACTCTCTCAGTGCACTGACACAGGGACCCACAGAGCGACCTGGGGACATCCCAGGTCGACCTCACCAACATCAAGCGACCTGGCGTATGTCAGGCCGACCTTGATAGTATCGAGCGACCTGGCGTATACCAGGCCGACCTCGATACATAGCGACGGAAGCATCCGGCCACTCCGTAGTCCGAGTGTCCTATACGGAATCATACCACGCCTGAGAAGAGTCATGTTATAATTCTTTTACATATCAGTCCTAAGCATATGAGGAAACTCATTCCGAAAGACATGGGGATTATATCACCCCTATTCCGAATCCAACCAGGATTGTGGTTCCTATCTCTATAAAAAGCACCCTCAACAGGCCTCATAAGGTACCTGCAAATTACTTGCTTACATACTTCCTTAGCTTTACCTCTCACACGACGTATTGTTAATTCTCACGCCTGAGGGTTATTGCTGGGACAACCCAGCACCCCTTACGGTGTTCTTTGTTGGTCACAGGTTTTAAGCAGTTTATACTTCAATGACAATCCCTGCAACGTAAGCCGAAATCCTGCCTAGACTACACACGTGGACCAGACGACTCACACAATCTTTTTTGGCGTGATCAGTTTGGTTCCGTTGACGGGACCTGAAAGTTTTTCTGTGATCAATTATGACTTCTAAGCAAGCTTCCAAGCAAGCAGCCCCAGTCGCCAGTTTAGCAATACCTGCAACAGCTCCACCTGCCGGCCAACATATTGAGCAGCCTGAAAAAGAATCACCTGTTGTGCCCTCATCAGGGCTTCCTCTCCACCAGAATACTCGAGCTCAGAAACTGGCCAGGGCAATGAGGAGGAAAGCCTTGGGAAAGAAAGCAGCCCAGACCGCTAAAGGACCGGACCTGACAACTCGGGATGGTCGGACACCCACTCCTCCTTCCTCAGACGGTGGGGGCCCAGGAGACAGGGACGACCTCATCATGATAGACAACAGGATGCCTCCCACCCAACAGGAGATCGACCTCGCCGAGTTGGAACACATAAGAAAGGAAAAGGCTTTCTTGGAAAGACAGAGAGAGCTGGAGAAGCGCGAATACGAGCTATCCCGCAAGCTCGCCGCCCTGGCAACCCAGCTACCAACCCCGAGCTCACATCCTTCTCGAAACGATCACCACGATGGTCGACCTGAAAGGAGTGAGCCCAGGGGTCTGCAGGCTGACAGTCATCATGGGGGGTCAAGGGATGATGCTCCTAGACGAAGTGTAAAAAGCCAGCTCGGGCGAAGAGTGGAGGACCACCAGAAACCCAGCGTGAAAGATCGCTTGGGAACCCCAGACAAAGAGCGACCTAGGGGAAGCGTACATTCCAGGATGGGAGGACGAGCTAGAAGCCCCAGCCCGGCAAAATCTTACAGGTCCTACTGAGTGGAATGTAATGAGGAGCGATCTCGAAGGCCACAGGAGAGCCATAGCCACAGGTCGAAGCGCAAGTCCATCCAGCACAGTACCTCCAACAGCGATGCATCCTCGCATAAATACTCCAAGATCGACGGCCACGATCGCCGATCTAATAGGAGGGGTAGGAGCAGCGACCTGGAAGACGAGGTACTGCGCAAGATGAGGGAAAGACTGGAAGCCCTCGAAAGAGGCAAAGAAGGGAAACCATCAGGGAGCGTAACGGCAGCCTTTTGCAGAAGAATTAGGGATACTCCTCTAAATCATCGCCTGAAGCTACCGTCTCTGAAAAGTTACGCAGGAAACACGAATGCTCGAAGCCATATGTCGAGCTTCGAAGCAAAGATGAGAGTATGCACCAGAGACCTGGATCTATGGTGTATTGTATTTGTCAGCACGTTTGAAGAGGTCGTCCTAAATTGGTTCAAAGAGCTGAAGGAGGACTCTATCAGAGACTGGTACGACCTGAAGAAGGCCTTTTTGAAGAAGTATTCCTCAGCAGGCGAACTCCCCAAAAAGGAATCTGACCTTTGCGGAATCAAGCAGCGACCTGGCGAATCGTTGGAAAGCTACCTCGAGAGATTCAAGCATGTCGCTGAAAAGCTGCTTAATGTCCCCTACAAGACTATAATGGCTTTCTTCCAAGCTGGATGCCGATCTGTCAAGCTCCCATCTGAGATTGGCATGCGACCTCCTACTATCAGCGCGGAATTGTACACTGCCGCCCAGAACATTGGGAACGTCGAGAAAACCTTGGCAGACCAAGATAAGGAAGACCAGAAATCCTCTAGGGCACAGAAACAGAGAAAGAAAGACAAGTCTGGGGACCGTAAGGAAGGTGGCAGCAATGGACATGGCAAGGGAAAAGGGAAGAACAAATGGGCCAAGAAAGAGGAGTTCTATACCCCCCTTAAACACGACCAGGGAACACATCATGAACGTGCTACTTGAAGAAAACAGGATTGGCCGACCAAAACCTCAGAGAGAAACTCCCTATTCGCAACCCCAATAAAAGGTGTGCTTACCATAACGACATCGGGCACACCACTAAAGATTACATTCAGCTCAAGAAGGCAATCCAGAAGCTGATTGACAGAGGGGAGCTCAGAAGATACGAGCAGCGAGAAGGCGGCGACAGAGAAAGGCCACGGGAGGCCCCGAGGGCAAATGCTGACGAGGACGAGGTTCGGGTCAACACCATTATGGAGGAATGGTCTAGCATCACGAAGCTGAAGACAGCTATTAACAGCCTCAACCATACTGTCAGCCCGCCTCAGGTTCAAGGAGAGAAAGGGATCACTTTCCTTTCTAGGGAGCTGGCTTCTAACCCCGCTGCAAAGGGGCATGC
Organism: Platycodon grandiflorus; assembly: GCA_016624345.1. NCBI lineage: Eukaryota > Viridiplantae > Streptophyta > Magnoliopsida > Asterales > Campanulaceae > Platycodon > Platycodon grandiflorus. Next base: position 49,234,362 of record CM028366.1, on the reverse strand, counting down.
TCTGACCATTGAAGCCAAAATTGGCAGAGGTAAAGTAAAAAGAGTGTTGATCGACACAGGAATAGGGAAGGACATTCTGTTCTACAAGTGCTTCCAAGCAATCGGATTGGGCAGCTCACACTTGACCCCGAGTGGAATCAAGCTGGAAGGCTTCACCGGGCACAAGGTTGTTGTCAAGGGCACAGTTGATCTCAACGTGGTCCTCGGTTCTAAGGACAATTCTCGCACCGAGGTTATTACCTTTTTGGTCCTCGACATCCCCTCTCCGTACAATGCCATCCTGGGACTCCCAACCCAGACAAAGTTCGAAATGGTGATCTCTCCAGCTCACCAAAAAATTAAATTCCCCACGGGCAACGGGGTCGGAGAGGTAAGGAACGATCCAAGAAGCACTTTGAACTACCTCCTAGAAGAAAATAAGACCAAGGGAGCTCGGCTCAAGGGGAAACGAAAGATGACTACAGCCCACGAAGAGGTCCACCAAACAGATCTCAATGACAAGCAGCTGAAGTCAATAATAATTAAAGAAAGAACCGAGATAAGCCCTGCTAATGACCGAGCATAGCAGTCAGTGCGGGCTGGCCCCTCCAGCCTGCACAAAGAGGTAAACGAGGACGACGACATGCCCGACGTATCCAGATCGGATGCCGAGCATGCCGACTCGCCCCCGGTCGCCCGAACGCTCGAGTTGAACAGCCTCTCTACCTCGCACCGCGAAGAAAACCAGGATGACGACCTGCTCGACGTGCCCACCCTGGGCACCGAGGAGGCCGACTCATACCAGGTCACCAACGGCGACACGAAGAGAAGTCATCACAGTAGAGAGTCTAGATCCCAGGGATCAACCAGAAATCCAGCCCCATGAAGACCTCGACGAGGTAGTCATCAACTTCGAATTCCCCGAGCAGAAAGTCAAGGTCGGGCTAGAAATTGATAAAGAGGAAAGGGAAGCAATAATTGTATTCCTTCTGGAGAACAAGGACGTATTTGCATGGAGGACAGAGGACATGGAAGGAATTAGCGAGTAGGTCGCTGTGCACAAACTGAATGTTGACCCAACCATAACTCCTGTCTAACAACGACCTAGAATATTCTCCCCAGAAAAGCAGGCAGCGATCAAGGAGGAGGTCGACAAGCTACTCAAAGCAGGCATCATTGAAGAAGTTTTCTATCCGACCTGGATCGCGAACGTGGTGATGGTCAAAAAGACTAACGGAAAGTGGAGGATGTGCGTCGACTTCACCGACCTAAACAAAGCCTGCCCTAAAAACTGGTACCCATTACCAAGGATAGATCAGCTTGTGGATGCAATCGCAGGCCATAAAATACTCAGCTTTATCGACGCATACTCGGGGTACAATTAGATATGCATGTGGTTAGCCGACCAGGAGCTGACAGCCTTCCGAGCAGCAGGCACCATCTACTGCTACAAGATGATACCCTTCGGGCTCAAAAACGCAGGGGCTACCTATCAACAGATGGTGAACAAGGTCTTTGGAGACCAGCTCGGAAGAAACGCAGAGGCCTACATCGACGACATGGTCATCAAGACGAAGCAAGCCAACCACGTTGACGACCTAAATGAAACCTTCTCAAATCTCAGGAAAAATAAGATGAAGCTCAATCCATCCAAATGTGCCTTTGGAGTAAAGGCAGGCAAATTCCTGGGATACATGGTGAATGAGAGAGGTATAGAGGCCAACCCAGAAAAAATCCAAGCCCTGGTCGACATGAAGGCTCCCAGCTCGATCAGGAAAGTACAACGACTGAATGGAAGAATTACGGCTCTTGGGAGATTCATAGAAAAATCAGCAAAAAAGAGCCTCCCATTCTTTAAGACGCTACGAGGAAGCAAGAAGTTCGCCTGGACTGAGGATTGTGACAAACCCTTCGCCGAGCTGAAGGCTTATCTGGGCAGCCCGCCATTATTGACCAGCCCGGGACCTGGAGAGCGCCTCTACATCTACCTCGCTGCCTCAGACACAACCGTCGCAGCAGTCTTACTTAGTGAAAGAGACGCTGTCCAGAAGCCAGTATACTACGTCTCCCACGCACTCACAGATGTGGAGACGAGATATCTAAACACGGAGAAAGTAGTACTAGCCCTGATCATAGCAGCAAGAAAGCTGACCCAGTACTTCCAGGCCCATACCTTGACGGTATACACCGACCTCCCACTCAGGCAAATACTTCATAAATCGGATGTAGCAGGGAGAATGTTAAAGTGGTCTGTGGAGCTCTCAGGATACGATATCACATACGAGCAGCGCAAAGCAATAAAAGCTCAAGTACTTGCGGACTTCATCGCTGAAACATCATTCGTCAAGCAAGATCAAAGCTCGGCCACCACGCTGACCGAGCTGACATCTTCGACAAACCCTCCCAGCCCGTCCAAGCATATCAAGACGGCCAGCTTGTCACGCCCGCATCCATTGCACCATTGGACACTTTATGTTGACGGCTCATCCAGCAAAGCATGTAGCAGTGCAGGCCTCTCCTTGAACTCACCAGAAGGAGGAGAATTCAGCAAAGCTCTGCGATTTAAATTCCAGGCATCCAACAATCAAGCAGAATACGAGGCTCTGATCGCAGGGCTAGAGCTCGCAATAGAACTTGGGGCCAGCCAGGTCGTAATCTTCTGCGACTCCCAGCTCGTCGTGAAGCAAGTTTGGGGGGAGTACGGGGCTAATCACCCCACATTGTCAAAATACTGCGAGCTTGCAAAACACCTGTTAGAAAAATTTGAATACTGGGAGCTAAAACAAGTGGACAGGACAGAGAATGCGCGAGCTGATCACCTATCCAAGATTACATCCTCGGACATCAGCGACCTCCCTCAAGACGTATGGTTGGAAACCCTCGAGTCACTATCAGTAAATAGGGAGGAAGTCATGCCCATCAACCCGACGGAAAGATGCTGGATAGATGAAATACAAGACTATATCGAGCATGGAATACTGCCTGAAGAAAAAGACTTAGCCCAGCTAGTAAGGAAAAGAGCAGCTCGCTACACAGTGATTTCTGGGATACTATACAGGAGATCGTTCACCAAGCCATTACTCAGATGTGTCCGACCAGAGACAGTGGAAGACCTCCTCGCCGAAGTCCATGAAGGAGTATGTGGAGGTCACCCCGGCGCGAGGTCGCTGTCAGACAGAATTCTCTTCCACGGCTATTACTGGCCGACCTTGCGGAAAGACGCGGAGACCTACGTGTAAAAATGTGACAAGTGCCAGAGATTTGCCAATATCCCAAGACTGCCATCAGTTCCACAAACACCAGTAGTCGTAACCTGGCCATTTGATATGTGGGGAGTCGACCTCATAGGACCCTTCCCAAAGGCTAAAGGGGGCTGCGAATTCTTAATAGTGGCGGTAGATTACTTCACGAAATGGATAGAAGCAAAACCATTGGCTACCATAACCGAGGAGAGGGCAATCAGCTTCATACACGACTACATTTGGTGCCGATTTGGCCTACCTCGAGCTATTGTGTCCGACCATGGCACCCAATTCTCCACCAAGTTCACCCAGAGATGCGAGCAGATGAATATCAAGCACTGGAAGTCCTCGGTTGCTCACCCCCAAGGAAATGGTCACGCGGAAGCAGGAAACAAAAAGATCCTCCATGCCTTGAAGAGAAACCTAGATGAGAAGAAAGGAAGATGGCTCGACGAGCTACCCATTGTACTATGGGGAATCCGCACTTCGGTCACAGGCTCAACAGGCAAGACACCTTTCACACTGGCATACGGATCAGAGGCAATGGCCCCAGTAGAAATGGCCATACCAACATTAAGGGTAGCCCATTTTGACGAGCTAGACAACGCAACAACTCGGGGGCTCGACCTTGATTACCTGGAGGAAAGAAGGCTGGAGACAAGACTCAGGATGATCAACTACAAGCAGCTCGCCAAAGCTCACCACGACAAACGAGTCAGAACAAGATCCTTCAACGTCGGAGACTGGGTACTCAGAAAAATCGAGGTAATAGGCAGAAACGCTGGAAGGAATAAACTATCTCCAAATTGGGAAGGACCATTCAGAGTGACAGGCATAGTCAGAGATGGGACTTATCGACTAGTTGAACAGGATGGCACACTACTAAAGAATCCCTGGCATGCGGATCATTTGAAAAAATGCTATCACTGATGTAATGTTGTTTCAGATATTATCAATAAAAGAAGAATTTCTCCTATCTTGCATCAACCTCAGACTTACTTTCTACGACATTGTCAAAAATGCACCTCGCCACGTCGAGGTCACCTTACGACCTGCTCTTCACCACGCTGAAGAAGATCGTAAGTAACAAATGCTCCTCGCCACGTTGAGGTCACCTTACGACCTGCTCTTCACTACACTGAAGAAGATCGTAAGTACAAATGCTCCTCGCCACGTCGAGGTCACCTTACGACCTGCTCTTCACCACGTTGAAGAAGATCGTAAGTACAAAAGGCACCTCGCCACGCCGAGGTCACCTTACGACCTGCTATTCACCACGTTGAAGAAGATCGTAAGTACAAAAGGCACCTCGCCACGCCGAGGTCACCTTACAACCTGCTCTTCACCACGTTGAAGAAGATCGTAAGTACAAAAGGCACCTCGCCACGCCGAGGTCACCTTACGACCTGCTCTTCACCACGTTGAAGAAGATCGTAAGTACAAAAGGTACCCCGACCACGTCGAAGTCAACTCACAGCCTAATCCTTACCACGATAAAAGAAGATCATAACAGATACTTGAGCAAAATACTCTAAGTAAACACATGACTGAATAAAGGCTTATATACACAAATCAAATTATTTACAAGCCCGAAAGGGCCAAAAATACAAAAAAAAAATATTGTTTGGTTACAAGGCACAATGGCCAGATTTAGCCCGACACAGCGGGATCTAGGGGTCAGCCCGACTCAGCCTCGTGTATAGAACGAGCATGCTCATCCTGGTTCGACTTGGTGCCCCTAAATTCTTCAAGCTTAAAGTCTCCATCAAAATCCACCTCGTCGCCATCAGCCAAGGCATCGAGCAGGTAGGGGATGTTGTTGTCAAAGGGGGGAGGGGGAACCCAGGGCTCGTGACCGGCCTCGACGTCTTTCCTCACGATCAACTCGAGCTCCTCAGGCTGATAAGGCACGAGCTCGTGCCCGCGTCGAGCTAGGTCTCCTTTCAACTCGGCATCCCCCCACTTGACCAGATCTCGAAGTGGGGTGCCGCAGGCCGCTGCAACACGAAGAATTTGTGCCTTGCCCTTGTCGTAGTATGAAAGAATTTCATCCATGTACGATGGCGTCTTCTTAAAATTTGCAATAATGGCATCCGGGCTTGGCATCTTCCTCGCTTCCGCCAACTGCTTCTCCAGCTGGGCAATCTTACCCTCAAAGTTCAACTTTGATTTGGTAAGTTCACCCTGAGCAGTAAGGGCATCTCCCTGCGCAGATTTCAGATCGGCATGAAGCTTAGCCCGATCTGCAACAACCACTGCGAGCTCCTGCCTCAATTGATTGGCATCTTCAGCAGCACGATTTAGCTCCTCAATCTTGCTGGAAGCAAGATCTTGACTCAGCCTGATATCTTCTCTTGAGCCTTGGCTGCAGCACTTTCAAATTCAGTAATACGAGCAAGGGCTTCGGTGAGCTAGGCCCTACTGACACTCTCTAATTTTTCCTTTTCAAGCTCGGCAACACGCTCGTTGGCCTCCCGCCTATCTTTGTGCACTTGAGCCAGTCTGTTCGCAAAAGATTTTATACCAGCAGCAAACTGCGAAGAGGAGAGGTCAGAATAAAGGGAAGAGAACTAAAGGAAATAAACAAAAGAAGAAATCCAACAAAACTTCTTACATGGGTGAGGTCGATTCCCATGATGCCAGCCAGGCGAGATGGAGTGCAATCATTGAAGGACTCACCCAAACTCTCGTCGACAATATCCAAGACAGCCTTCCTGCCAAATTCCAAAGAGTGAGTCCCAGGGCTCAAGGTTGTTCCAGCTCGCGGAGATGTAGCCGAGCTGGGCACAGAGTGCACCTCAGTGGAAAGGCCCGCAACGCTTTGTATACTCCCTGCTGGAGAAGCTCGCCTTGTAATTCAGGCTCAGTGAACTCGGGAGGCCCAGAAGGTTGAACAATCTGGAGGGGCACAACGGGCATCACGGGCAGCACAGGCTCAGCAGTTTCGGGCTCCTCAACCCTTAATTTCTTGGCTGATGCAGAAGCCGACATGGACAAGGATTGCTTCACAGGAGCCCTCGAGCCCGACGCCTTTTCTTTGCCCTTGTCAGCAAACAGAGCAATTGTGGGGAGCACCTCGGCAGTCCCGGCCAAGGTCACAGCTACCCAGGCCCGACCTAGCTGCTCAGATCGTTCTGACTTCGCTTGAGCTCGCCTGCTCGAGCTCCTCCTCCTCATCACATCATCCTCCATCACTGCAAAATCAGAGGGTCAGACACTTATAAAGTATATGGGCATGAATAAAGAAGGGGGGCTTTACAAAAGTACATTTGAAAGAACTCATTTATAAATGCAACCCCTCTCCGAATCTTTATGGCAGCCCGAGCAGTGCTGGTGGAGTACAAAATCTTTGTGAAGTAGCCACCCCAGAAAACTCTCAAACGGGGGAAAGGTGCACAGCGATTCCAGGCCGGTGACTTTTAATGGGGACAGCCCGGCGACGACGAGGAGGTTTTCGTCCTGAACTATTCTCCTCCAGTCATAGCATCGAACCTGAGTTTTACCCCGTACACCAAAGGGAGCTTCCAAGGCCTGTTTGGCCGACCTGTCGTACTCATCCAGGTCGGCATGATGAACCAGGGTGTAGGGCTCCTCAGTCGGCACTGCAAAATTCCATCCAAGTCTACTCTCAACCAAAACGACCTTGTCAGCCCAGCCCAAGACTTTGCCAGGGGGATCAGAAAATAACTTTACCCTATAATTTTGGCTTTTGGCCTGGAGGTGGTTATTGTTGCGGTCGAGGTAGAAATAATGGCAGAACAGAGTCAGGGTCGGCTCAAATCCTAGAATACGCGTACTCGCAGAAAAACAGATGAGGATTCTCATGGCATTCCAAGTAAGGTCTAGAGGGACCATGGAGGTGACATCGAGGAATTCACAGATAAATGGGTCCAGAGGGAGTCGAAGGCCCAGCTCGAAGAAGCTCAAGTAGAAGCCAACCCGACTTCGCATATTCCTCAAATCATGAAGACCGAGCTCGGGGTCAGGAACATGACCTCGATAATCATCAGAATTACAGGGATACTTTGGAGTCCATATGCCCAGGTCGGCAACGGTCATCTTATTCCTCCAATCTCGGAAGGCTCGTTTTACAGCACCCCCAGCATCAACGTCAGCCTTCACCTTCCTCTTTTTACTTCGGGGAGCTCGCAAAACGTGGCTGGCATCAAGAAACGAGCTGGAGGACACCGAGGTGACAGACCTCGAAGGCCCTGCAACCTTACTAGCTACCCTATGCTCATCAAAGTACAAGTAAAGAAGCCCTGACATGGCAACGTCATACTTCTTGATGATCCTCATCGAGGTGCCGAAGGGAATGTCATCGACCTTGTAGGGTTCATCGGCAGGGACGACCAGGCCATCCAAGTTGGCACCCCAATAAGTCAACAGAACTTTTGCTTCACTTGGCAGTACAACTTTCCAATCCACATCCTCGGTCTTGTATATAGCGTGACCCTTTTGCGGCCTAGCAAACATGGGCCCTTCGTTGGCACGTTTAATCCTCATGTCCTCAGAGAAGGAACACGAGGAAAAAGACCTAACAGGGAGAATGGTTGTGAAGAAAAGACAGATCGGCCTAGACACTACGACCTAGACGGTTTGACCTGGACAGGTCGACCTGGATGAAGGGCTAAAGGACGTGATTCGCCGGAACCCTAAAATTCAAAATGACCGGAACCCTAAACTCAAAATCCGGCCAAATCGCCAGCAAACAAGGTCAAACAGGCAAAGAAAATGAGAATGACAGGTGATAAAAGGGAGGAAATGAAGCAGAGATCAAGGAAAACTAACCTAAGGTCCAGGAAAAGCAACGAAACGCGAAAGAAATGCGAAAATATGAGCTTTTGAGGAGAACGGGAAGATCGCCGGAAATCGCCTGAAAATGTGAAAATTTTGGAAGCTTCTGGTAAAAGTGAGAATGAATAGTGGAAACCCTTTATATAGGTGACCCGGAGCGGCCGGGTCGACCCGCACAGAAACACGCTGATCCTCGAACGGCGTCGTTTTGGAACAAAAACATCAACCGCCAAAATTTTAAACTTGAAAAGACGCGCCGTCTGACAGCCCGCGATCGCCGCACCCATTAAATGTGCACGTTTCCCAAGGAAAGTACGAAGTCGACCTAGAATCTGGAAGCTTCGTGAGAACCAGTCAGCTCGATGCAATGAATCTTTACTTCACACCTCGAGGATAAATCCTCTCCTTGAGAAGTAGGGGGCTACTGAACAACCTCAGCCTTCAGCTAGACACGTGGCAGACATTGCGGCTTCATAGGCTCCAACTGGTCATACGCCACCTCGAACATGACGACCTGGAAATTACTATACGATAGGTCGTCCACCTCATCGATACTCTCTGCACCGACACAGGACAGCGACAGGGACATGTCGACCTCACTGGCATGCCAGCGACCTTGGCGATATACCTGCCGACCTCGATACCGACCGAAGCATCCAGCCGACCTCGTAGTCCCTTCCAAGGCAAAGCAGTGTCCTATACGGAATCATACCACGCCTGAGAAGAGTCCTGTTATAATTCTTTTACATATTAGTCCTAAGCATATGAGGAAACCCATTCCGAAAGACATGGGGATTATATCACCCCTATTCCGAATCCAACTCAACAGCCTCATAAGGTACCTGTAAATCACTTACGTACATACTTCCTTAGCTTTACCTCTCGCACGACGTATTGCTAATTCTCACGCCTGAGGGTTATCGCTGGGACCACCCAGCACCCCTTACAGTGTTCTTTGTTGGTCATAGGTTTCAAGTAGTTTATACTTCAAGCACAATCCCTGCAACGTAAGCCAGAATCCTGCCTAGACTACACACGTGGACCAAACGACTCACACAATCTTTTTTGGCGTGATCAGGAGAGGTTTTGGGTTATTAATAAATCAAAGAATAGAGAATGGCAGAAAGGAGGAGATTACCACCAAGTAGATCGGCGATGGTGACAGCAGCGAAGATTACCGCTTGATGACGACGAAGGAGTTTTCTATGGCAGTAATATTCGGGCGACCAAGTCAGGGGAAATAATAAGATAGTGATCGGGGGCTAAACGAACAGAGACGACGAGGTAACATACACTGGCGGTAACACTAACAGTTTCGACGATCGTCGACTGGTGGTGGTCAATTGGTAGAGCCAGATGGGTGAGGGCAGCAGTCGGGAGCGAGAAAATAGTTAGAATTGGGGGGAGCGGGTGATCTTATGTATTTTTTATTTTGGAATTCTTTACTTCTGTAAATATAATTCATGGAATTAAGTTGTCCGGAATTCTAATTCAATACTAATTTCAAAACTCGTTTTGTCATCCAAACAAAAAGAATTGGCATTGAACACCTCAATTCCAATTCCAAGCTATAGAATTGGGGTAGCCAAACGGACTCAAATATCATTTTTAAGATTCCCATTTTCAATAGAAACATAGAACTTCACAATATATCATTTTTAAGATTTTCATTTTCAATAGAAGCATAGAACTTCACAATAAGCAAGCCATCTAGGGAAGGGGTATCATTTACGTATCAATTATTCCATAAATTAGTAGGAAAAAATATCTCAAAATGGGATAAGTTTGAAACAAGATAAACAATGTAACGTGTTTGCAAGAAGACTTAAGTCATGTAGAAAAACTTTGAAGGTTGCTATTAACACCTCCAAAACCTCCAAGTAGACCCATTTACTATGAACATCTCCTCTAATATTTTCAACCCCCCAAAAATCTAAGTATACCCCCTTATTTTTCTACTTTACCCTTCCTAACATTTTTTTAAATCAATCCTTTTAAACACACTCACCCACACACTGCCATTGCAGCCCTCTCTCTCTCCTCTCTCTCTCTCTCACTCACTCAGTCACACAGAGCAACAATGGTCATTCATACTTAATTATTATTATTTTATTTTATTTTTTGCATTTTAGGTTTAAATAGCACTTGTTTTGCAATTTGCCTGTTAAACTATTGTTAAAGTTTTGTTACATTTCAATTTCTTTACAATTTAGTATTCAAATTTCGTAGTTTATAGCAAATTTATTTTGAAAAATCAAATTTTCTGGGCCATAGATGTTCGGTCCTGTGTTACCGAACACCCTAAAGTCTCGATTGGTACACAAAATTGAAATCAATTCTCCGGAATCAATTTCATGGAATTGATTAATAATGTTTGGTGGTACAAGAATTATATTTGGAATATGAATGTATTACTGAAATCTTGGAATTGATTACTAAAATTTAAGGAATCACAATCCTGATGGAGGAGGTGGTATTTGGATTCCTAATAATTAGAATCCATGTAAATGGACAATAACATCATTCTATTAGGTCAAGTATTTAATTTATATTTATAATTTATTTAGTTTAAACAAATTTACGACCGTTCATTTTTACTCCTCCTCATCGTCGTTGTTCTTCGGCTCTTCATAAAGTTTTTCTAACTTTTCTCATTTGATATAATTTATTAATAATAGTTTATAATTTATGATTGTTGTGTTAATTTTCACAATCAGAGATGATAAAAATGAAGAGTGAGTGATTGATTTGCTTGAAATTATATAGAAAAATAAAATAGTAATTATTCTAAATAAGTAATTACACATACTTTTCTCAAATTATTTCAAATGTTTAAACTATATTTATTTGAACTAGTTTCATTATAACATTAGTTTTTCTAAATTTAATAAATTTCTCTTGCATTATTGATATTGGATAATTTAAAATTTTCACCAAAATTGAAAGAGAATGAAGAACTTGTTATTTTGTGGAGTAGTAATAACGTTAATCTCTAATTTTTATCATGGAAGTCATTAGTAAGTACGTGTCTACATTAGAATAATGTTGTTAGTTGCATCAACTTTATTTTTGCATTCCAAGTTGTTTTGTTTCTTACCAAACAGTATAATAAAAATTTATACTATATTAGTAATCACATTCCTTATACTATCAAACACTTTTTAGGAATTATCTTTCCATCTATTTTTGTGGAATCTTATTAATAGTAATCGATTTCGCAGAATTGATTTCATTTCTGTATACCAATCGAGGCCTAAGTGGTGTTCGGCAGCCCCGGTCCGAACACTTAGTGGTGTTTGACAGTCCCTACCGAACACCATTAAACACCCTTAGCCCCTTACCGAACACCACATTTTTTTTTTTAACCTAAAAAATATAGAATACATAAAGACATTTAAATCAAATTTTATAATGGCAATGTTGTAATATATGAAGGAGGTATGGTTAGTGGTATTGGGGGTGTTAATAGCAATGCTAATGCTGTTTTAGGTTCAACACTGAATAAGCTAAATTTATGTGAAAATTGATATCTAGCAAAAGTGTGTACGACGAAGCTATGGTGTGTTACAGTGCCAAGAAGGTGCTGAATGATGACATGACAATGGTCTTGGGTACGTTGGTGAAATCTCCCACATGACTTTGATGGTGAAGTCATCGTATTCATAAGCCAGCAATTAGTATTGATATTTTTGAACCTTTGAAATACTTCTTCCTCAATGATCACCACATGTTGATTCCGGAAAACCAAATGGAGATGAGCCAATCCATCAATCTAATATTCACACTTCAAAAGGTCAAATATTTTTAACGCAACTATCCCTCCTCAAAAATAGTCGATCATTTAACTTGAATGAACATGAACACAAGTATCCTTTCAAGATCTAAACCAATCAATTGAAACGAGGACTCGGCTTCAAAAATATTGTATAGATACTGGAGCCAAAGGGTATACCATATAACCATTTCACCTAAATTAAGAAAGGACAAAATAGGTCAGAGAGTACATGTACACCACCAAAGTTGTCATCACTCCAGAATCACCAACTGACTCATCAAACAGAGTCACTCAAATTTGTTGCAGTACCTCCAAAACTCCTTCATTAATTTTACATATCCGGATGAAAGGTCAGCAAGTCTGCATATTGAGGAGTAGGAGGACCCTTCTCAGTAAGTGGGAATTGAGGAATCAGCCTTGACAGCGTATGCATGTATTCCTCCAGAAACATTGAACACTCTCTTAAAACCCTGAACATACAGAATCGAGTCAATTACCAGGAAACTAGAAGAATGGGAGGAGGGGGTTTGGAATTTAAAAGAGTTTATTAATCCCATCTGCCGTATATAATCACTATTCAGGATCAGTAATGTCAATTTCTTTAAGTGTACATCACATTCTCCTAAAATACTGCATAATATGAAAGCCAGACAAGGATGATCTTATTTCTCTCATGTAAAATGTATCCTTTGTTAGAATTTTATGGACTTATATATATGTGTATATGGTTAATATGTGCACTTGGGCATACAGACGTGTATGCACTGCAGCTTGATCGTATATTTCATGTATTTAAATTTAATAGGCCTAATTAAAGTAATCTACTAAGTTATATGGGCCTAAGTCATCTTTTAATAAGTATGGGGTTTTTATTGAATATGTGTAGAGACCGAAAGGGAGCTAATTGTCAACTCATAATGGGCCGGTTGATAATTAGGTCAAACTGTTACTATAAAAGGTTATGGTCCTCAATTGAGCGTAGGGTTATAATATTTTCTCTCTGCCGTCCCATTAGGCAGAGAAAACCTAAAGATACTACGCGTCAATTGGAAGACGCATAACTCGAGGCACAATCGTGCATAACTCGAGGCACAATCGTTCTCATGGATTCAGGTACGCTTCCGCATCCAGTTTATTGTTTCGGGTAATTCCTGTGTGAAGGTCAAGATCTATGGATTTTAGTATTAATTATTTTTAATTCCATCATCCTTAGGTAGGCAAAACATCATTACTTACTGGTATTCTCCTTGATGATAGAGGCATCATGAAAAGCATTTAGTTCTACAAAACTCAATTAAGTAAAACAAAAACTTCCATTTCTAGCGCAAGGTTAGAGGTTTATATCCGCATAAATCTATCTAACTCTAATTTTATTTTATATTTTACAATATTATTTTCAAAGGCTTTACGGGTTTTGACATTTCATGTGGAAAAGTAAAAAAGCTACTAAAATTCTTCTTTGCAGCCCAAAATTGATGTTAATAGTCTCAATTATATATCACCAACGGTCAAGGAAATCTCAAGTAGAGGACTTACTTTTATGAATCACATAAACCTGCATTTAATTCTATCTACCCAACCTCGTGGGATACTTGTAGCCCACAATTGATATTAACAGTCTCAATTATACATCACCAAGAATCAAGGACATTCTCAAGTAGAGGACTTACATTTACGAATCACATATATAAACCTGCATTTAATTCTATCCTAAGTTGCACGGACACGGATACGCGGATACGAATACGCAGATACGGGATACGGGGATACGAGATTTTTGAAAAAATATAGGATACGGGTACAGGGGGTAATATGTAAATATTAAAAATATAAGGACCAAAATATAAATAAAAAATATACGGACCAAAATGTAAATATAACAAAATAGTGTTAAATATAACAAATCTAAGCACAGGTCTGTGCGAAGTCGCACAGAGGGAAGAAATAGTCGAATAAGGCGACGAAGCCTTCGAAAGAAAAAACGAAGACCGCCTTGGCTTCGACGAAGGCTTCGCAAATCGACGGCGACTTCGACGAAGGAAGCAGATCGTCGGCAGCTTCGACGAAGGAAGCAAATCAACAGCGGCGGAGGTTGTTGAAGTCGGCTAGGGTTCATTTTGTGAGAAGCGGCTTCGAAGAAGGAAGCAGATCGACGGCGGCGGAGGTTGTTTAAAGTCGGCTAGGGTTCATTTTGAGAAGCAATCCACAGACAAAGAAGGGGATCGATCGTATAAGGCAAATCGGTAAGTGATATGTATCCAATTTCGGGGTATACGTGTCCTGTTCCGCGTCCAAACTCTTCGAAATCCAACTTCGGCCCCGGTACGTATTTCTAACCGTATCCCGCGTATCTGAGTCGTATCCGTGTCCGACACGTATCCGACACGCGATACGCCGGCTTTGAGGCATGTCCGCGCAACATAGATTCTATCTACCCTTCCGGCTGTTGATTGGGAGAAATTAAATACTCATGTTGGATGAGACAGCGGGAGTATAAAATAGTGCATGGAAATTATGGATATCGATGCAAAGACGAGCATCAAAGAGAGGCATAAACACCTCATAACCTTTACAAGTGGACCAAAATACGAACCAAATCGATATTATCCATGCTAGAAAGTAGATCACTAACTTGTACTGACTCTAAGGGTGAGTCTAACCTCACCACAATGGAGTATGGTACCTATAATTCTTGGCAAAAGCTAACATGTGTCTAAGGGCATGTGATAAAGCTCATTAAATACTCCATTTTACAAAAATAAAAAAGAGGACATACCACTTATTATGTAATCAATGTGGACAAACCACCCGTCTTCAAAAAATAATAACATAGAAGAGAGTAAAAACCCTAGAACCAAGTGGTGGGATTTAAAGCGAGTGATACAGATTTGTTCAAGATAGGAAAAAAGGATACAATTTTGACAACTGCACTTTGCTTTTTATTTCAATTTAACCATGTCAAACTTCTGCTTTATGAAAGATCATCGCAATTTCAAACGGAATTTAATTATGTGGCTTCCCCCTCCCCCAACCCCCCATGTTGGATCAGTCTTTAGCCACCTGGCTATTTCTCGTGACAAACAGCAGCACATGCTTCTCACATGGTCCACACTTAATCTGGGCATGTAACATAATACACACGCACATTAGTGTGTGAGGTTATATGAGATGACCATGCTGCAACTTCGTGACAAAAATAGTCTAATTGCTAAAAACGAGTCTAGCGGGAAAAAGGAGAGGCCACATCATCAAATTTAATGAGCTACACGGGGTTAGATGGGGAATAGACGAAATGGTTAGACTGAAAGCTAGTCTGAAAATGCGCTGTTTTTTCCAGAAAGGAAAGGGTGGCATGGATAAATTGAAATGTAAAACAAATTGCAGTGGTCAAAATTGCATTTATTTATTCTTTTTTCTTCAAAGAAAGGATGTCAAAAGAAGCAACATGAAAGAGTGAACTCAATTTTGCATATTGTTTTCAATGTGATCACACTTATAAAATTACATAAATGTGCTCACATAGTTGGTCAAATTCTTTCAATGTACCACACTTCAAATGAAACCATCAAATATTAGGTGGTAAGTCGTGTAACCTCCCTTGCACAATCGGCGTCCAATGTTTAAGCGGTTTTATGTAGCGTCGAAACTGATAATTAGTTGCTGACATGGAAAAATAAAAAACATATAGTTTATTTCCTTTTTAAAACCCTTCAGCCCCTAATTAATTATGTCTTCGTACCTCCTCTCCAGTAAAACCAACCCCCTTCTTCCTTCTTCCTCCACCATTGTGCCATTGGCTTCACTCGTCAATCATCTACTAAAGTATTCTATCACACTACCTAACTTGCTCCACCAATATTCAAACAACGCACTTGTTAAAAGAATCAAGTTTCAAACATAGTTAAAACCCTAAACCAATCAAAACAGAGAACAAAAATTTGACTACAATTTTTATTTTTATTTTTATTTTTTTTTGATAAGATGTTAATAATTAAAAGCACCAAAAAAGGTGACGCGTCCTATGTACACTACTATGTCAAAAGAATAGACACCATCACATACCATTCACAAACTCTACAAAAGAATTAATAGGATTAGAAGTATTAACGTCATGATCCCCAGACCCTAAACACCAAAAAAATAAAGTTCTAAGCAGTATATTCTTCAAAAGCTGAATGGATCCTTCCTCATTTTCAAACGCCCTACGATTCCTCTCCCTCTATAAGGTCCAACAAACACCCAGTGGAGCTGCCTCCTAAAACCCATTCCTCCTACGTTCATAAAGAGACCAGCTCAAGAAAAGCTCTTTCACTGATCTCGGCATAACCCAAGAAAGATTTGACAGACCAAACACCAATTTCCATAACTACGTTGCCACTGGACAATGAAGCGACAAGTGATTGACACTTTGGCCATTCCCCTTACACATGAAGCACCAATTAACATATATTTTACAACGCCTCCTCAAATTGTCACCAGTAAGAATGGCTTCATTGGCCATCTCCCACACAAAAAATGCCACTCTGCAAGGAGATAGAGATTTCCACACTAACTTCCACGGAAAAAGAATCATGTCTCTACTAGGAATGGCAATGGGGCGGTTCGGGGGCGATTATATCTTATACTGTCCCCATTCCCTAATTCAATTTCGTTCCCCATACCCACCCCGTTCCCCACCTAGGAATTAGTTTCCACCCCCATATCCATTCCACATGGGTAACAGTTAATCGAGGAATGCCCATGGGGAATTGTTTAAGTTTTATCCAGCTATTAAACCTCTAACATTAAATTAAAAATATTTTTGTTTAGGTAGACATAATCTAACGATTAACGTTAGTAAAATATTTAAAAAAGGAACTTACAGAAAACACAACAAATCAAGTTCAAGAGACTTGATAAATAGATGATATTTCTATATAAAACCTCATCATAATCAAGTTATTGAAACTACTATGTCTAAATAATTAAGTACATAGATAGGTAAGTGTGTATACTACAAACACACTACGAGTTACAAGAACTTCCTAAGATTATAAGTATAGAAATATCGTTAACAATCTTTCTTAAAAGTCTAAAGGGGTATTCGATATTGCAATTTAATAATTTGATTTTCAAATATTGGGTTTTTGTTTGTAATGATTGTAAAAAAAGTAAAGAGTGATATAGAGAAAGCTTCTAGGACAAAAAAGAGAGAAAATTCAAAGCAACAAGAAGTTACTAAACCGAGCAAGAAAAAAAAAGACCTTAAGACAAAAACAACTCCATATTTTGAAGAAACACTCCAAAACATCAAATCAAACATCACTCTTCCAAACTTCAAGAGCCTTAATCTCTAAGGATGAGATGTGAAGGTTTACATACTAATACATATAGCTAGGCTAATTTGATAAATATAAGTGTGTAGTGTGTACTATGTAAAATTATACTTAGTAATATACGGATTGGGGAACGGGGTGGGGAATGGAGTGGAGTGGGGAATGGGGCGGGTATTAGTAATACCATATTCAAACTATTCCCGATTTCTAAATTCGGTTATTCCCCGTTACCCGCCCCATAGTCAAACCAGTTAATAACCGTCAACTTCGGTTCGATTCAGTTCGGGTATCCGTAGTTCGGTTCAAAATTACCATCCTTAGTCTCTGTGTGCCAACATGAGATAGTACAATTTAACCGAGAATTTTTTGCTTTTCGCTTCTTTCCACACCACACGGTCTCCCGAGAGCCTACTTGCTGAGAATACAACTTATCGAAAAATTGCAAGAGGATTCCATCTCCCAATCTAGCAGATTTCAACGAAAAGTTGGATTCCAAGACACAGTGCCCTCTTCCAAAAGCAAAACGGAACTTACTAAGAATCCTTCTCCGTAGCTATAGAAAACAAACTAGGGAAAGACCTCCACAACTCTGTGTCATATTATTGCACCCTATGTTGCACGGACACGCCTCAAAGTCGGCGTATCGCGTATCGGACACGGATACAACGCGGATACGCAAAATAAGGCTAGAAATATGTACTGGGGCCAAATTTTCATTTTCGAAAAGTTAGGACACGGGACAAGGGTACGCGTGTCTAAAATTGGATACGTATCACTTACCTATTTGTTTTATACGATCGATCCCTTCGTTTGTCGATTGCTTCTCAAAGACCCGCAACTCCTTAAAACGAACCCTAGCCGACTTCAAACAGCCTCCGCCGCCATCGATCTGCTTCATTGGTCGCCATCGATCTCCTTCCTTCGTCGCTGTCGATCTCCTTCCTTCGTCGCCGTCGATCTCCTTCCTTCGTCGCCGTTGATTTTTTTTTAACCATTTACTTTTGACTTTGAGTTTTATATTTGTGCTTATATTTTGTTATATTTATATTTTGGTCCTTATATTTTTAATATTTACATATTTCTCCCCGTGCCCGTATCCTATATTTTTCAAAAATCCCGTATCCCTGTATTTCGTATATGCGTATCCGTATCCGCGTATTCGTATCCGTGCAACTTATATTACACCACCTATCCATCCACAATCTAACAGAAGAACCATTTCGTATCTCGAAAGAAATATGCCTCTCAAAAATGTTTCATCCTTTCTGAATGCCTTTTCAAACCTCCACCCCAAAAAAAGTAGAAATAACATTGGAAACCATAGATGATCCCCTTTCCCGTACTTACTAACTGCCACTTCCTCCAAAAAGCATTCCTCTCTATCATATACCTCCATAACCGCTTCCCCATCATAGCTACATTGAAGAACTTGAGATTTTTTATATTACTTGGTGTCGCCTACATGAATCATTTTTCACCGTTATACAAGCCACACTCATTCAATGTCCTTTATTATTGCTATCCAAGTTAGTTTAACTTGTCCCATACCTCTAGCCATGTTGTTGACGACTGTAGAGGTGGCAAACGGGCGGGCTATGCAGGTATGGGTAGCACCCACATGGCCCACGGGCAAAGATGGGCAAGCGAGTAAGTGCCCAATTCACATCGTAGTCACAAATGGTCTGGCCGTAAATGGGCTTGAGCGCCCATTTGCAAAATGAGTATGAGAACATTTCTTTGAATTCTTAAAACAAATTGTAACCATTGCCCCACTGCCGCTGCCACTCAAACACCACCACTCCTACTTCACCAAAACAACACATGACCAGGAATTAAAATATGGTTTTTAATTTTCAATTTTCCACTATTAAGAGAACCAGCTAATCACTTTAATAGATATCTATTAGAAGGCTCTTCATATGGTTCCTCCACATGCTCAATATCTTATCTTAGAAAATTCCAACCAATGCATGTCACCAATCTCTATGTAGATCTAGAAATAGAAAAAAAAAATTTCCCAAGCAACACAAACGAACCTAGCTAACCAAAAAAATTCCCCTCCAACCTTAAAAATGTAAAAAAAAAAAAATTAAAAAATAAAAAACACTAGCCAACCAAAAGAAAATGAATGATCAAGAAATTAAATTGACATTGGCTATTCTAATGAACTATAAAACCAAGAGGAAATAAATCCAATTCAATAATCAGATTAGAGAAATTAACAACACAAATAAGATACACTCCCTAAAACCCATATAATACATATACAGGTGGGCTGGCGGGTATGGGCAGCGCCCACATGGCTTGCGGGCGAGTAAGTGCCCAATTCACAACATAGTCATAAATGGGCTTGGGCGCCCATTTGCCAATGAGTATAACATTTCTTTGACTTCTTAAAAGTATTGAGGTTAGAACAAAGCATCAGATGTTCAATTGCTTAATGGCCTAATAACTTCAAATATTATTGAGGCAGGATATGCTAATTATCAACTTGTCTATATATACATTAGAAAGTACATAATTTGTCATATTCAAGTAAATTAGAACATTGAAAAAGCAACTTCTTAATGTGCAAACCCATCTGTATCAAGCCCATTTTCTGACAATACATTACATTGATCGGACTTCAAGTGAAACCTAAGTAGTTTCGAAGTGTAAAAATTCTTTACTGAAAATATATTTCCTATCTTTTAAATTATCTTTAAGAGAAATATATTGCCCTTATCTTTTTTTCAAAAAGAATTTACGTAAACCTAGTCTCTTTCATCATACACTCTCACCTCAATCCACATAATCCGATCTTCCCTCCCTGCTAGCCCACACCACTGTAACCACACGGCACCTGGGGTGTAAATGAATTCAGTTTGGTTCGGTTTATGTCAAAACCACAAACCGAACCGCCTCTTACCGGTTCCTTTTTTTTCAAACCGAATCGAACCGTCTCAGGCTTGAAATCAAACCATTCGGTTTGGTTTAGTTCGGTTTTATGATTCAAAGAAATTTATTTTTTTATTAATTATTTTTTCAAAACCACTGAAGAGATATTAAAAAAGAAGAAGACAATGCCAATTTTCAAAAAGAAGAAGAAATTTAGACAATGCTAAGGTCGGGAGAGTTACGATGGTTGAGAGTAAATTTTTGTTATATGAGGTGTGAGAAAGAAGGTTAGAGAGGTGAAATGGAGAGAGCGCCGACGAGGTAAGAGGGACTATTAATAACAAGAATATTATATATATATATATATATGTATATATATATATATATGTATGTATATATATATATATATATATATATGTATGTATGTATGTATCTTTCAAAAACTCACCCACCACTCCACCAGCATGAATTTTGTTCTGCCCAGCCCCGCGAGCATACATGTCAATACCTGTAAGTACTATATATCGTAGAAAACTTAATTCAGCCATTTTCAAGCCCTAAATTCATTCCATGTTCTGTACAACTCAACAGAGGATGCTGAATCACTAGAATGAAAGATGAACTGGAATGTTGCAGGCTGAAGCTGTTAGCTCACATTGTGCTTTAACTAGTATGTTTAGTGGATCTCACAAAAAGGGGAAAATTTTCAAACTGATAATTTGAAAGCCTGAAATGTTCATATGGTATCCGCTTCAGTTTCATCAAGAACATTCCATATGTACCCCCAGTTCTTGCCCGTGTGACATCCCTAAAAGGAATCCGACTAAAAGTTGAAGCACCTTTAGATGCTGAAAATAGGATTAGCAACTTGCTAGACTCATTTCTTTGTCTCTAAGATAATTATTCTAGCAATTAGTTAGAAGCACTACGTACAAAAAGGCAATCATAGCTGACAAATTAAGCACTTGCAGGGTGTTTGGACAATGAGTGAAAATGAAGTTCAGCACTTGAAATGACCAATTTGTTTGCAGCGAGTCTACTTCATTGTTTGTATGATTACATTATTCAGTTGATATCAAGACACTTGCTGTGGGAGGGGGTTGTATATGGCTTCTTTATGGGCCTCAGCTAGAGGTGCTTTTAGAAGAATTCCAACTTCTATGCAGCGGGATTGGAGAGCTCTAATTTCTTGAGTTTTGTTTTGTTTTCCGTTGTATTCCGTTACGTTTGATGGACCACTTGTCTGTCTTGTGTATCTTTTTCCTATCTTTTAATATTCGTCTTCTCTTATTTAAAAAATTAACTTAATGTACGAAAGTTGTGAAAGGGAAACAGAAATGCCTTACATTTGGCACATATAATAATAAAGTGTGGCACAGTTCCACTCCTGTAAACATTTTCAAACATCAGATATAAGAGTTTACCTGCGTCTGCAACCACTTGGCAACTTGTAAAGACCGCATTCCATGGTGACACTAAATAAAAGACATTTTTGTAAGTAATAATGGAGAAGAATGTGATACAAACAGAAAAGACTCCCGGAGGAAGTACATAGAAAACAAAGTAAGAGATGGTCAGAGAAAGTTGTTCAAGGACCACAAAGCAAGGAGAGGATGACTATTTCTAGGGTGAAAAAGTTTTTCAAGTACCACGCCTTGCTTGGCATCTTGTGGGGTATTTGGACAGAACGGAATGCTCGCATTTTTTCAAGATCAGTCTCTTTCCCATCCTCTGCTAAGAGCTAAAATTCAGTTCATGGCTTCTCTTTGGGCTTCAGCTTTGGGAGCTTTTAGGGGACTGCCTGTTGCTGAGCTTGCTCAGGATTGGAAGGCCATACTATTTCAGCTATTTTTTCTTCCATTTTTCGTTTCTTTTGATTTCTGTATGTTTCTTTTTCTTTTCTCTTCTTACTCATAGGCAAACTTTTGGTCTGCCTTTTCTTATAATCTCTCCCTTCCTTTTAATAAAAATATTTTTCTATCAAAAAAAAAATTATACTCTCACGCAAGTTTCAAGTCCACGAGAGAGTGAAAATCTTTTAAGAAGACACTCAAAAGAACAATGTGATCTTTAACAATCAGAAAAAGGCTCCTAAAAGTTATAAAGAAGAATCGTGCTACAGTAACTAAACTTAGTAATCTGTAAATTGACAGGAAGAACTAGAGCAGCTGTTGACTTATTATTTTCTTAAACAACCTAAAATGAAGGAAAAGGCCAACTCAGGATTCAAATGTGGGATTAGATTGTGTCATCAGGTAACTTTGGTACAGGGATGAGATTAAAAAATTAGCCCTCGATGTAAAATAGGGAGCTCTACACTAGAAGAGGTAATCTTACAACTCTTTGGCCAGAATCTGCAAACTACTGTCGAATGGAAAGGAAAAAAGAAGAAGTTGACGTGACACAGGCATGAACTCGCAATCATCAATGGCATATAACCTGAACATTTTTGTGTAATTAAGAGAACAGGTACGAACCAGAACATAAGTATCCTTCTCCACATCGAACTTGGTCACAACTTCGGGTCCCCAGCTGCCAAACTGACGAAGGGGAAGAACTTGAAACCCCGATAAAGAGGCTTGCTCCCTGTAACACAAAGACGATGTGTAGAGCAATGGTAACATGTATAAGGCATCAGTAGAAAGTAAATGAGTAGAAATTATAAATGAGCCACTTGTTTGAAGACTCCAAGTGTACTTCCAGTTACCATTGTTAGAACATCGAGTCAGTGATTATCAACAAGCAACAAGAAGTATTCAGCTCATTCTCAATATTCCAAATAAACCTGGGGTGATGAAGCATACTCTATTATAACAATTACCGGTCGGCCATAGTAAAACTCTATCATAACCATGGGCACTCTAACATTGTTATATACTGCTTCACAACTGATTACAATTCATATATTTTATATTTTCAAAAAACAGTATCAGAAAGTCTGAATCCTAACATTCTGTCCATTTGCAACAAATAACATCAATATAAACTTCAACCTGGCTAAAATTGCATTTCAAAACCTGTTTTCTGATTTCATTTTCGAGAAAACAGAGAGAATGTTCGAAAGGGTTTTCCACAGTTGATAATTAGCTATTATGCACTAATAAAGTTTATTTCACCAATAATCCAAGATTATATATTAGGGTTTTGCTAACAAGTGTCCGTATGGCACTTGTTAATAATCTATAAATGGAAATAATCCCTATCAGGAACCCTCCCCAATGCGTTGAAAACATTCCTCATTGCATCAAGGAAAATTCCCAATGTGGATAAATTTTATTTATGGTTTATTAACAAGTGTCCTATGGGCACTTGTTAGCAAGACCATAAATATCATAATCTAAAGAGAAAATCTTAAACATCCAACAAAAATGGTACCAGATAAGACCTATATATTTTACTTTAGAAGCATATCAAAGTCACTTAAAATAATCAACAAGAAACATCTATATCAAAATTACTCTCTTGTACTCGGAAGCAGCACAATAAAATTTTAACATACACTTCTTCTGGTTCTCGAACATCAATCAATTGAGCATCTGCAAAGAAAGATGGGTCTTGCATTTTTACATGAAGCTCATTGGGCTGAATGTCTTGAAGTACTGATTCTTCTCTGGCATTGAAGTGAATAGAAGGTAAGAAAGAATAGCTACTTCATTGTGTTTTTAGCCAAAGAACTTTTAGTTACACGAGAAGAGGCCTGGAAGTTGAAGTCATACCTTGCGGATAAAACTTGCAATAAATGCCATCCAAATTTAGTTTTACACCTTACAACTTTGTTTACAGGAGCATTAAATGCAGCTTCCTCAAACTCTGGTACCTAAGGTATTTCAGAACAACAGAGCCATCACTCACATTGACATGTAGAAAAACATCGAACTGTGCCTAGAAACACTAAATTTGCATAATTTGGTAGAAGGTATTCAGTATACAGCCTCCTGATACATCTTGCACTTTATACGTAAAAGTAACAAACCGAAATTTTCAACCAGCTTGCTGGATTTCTTTTATCTCGTACAAGATATTTAACATTTTACTGCTTGAGTGGGAACCTGGAACAGAAAATGCTTTGGCAATTGTTAAGCTACAAACTCGCCTCAAAGCTTAAGCTGTCAAAGAGATGACCCAGCAATGTATAGCACACTTCAGCACTCCGCTTACGTTGTGACTCCCTGCTCATTATGGAGAGGTAAATACATGTGCATCGCAATTAAAGAGGCATTAACAGTATGACGGAAAGTATTAATACCCCCAAATTAATGGTGTTGAAGAAGATAGCAAAGTAGTTGATTACTAAATCCGACATTGTACCCATTAAACACACATAGTTCATACTTGTAAGTATATGAGGGTTATTTATGTAATTGGACTTGAGTTTATAGCTAGGTATAAATACTTAAAGGGCTCTCCCTCCCTCCCTCCCTCTCTCTCCCTCTCTATCTATCTCTCTCTCTGCTTTCCTTCTTCTTCTCAGTCTTCTCTTTCTCTTTCTCTGTGTCTGTTGTGTAAGTTACATAGTATCAGAGTGACTTGTACACAGCAAGAGGAGGGTCACCAATTCCATCTGAATCGACTTTCATGCACAGTCAAAGTGCATGACTGATTCGATCAATTGAGCAAGGTAGGGTAGTTGGATGCAAGATCTGAGGCCAGGGTTAGGCTCAAATTAAGGAAAAATCACAGGGACAGTCCGCTGAAGGAGCAATCTCCGACGACCCGCGCCGTAAGGGGTGGCACTTGGGCTGTTGTTTCGAACCCTATCTCTTGGATTTGTGGGATTTTAAGGTTTTTGATGTTTTCAAAGGTGTCTAATGATCAGATGCGTGATTTCAGGTGGATTTGGTGTTTGTTTGAAGATTTTGACAGACGACATCTATTTTGCATGTTCTGTCAGCCCCTATTGTTGCAATTTGATTTGTTTTGCTGTTTAAGATTTGGGTTGACTGAGATTTGGGAGTTTGACCTGAAACTGTTAGTTTTCTTAACGGAATTGAACAGCACCATCAGTTTTCTTGACCGAGTTGTTAATTTTATTGAAGGAATTGGATGGAACGTTTAATTTTTTACGGAACTAGACTGAAATTATTAGTTTTATGACAGAATTTGACTGAAATCAAGTAAGGTCAAATGATAATTGATTCTGTTAATTTTGTTACCATGTAGGTCTTATATCGTTAGATTTATAAGGTTTTGGAGGAAAATCTATGAGACTGAGTGTGATAGTTGAATAACAAGTGGCTCATCACAGTGAAAGAAGGAAAATCTATGAGTGTGTGATAGTTGCACTTACGCAATCTAGGGTAATTGACACTGTGTTAGAGGGAAAGTAGTTATCGTGGAGGTGGAGATGGAGGTCAGGGTGGTTTTTGAGGTAGGCCCATGGTGGCATAACTTCTTGAGGTTGTGGAGAAGCTAGCGTGCTACAGTTTGTGGAGACAGAGAATAGGACCATTTCATAAGCAGTGTCCTAAGCCTCCTTCTCAGCATCTGTTTAAGCAGCACTATCTTCCGAGTTTGCCCATGTATAATCGTATACTACTGCAACTCACATAGGGACATACCGTGGTTGAGTAATGAGGAGTTTGCCAAGTCAACAACGTATAAGATGTCTCAACATCTCAACAGCCTTCTTCCACCTCTTCTAAAGCTACTCTTGCCAAGTCATGCAAATTTGTCACATGTTCCTCTTCATCGTCTAGGCACGGGATCATTAACTTAGGGGCTACTAATCACAGACCCAAATAACCAAATAACAAGAATAACATTGTTACTGTAGCTGATGGTTCATGTCCACAATTTTGGGTGGCTATAGTGTCATTGTTACTCCTATGTCATTATCATCTATATTGTACTTACCAAAGTTTCCAATCAACCTAATGTCTATTAGTCAAATTAACATTGTTGTGTTTCCCTTTCCTGGATATTGTCATTTTCAGGACATGGTGATGTGGGAGATTATTGGCAGAGGAAGTGAATCTTAAGGATTGCTTGATGAAGTTGTTGCTGATCACCCTTCTACTGTATCAATTGCATGTCAAAGTGCTTTATCTCCTTTCAAATTGCATTGTCGTTGTGGGCATCTTTCCTTATCAGTTCTAAAGAAGTGTTCTGAGCTAGAGTATTTATCTAGTTTACCTAGTGAGTTGTGAATCACGTGAGTTTGCAAAGCATCATTGTGCACCATATCCTCCTAGAATCAATATAAGGGTTGCATCCCTAATCGAGTTATTTCATACCGATGTTTGGGTCGTTATATTGTGACCTCCAAACATGTATTCAATACTTTTTTACGTTTGTAGGTGATTACTCAAGAAATACTTGGTTATATTTGATGAAGTCCAGAAATGAGGTTGTTTGAAAAAAAATTGTGTTTTTTTTGCTGATATAAGCACCTATTTAACCGCCAAAGAAAATTTCTCTTCTCTTCTTATATGTCCCAATATGGGATCATTCATCGGTTTTCATTTATTGTCATGCCTCAATAAAATGGCATTGGTGAACGCATGAATCGCAATGTATTGGAGGTAGGTTGCAAGAGCTGTAATGTTCCAAATGAATGTTCTTCTATCGTTTTGGGCTCACGCAGTTCACAGTTCACACTAATGCTTTTCTTACTAATCATCTTCTGTCTTCAGATGAATGTTCCTATATTGTTTTGGGCTGACATAGTTCACACTGGTGCTTTTCTTTTTAATCATCATCCGTCTTTTATTCTTAATAGACAAATTGCCTACTCTCTTATTTTTCCTTCTCGATCATTGTTTTCTATTCCTCCTAAGATATTCGGGTATCCTTGTTTTATCCAAGATGTTAGACTATGAGTTAGTAAACTGGATCCTAAGGCATTGAATTGTGTATTATTAGGCTATCCGCATACTGAGAAGGGATATCGGTACGTTAATGTTAGTCCTCCTCATGTCAATGTTAGTCCCCAGGTTCCTTCTCGCCCTCTTATCATGTAAGACTCTTAGTAAGAAAATCATCTAAGTTGTTCTCCCATGTGCATATTCAAAGTAAAAACTAGCTTCTATTGAATTTTCTCGCATACAAAATGACAATCAAGCTCTACATGCTTAGTCCTCTCATGGAAAACAGGATTCATGGAGATACGCATTCGTGCATGATTATCACACCACAACCTCATAGGCAAGGCAACTCCAAAACCAATCTTTTTCACTATTATTGCACTCGATCTGGCCACCACACTTCGTTTCTTACTCTGAGAATCTAAATTTCCACCCACAAGTACCCAGTAGCTACATCTTTTATCACTTTGTTACCCTGCCTGATCACCATCATAAAATGCCTTTACTTGCAAATGCCAATGGTCAGCATGCAAGATACCTCTACTAGGCGCCCTTTTCAACTATTTCACAATTCAAATCCAAAGCATTCTATTGAGTAACAGTAAGACTCGCCATGATTAGACTTACTACACTTGTAGGTAAAACAATATCCGAGCAATTCACTTCTTGGACTGAGTCACTTCAATCCCGTTAAAGTACTTCAGAGTCAGTCCTTTGTCTCAAACTTTGGTGAAGACAAGACTTGAGTGCATCAATTCCTTATCAATCACCACCTATAATAACAATATCATCAACATGGACAACCACCAAATACAACCATTGTAATGCTCATCTCTTTCTTTATGGTGATAGAGCTTGTTATCTTTGGAATAGGTTGGTGAGTATTGGGTTTGTCCAGAATCTATATTTTCCTTTTCGCGGCAACATGGTAGCGGTTTTGGTAGGGGGAAGGATGCAATTATTTTGTGGGAGTGTGGGCTGCTTGATATTTTTTGTTGCACCTGGCTTGAGAAGAATTCTAGAATTTTTTGAGATCAGTGGATATTTAGACATTTGCTGTGGGATAAGGTGGTGTATATGGCTTCGTTATGGCCTTGGCTAGAAGTGCCTTTAGAGGATTCTCTATTTAGAGCATGCAGTGCGGGATTGAGTGTTTTGATTTCATGAGTTTTCCTTTTCCTTCTCGTGTTTTGTTTTCTTTTGATGGACCTCTTGTCCGTCTTTTGTATCTTTTTTTATCGATAATATAAACTTCTTTCCTTATTAAATAAAAAAATTAAAATAAAATAAAAAACAGCCACAGCAATATACTAAAGAACAACATATTATCACATGTACTTCTTTGTAAACTATTCTAGCCCCACAGTGCTACACAGCCCAAACCAAACTCTGGAAGACTGTTTCCATCCATACAGGGGCTTCTTTAGCTTGCCCACTTTTCCCCCACGCTCCCCCTGACCAAACAACCCATGGGGCTGCTCCATGTAGACCTCTTCTGTAAATCACCGTGAAGAAAAGCATTCTTCACATCTAACTAATACAAGGACCACGAATTAGAAGTGGCTAACGATATCGGAAGACGAACAAAAGTAAATTTAGCATAACCTTTGGCTACCAATCTAGCTTTTAATCATGCAACAGTTGCAACACGGTTCATCTTTACCAGGTACACCTAATTGCTTTCTTACCTAAAGGAACAAAAACCAAATCCAAAGTAACATAATCCTCAAGAGCCTACATTTCTTGTTCCATAACAGGTTTCAGCCACTGTGAGATAAAGTGTCCCACAAAGTCTTAGGGGTAGAAGCAAAATCAAGACAAGCAGCAAAGTGAAGAAGGAGAGGAATTAGACAAATGATAGTAGGAGACATACGAAGCAATTGGATGAGTACAAGCACGGTTACCTTTTCTAAAAGATATAGGAATATCTTAATCAGGTTTTGATGAAGATGGAGCTGCATAGGAGGCAAATTTGCCAATGTTAGTCTTGCTAGTAAATTTGCTGATGCTAGCTTACAGTTGCTTGAGGGGGAGAGCTAGTATATGAGGGTTATTTAGAGATGGCAATTTCAAACAAAACCGTGGATACCCGATCTCAACTGAACCAAAGTTGACGGTTATTAACTGGTTTGAGTAGATACACGGCGGGTAACGGGAAATAACCGAAATGAAAAATTGGGAACGGTTTGGTTTCAGTATTAGCAGTACCTGTCTCATTCCCCGAACCGCTTATTTAGTAATATAATTTTACCTCTATTCATACAAGTATTTACCATATAACCTATATATATATATATATATATATATATATATTAGATGTAAAACACTAAAACCCTAACATCATTCTCAACCATGTGAATCCGCCGCTCAACTCTTCATCACTTAATGAAGCTTTTTTAATTCGGTGAATTTGTGGTGTGCACAACTAATTAATTAGACTTTAATCTTTTAAAAACATGATTACGATGAGTTTTAAGTAGAAGTATTATCCTTTATCAAGTCTTATGAACTTGATTAAATAGTAAGTTTTTTAAAAGTTTCTTTTTGAGTGTTTTTTTTTATCATTAAATTGTTTTAAACTAAATTATTAGCTTGACCATTAACCCATGGGTATTTTCCGATAAACAGTTACCCATAGAGAATGGATATAGGGGGACAAATTGGTTCTCCGGTGGGCAATAGGGCGGGTATGGGGCATAAAATTGAATTAGAAAATGGGGGTGATATTATGTATAACCACCCCGAACCGCCATGTTGCCATTCCTAGGGTTGTTTATGTAATTGGAATTGAGTTTACGGCTAGGTATAAATGCTTAAAAGGGCTCTCACATACTAATAAATAAACTCTCTCTCTCTCTCTCTCTCTCTCTCTCTCTCTCTCTCTCTCTCTCTCTCTCTATATATATATATATATATATATATATATATATATATATGTGTGTGTTGTGTAAGTTACAATATTCATGCTCCCCCTACATATCCTTCCCCAAGAACTTGAGTAAATATCTTGCTTCATAGAGAATATCTTACTTCATAGAGAGAGTGTACAATTAGTACTCCAACAAAGAGAAAGTGGGTAAAGAAAAAGGGAAAAGATGTACGATTATAAAACTAGAATTCAGAAATGAATCCTTTTTCGCCATTTTATTCGGTGCTAAGCACCCGTACTTGATGATATTAAAGAGGATAAATACACCATCTTGTCCCACAAATGCTGAAAGGAGAACATGCTCCACTTCCAAAAAGATTAACAATAAAAAACATGAATTGGAGCCATTTTTCTCATCAAGGCAACAAATGAAACATGACATACATTTGGAGCCCTCACTTTAATAGCTTAAGCTTTTAGAAGACTGGATACTTACTTTGGGTCAATAAGTCAAGCCTACTTATTTGGGACAGAGGGAGTACAAAAGATGGACGAAAAATTCTCAAGATAAGAACCAAAAATAGAAGTAATAAACACAAAATAAAATCAAGAAACTTGCAGAACGACCATGAAACCAAAGCACTCCATTACAAACCCACTGTCTGCTCTTTCTTCCAAAGTGAAAGTTGCATCCATTTTTGTACTACTAAACACAAATCCAATCAAGCACCAATATTGAATTCCCTTTTATTATCTTTTGCGGTGGAAATTCCTATGGAATGATCTGACTTAATCAAGGTTAAGCTTCGCAGTGAAATTCAGTTCTTTCGTTTCCAAATCAAAACGTTGGATAAGATGTCGGTGATATAGGATGAAGTTGCCAGTGATATAGGATGAAGTTGCCAGTGATATAGGCTGTAAATAAGTCAGAATTTCATGGTCTGTCTAGTGAGAAGTGAGGAATTTCAGAAAATGTGCTGCTCCAGCGAAAACTTAGGAGGACGATGATTAGAAAGGGGTTTTGTGTCTGCAGATACTCCCCCATTTCTTTGATCTTTCTCAACCGCCTACCATTTCATTTTTCAATTCTTAAAAGGTTCATTCTTCTGCTGTCGTTGAGGAAAAGAAACCAGCTTAGAGAGAATAGAATGATTTGGTCTTCGGTTGTTAAAATAGGATAAATAAAACCCTTGGTTCAATTCATAAAAGAGGGAGATGATCTGTGCACGGTTACCTGGGTGTGAGCCCTCTGCTTGAAACTTTTATGAAAGCGTAAAAAGACCACAACGGTACCCTTATGGCTCTCTTGTCAAAGCTGATATTGGGGGCAATTGTGGGAAAAACAAATGGGGAGAAGGCTAACCTCCTACAACTAGAGGGGAGGTTAGCTTTCCCCATATATGTACGTGTGTGTGTGTGTGTGTGTATATATATATATTATAAAATTGGGCATAGCCCAAATTTATTGAATTGAAGAGGAAAGAAAAAATACGAAGTGGGGGGCTTTAAGCCTGACCACTTAGAGTGCCTGAGGGCTACAAAAGAAAACAAGAATGCTAAAAATAAAAGGAACATTAGGAGAATCTAAGTTGGGGGATATTGAGATTCTCCATAATGACACTTCTGCGGACACTTGGGGCAAGGAATGAATGTTTGGGAAGGTAATGTTAGAGGTGAGGTCGCATCCAAGGTTCGCAAATTTATTAGCTGTAGAGTTTGCTTCTCAGTAACAATGATGGAATGAGAATCGCATCGCCATGGAGGTTTTGTGCCTTGGGTGTAGACATGCCCAAACGGTTCGGAACCGGCGGTTCGAACCGGAACCGAACCGCCCAAAAAACCGCATAAACCGGAACCGTGAGGAACCGGAACCGTCCCTGAACCGAAACCGCCGGTTACACGGTTCGGTTTCGGTTTTCAATTTCTCAAAACCGTGAACCGCCGGTTCCAAACCGTGAAAAATCGCCAAAATTTAAATTTTTTATTTTGAAATTACCTTGTTTACTCTATAATTTCAAAAATGAAAAGTTTACAAAGTTTCAAAAATTCAAAAAATGCTTTGTACAAAATTTTAAGATGAAATCTTTTTTAAAAAAAATTATAAGAAAATATTTAAAAAATAATTAAAAATTACGGTTTGGAACCGGTTTAGCCGGTTCGGAACCGGAACCGTAACCGTGATTTTTCGGTTCGGTTACGGTTTGTTATTTGGCGGTTTTTGAAACCGGCGGTTCGAACCGTTTGGGCATGTCTACTTGGGTGAGACAGTAGTAGAGAACTTTGGAGTCCATTTCTACTATTGCTTCAGAATAGCCGAGATCTCGCAGCCAGGTGACACCTTGGAGGAGAGCTCTAACTTCTGCAACAGTGTTGGTGTTGTCTCCATAATAGGCCGAATAAGCATGAAGAACATGGCCACTAGCATTACGAATAAGTCCACCTCCTGCACTCGGACCTTGAATGCCTCGTGAGGAGCCATCGGTGTTTAGTTTCACCACTGAAGGAGGTCTGATCCATTTAACAGCCATGATGGTAACAGTCTTACAATGCTGAAAGACATATGAGAGTCTAGAATTACATAATTAGCAGCAGTAGGCCCGAAAAGAAGCTCTCGTTGAACGTTCTTGATAAGCCTATCCGGAGATTGAAAAGAGTTCACAAACACCCCTATGTTTCTATGTTTCCAAAGCTCCCAGAGAATCAAGGAAGGCAACAAATTACGAGGAAGAGAAGCCTTTGAGCCGAACCACCAAGAGAAACAGGCTTGAGGAATTGAGTGGTGATTATAATAATTCAAATTTGTTCGACACATGTGATCCCATACCGAAGCAGCAATCGTACTTGTGATAAAAACATGATTGAATGTTTCGACATTCCCCGGGGAGCAACAAGCACATTTAGACACAATTTGGGGTCTGTTTGATTAAGCTTTTTGGGATGTGTTTATGGCTTTTGATTTAGGATGACTTGTTTTTTAAGCGTTTGATTTAACTTATGTGATGATAAATCATAAGGCATGTACAACGCATTTAAAGCACATTTAAGGCAATAAGTTGTAAGCACCCGGCTTTGTGCTTATTTCTATTTTTCAAAAACACGGAAGCCCTCTTATTTAATGATACTTTCTATATTCCAAAATTACCCTCGTTTGCAAACTAAAATTCTTTTCATACCTTCCATGTCCAAGATTACCATCAGCCATCAGCCCCTCAAAAACCTTTCTTCCAAAGAGCCTCATCAATTAGAAGGCGAGATTGAAAAAGTTTCCACAGAAAATTGTTGATTTGGACATTTGTAATAAAGAAAGATATGAATGAGTGTGGTGTGTGATGACCTTGCTTTGAACCGAATTGAAAGACGGAAAAAGATTCATGTAGCCGACCCCAAGTGATCGAGAAAAAGGCTAAGTTGAGTTGTGTGTGTGTGTGTGTGTGTGTATATATATATATATATATATATATATATATATATATGTTACGGAATAGAGTAGAGAAAAGAACAATATATTGAGAAGCCATAACCTAGAATCTGGTTAGGGCAAAGGACTTATACTCCTAAGAACATATAGATAAATACAATTTCAACCCCTACACTATTTACATTATACATGTGACTTACAACACTCCCCCTCAAGCTAGAGCATAGATGCCTAGCTTGTCACAAATATGATTGTTGTAAAGCTTGATACTGAGTCATACTCATCTCCAGAGACAAATGGTGGTTGAGGCATGGATGAAGATCCACTAGCACTATCAAGAGTAGCTACATTGGCAAACTGTGGCTTCTGTTGAGGCTTGCCGTGTAGCTTCCAACATGAACGCTGCAAATAACCTGATTCCCACAATAGTGACACAGTCGTTGATCACCTTGACTATGGCCTCGCTGCTCACCCTGAGTGCGACCTCCACCTTGACTACCAGCTCTACCTCTCCTAAAATTTCCACCATCTCTACCACCACGTGTACTTTGACTACCTTGCCTGCCATCATTCCATGAGCTGTGAGTCACAAGAGCAATTGACTCACTCGGGATAGTGGAATGTGGCACTTCCCTCAAAGCACGTACAACTCTAGTATAAGCATCTCGAAGGGAAGTAATCTCTGGACTAGTAAGTATTTCTGAACTTGCAGTTGTAAACTCTTGTGGTAATCCTACCAAAAAAACTCATAACAGCCATTTGCTCTCGTTGAGCATGTTGAATCTTCACACTAAGAACTAAAAGGAAGAAGTGTATTAAGTTTCACACACACTTTCTTAAAATTCATAAAATATTTCAGAAGTGATTTTTCCTGCTTTTCTGGCGGATAAAAAGCTTTACACACATCATAAATATGATTCATGTTACCTTGGCCAGAAAATAGAAATCAAGGTACTCCATAAGTTCTTTAACAAACTCACAATGGTTCACCGAGGGAGTGATCTCGGGAGAAATAGATTTCCTGATGGGAAAAAATAGTCATAAATCGTCCCTTAACCAAACCTTCCCTTCTTCTGACTTAGTCAAATGATCATCCTTCTCAATACAATGAAGAAATATTCGCAAAGTCTTACTCCACTCCAAATAGTTACTCTCATTCAATTTCTCATCTATAATCTTCATAGACACCGGAACAATCTCTATGACAAGAGATTTCTTCTCATTCGTAGATTCAGTCATCAAAAAATACGTCAAAGAAGAAGGAAAAAATAAGATTAGATTTTTTTTTTCCTTTTTCGAAATCACTATTCACATTTTTTGTCAAAGAAAAAGGAAAAAATAAGATGTAGATTTTTTTTCCTTTTTCGAAATCACTATTCATGATCACTGTTCACATCTGCAAGAAGCCTCAAAGTGCTGATCTTCAATACTCCACAAACAGTCCGTATGACAAGGAGGAACCCTAAGACAGTCAACTCTACTTGGGTTGACAGTTAATTCGATGGATTGAGCCCTATTGGTCTGATACCATGTTATATTACGGAATAGAGTAGAAAAGAGAACAATACATTCAGAAGTCGTAACCTAGAATCTGGTTAGAGCAAAGTAATTATACTCATAAGAACATATAGATAAATACAATTTCAAGCCCTAGACAATTTACATTATACACATGACTTACAGCAATATATATATATATATATATATATATATATATATATACACATACATAGAAGAGAGAGAGAGAGAGAGGGGGAGGAAGTAATGGGAAAAGCCTTAACGTGACTGGTTAGGCATGTACGCAATTCTATATAAGTACTATGATAGGATATGACAAGAACCCTCAAGACGGAACACATTTATTTTCGAAAAGTACCATCAAAAAAAGAAACATCTAAAATTCTTAATGAAACCTTCCTAAACAAAGAAAATTCATCCTCACATAAACTAAAATTAGATCCTAAAAAATTTGTTACAAATCATTGAAGAAAATGATTAAATCTTATTGTGTTTTCAAACACCAAGAAGACTACTTTAATGAAATTATTCCACTAATAGAAGAGAAATCAGCAGCATACCAATTGTCCCTTTCTCACCCACCCTAGCATTCCACCTTCTTCCTTTGACGGACAAATAGAATATTCCACGGCCAAGTCACTTAGATCTTCTCCTGCATGTAACAAGGTGCAATACAATGACTAATTTTAGAGGACGACCATCAAAATTACTTCAATATCTAAGTTATTTAATGGTGGAAGGATTGGCAACTACGTAATTTGTCTCTATCGATGAGAGTGTTGTTATAGACATGTCTTGAAGCTTCTAGGTTTCGCCTTCTAACTCCCCATAAAATGACTTCTCAAAAAGGAGATGTACGCTGGTTGGCAAGTAAATGTCACCAATTAGAAGGAGATGTACGTGGGTCTTGGGGGTCCTTTCATGGTGAGAATGGAGGTGATATGGGTTTTGGGTGGTGTTTCGCTAATAGGGTTGTAAACAACCCGAGCCAAAGGGTTGAGCGTAAGTACCATCTAGTTAAGTGGTCTTCCGTGTATGCATCTGCTAGAGAAGGGCGGTTGAGCATTAAAAATCTGAGGCTATTCAATGTTGCTATGATGAGTAAATGGTTGTGGAGATATCTAGTAGAGAGAGATGCTTTCCAGAGGAAAGTTGTGATCGAGAAGTATGGGGAAGGCGAGCATTTGTGGTTTCCTAATGCGATTTCTTCTTCCTACGGGGTGGGGGTTTGGAAAGGGATTCATAAAGGTTGAGATTGCTTCAAAAACAATATTATTTTTTTAAATTGGTAATGGGTCCAAGGTCAAATTTTGGAAGGATAAGTGGTGTGGTGATCAGGAATCGTGGAGAGTCTTTCCCAATCTTTTTAACATCGATGTGAATAAAGAGGAGTTGGTTAGCTGGATTTTGATCTACATAGAGAATCAGTTTCTTGGAATCCCACTTTCCGAAGAAATTTGCAAGACTAGGAGATGCAGTCTTTGTGTTTCTCGACAAGCATTATTCGATGAAGGCAACACAGTCAGAGAGGACAGAGTTTGCTAAGTTCGCTGGAAAGGGGTCAAGAGCAAATAGTTCAGTTAAATCGCCTTTTCAGATTTTAAACAATAGAGGCCAGGTTGTCTTTCCTTAGAAATATGTGTGGAAATCTAAGGCCCCGGTTAGAGTTGCATTTTTGGCGTGGGAGGCAGTTAACGAGGCTATTCTAACTGCGCACCCGTTGGAAGATTTATGTTGATTGGTGCTATATGTGCAAACGTAATGAAGAGAGTGTGAATCATCTTCTTCTTCACAGTCGAGTGGCGAGGGAATTATGGAACTTTATTTTCAATTTGTTTCATGTCTCTCAGTCAGGGATCTTTTCCTCAGCTGGTCGTTGTTCAGACATAGGACGAAAAATTGTTTTTGGGATGCTGCTCCACTGGGTATCTGTTGGATTTTATGGAGAGAAAGAAATAGGAAAGTCTTTGAGAATGTTGAACTTACCATCTCTAAGCTGAAGGAGACCCTGCTGCACATCATGATTTTTTTGTGCACGGAGTCGGACTTATCTTCAGGATATTCTTTTGTAGACTTTGTGGATAGTTCTGTTGGGAACTAGGCTTTTGTCCAAAGTATACTCCTAGTGCACACAAGGATGTGTCACTTGTTTTGACGCTATTGTCTATATAATACGCTATTTATCACACACACAAAAAAAAGAGCCAAGTTTTGAGTGTTTGTGCTTGACACTTTTTCTTTAATAGAGTTTGAGCCTAACTCGAGCGTTACTCGATCCATGGAACTTGCATTCGAGCTAGACTCGAGTATTTCACAAACCGAGCTTGTGCTTAAGTCAAATAAAGCATGCGAAATACATGTGTCATATATATTTGTGATTACCAAGCTTATCAAGCCGAGCCAATTTCAGCTCGTTTATACCTGGAGCACAAAATCATGTTCGAGCTCAACTCAAACCCAACATGAGTCGAGCCAAGTTGAGCTTTAAACAAGCCAAGCTCGGTCACGCTCAGTTTGTTTAACACCTCTATCCTCAAAAATTTAGCCCCTCTATCCTCAAAAATTTAGCCCTTCTTTTTCTAAGTTGGTCTAACGAGTCTGGTCAGGACGATTTATAAGGTCCTTTTTCTAGTTCTCTAGTCGCTCCAGTGAGGTATAATCAGACTGCACGCATCACAGTCCTTAAAAGGCTAGTGCATACTCTGTCCAGCTTTAGAGTCCTGTAAATATAGGCAGTAGGTATAGTTAGAATATTGTTTAGATATTAAGAAGATTTACTCTTGCTTTCCTAGTAATTAGTAGTACACATTGAGTAATACAGAGCAGATAATGGGGGCCTTCTAAAGCCTAGCTGCCACCCCCTCTCTCTCTCTCTTGCTCGTTCCTCCCTCAAACCTTAAGCTGCCACCCATGGCTTTTCCTACTAGTAGTACTACACCCACTTCCCCCACTACTTGTCAAGAGTCATCCCTCCCCACTCTTTCTCCTATTTAATCCTCAATATCTAATGTCCAGCATGGTCTTAGACAAATCCAATTATCTACCCTGGATGTCCCAATTTCAGTCAGTCCATCGTAAAAACCTACAAATTCAGTCACACCTTCATTCTTCTTCCCGTCTTTCACAAAACCTTGGGAATGGTTCTCCTAATCCTGAGTTCAAGTATTGGTCTAGTGCAACCCAGCTTGGGTTGTCTTGGGTTAGAGCCACCATATCCTCCGCGGCTCAATCACAAATTTATCTCTTGAAACTACAAACGAGGCTTGGAATCTTCTCCACAAACGATACTCTTCCTCGTCTAGAACTCATGTTAGGACTCTATGCAACCTGTCTCAAAATGAAGAATGGAGGGTATTAAGCTTTTTCTCATCCTGGCGTCAAGAGATTCTTCCTTACAACTTCCCGTTAAGTATCATCACTCACTCTAACGCAAACCCGACCAATCTGTCTCCAACTATCTACTCCAAGCCAAATCTCTCTCCAATTTACTTTCCACCACCGGTGATCTTGTCTAAGAACCAGACTTCATTGGCCACATGGTTGAAAGGCTTGGTTTGGAATACAAGGAATTCATTACATTTCATAATCTTCGTCCTACCATCACCAATGATGATCTCTCTCATCTTGAGCAAGAAAGAACTCCTCAATAAAAAACTCTCTTCCATATCCATTGCCCCTACTCTTGTCTTACCCACGTACAAAGCCCCCAAATCCGAAACCCAATCTAGGCCTCAAAACTCTTCCACTCCGGAACCTTCAATCCTGGGCCTACCTACTCCTCTAATGCTCCTCGTGGTCGCGGGAAGCACGTGGCAACAAAAGGGGATGCGAGCGTCGCTATCTTCCCCAACTATGGTCGCGGGAAGCACGTGTCAGATTTTTTGCGACCAACCAGGTATGTCACCCACGTTTGCGCTAAGCGCCAAACTCCGCTTACTCAACTGATCTACAACCCAACCCCTCACAGATTTATAATCCGAATTGGTGCTTGGATCGGGTGTGACAAATCATGTTGCGTCTTCTTTGCATGGTCTCTCTAATGTGTAACTTTACTTAGGTAAGGACTCTATAATTGTCGGTAATAGTACTGATCTCCCTATTCCTCATATTGGTCGGACAGTCAAAAATAATTTCTCCTTCCCTCCCTCTTTATCTTCGTAAGATTGTTTATGTTCCTAATATCAGTAAGAATTTGTTGTGTACTCGTCAATTTGCTAAGGATAACAATAATTATAACCACCTTTACACTCTCCCTTCATCATCTAGCTCTCTTACTCTCATCAGTGAAAAGACGCATTCCATACACTTGGCATGCCGTCTCAATTACCCAGCGAATCTATCCTTTGAGTTTTGGGTAAGAATTTCAATCTTCCGGTTAAAGGTCCACTAAATAGTAATATCATTTGTCCAAAAAAAAAATATAGTAATATCATTTGTCATGTCCTATTGGCAAGTCTAGTAAATTACCCTTCGTGGCACGCATGTTTAATGCTAAATCACCTTTAGACTTAATTCATGGATGTGTGGGGACTGGGGACCTTCCTCCGTTGCTTCTACTAATGGTTTGTTATTAGTTATCTATTGTGTTTGATTGCACTCCACATAATTGGATCTTTCCCTCCCCTGCAGACACAACTTCTTTCATGTTTTGACAACATATGGTTGAAAATTGCTTGTCTAGAGAAATTCTAAATTGTACACACTATTAAGACTATTCAAGCCAAGGGAATGAGTTAATTGGGCATATCCTCACTCGTACACCTAAACCGAAAGGTAAGCCATGGCATAGGGCACCAAATTCCTTGCCCTCATACACCTCAACAAAGAGGTGTTATCGAACGTAAACATCGCCATCTCGAGTCTATGGGTCTTTTTTTACTTCACAACGCTAACTTCCATTAAAATTTTGACTTGAAGCTCTTTACACTGCAGTCTTTCCTCTTATTCAATCGTTACCAATGATGCAGCGGAAATATCTCTCTCCCTATCAAAAGCTCATGGGCGTCTTTTTGACACAAATTCTTGAAAGCTTTCAGTTGCACTTGCTTTCCTCAATTGGTTCCTTACAATCATCACAAATTATTACCTAAGACTAGTAAATGCGTTTCCTTGGGTTATAATTCTTCTCATAAGGGCTACAGTGCCTTGATCCTTGATCATGCTCCGGAACATGTCTATATTTCTCATGTTCGTTCGATGAGCAAACCTTCCCCTTTCATTCCCTGGCTTCAGTAACACTAACCCGAGCTCATGGCATTATTTCCTCTTCTATCACTCCATCATCAATAGCACCACTGCTGCTTTCAACCAAGCCTACCTCCGCCACCTGTCACGATGAACATTCTTGCACCACGCAAGGCAGGATGCAGATGCAATATGTCCCCTGCAACGTGCCCTCTATGTTTTCCACAACCCACTGCCCCAGCAACTATCAGCACTGCCAGTTCATGCAGTGCACCTTATCTTGAAATGAAGATGGCGGAACAAGCGACTAAGTATTTTTTTATGAAATGCGGACATTCCTTCTTGCATCGCAAGTTGTGAGTGAGGATATGTCTTGGCTTGTTCTGAGGTTCAGTACCAGTAATTAAAGACATTTACCTGATCTCTCGAGCTCAACTGGTTAAACACCAATGAGTGGCATCTAAGGCAGAGGCCCAACAAGACTTCTCTCCAGATATTAGTGTGATGTGCTGGAGGCATGATGAGACTCATAATTGCCCAATTGTGGTGTTCTCTTTTTGATATATATGGTGAGGGTTGGGTGTGCCCGTTCCAGGGCAGCAAGGATGCATAGGTTTTATGGGTTCATGCCGTGTTTGGCGCGCTGTGGTGCATTTCAACCTAGAGAAACTCTCAGATTTTTCGCAATCAGGCCTTTAATTTTTCTCTTTTGAGGGAGAAAATCTCTTTTTATGCTTCTCTTTGGCACCTGCTTTAGGGGCTTCCAGAGCGGTGTTGAGTGCTGTTCAATAACAGATCTTTCGAGAGATTGGCAAGCGATTCTTTTTTAGCTTTTCTCTCTTTTCCCTTCTCTTTTTTTCCTTTTCGTTTTATTTCCTCTTCTCTCGATTTAGCAGATTGCTTGTTCGCTATTCTTGTTTTTGTATATACTTCTCTATCTAATAAATTTCCTTCTTTTATCAAAACAAACAAAAAAACTCCAACGTGAAGATCGGGCCATAATATAGCGTTGTAACTTCTTTGATTTGGTCAGTTGTCGAATGGAGTTTGGTTCGTAGTTCTTCAACACCAGTGTGTGAGTGTTCTTTAGGTCAGTTCACCGAACACCATAGTGGTGTTCTATAGTTTGTCCCGAACTCCACCGTGTTGTTTCATCATTTGTCCCGAACACCACTATGGTGTTCCATAACCTCTAAAAACGTAAACTTTTTAAGATATGTTTTGTTGAAATTTATTCTTTGTTGTAAAGGATTCAAACACGTTGTCTACCGAGGGTGTTGCCTATTATTAACGAGATTGAACCCGTTCAAGATATCGATGGATTACACAAATGTGTTCACGACGTATGAAATGTTTATATCTCGTGATGCATTGTTTGATTAGATGTGTTACGGAAAGGAACATGGAATGGTGATAGTAATTATCGATCCGATGGGTCGTGTAAGAAAAGAGCTCTGCTAGTTCTGGCGTGTGAACGTAGTGGGAATTATCGTGAATTCAAGAAGCCTGGAAAGTTGTCTAAAGTAAATAACGAAGAGGCTACTATGGAAAAGGACGTTGTGAGGAAATCAAAGAGGAAAAGAGAAACTGGAACGAAGAAGTGTGGTTGTCCATTTCGGTTGAGGGGTAGACAAATATCAGCTGATGGACCTTGGGCATTGGATGTTCAATGTGGTGTCCACAATCATCCAACTGCAGACTATTTGGAGGGTCACTCATATGTTGGTCGATTATCACCCAAGGAGAAGGACTTTGTCATTAATTTGTCTCACACAAATAGTAAACCCAAAGACATTTTGTTTGGGTTAAAAGAAAATTTTGTAGATAATAAGTCCACAATAAGGACTATCTACAATGCTCGGTTGCAAAATAGAGTTGTAGAGCGTCAGGGTCGATCTCAAATGCAGCAGCTTATGTTCAAGTTGAATGAGCATGGATATTTATATCATTACATTCGCTGTGAGAAGACCGACGTTGTCAAGAATATTTTCTTCGCTCACCCAACGAGCGTTGATTTATTGCGATGTTTTCCGAGAGTCCTCTTTATGGATTGTACATACAAGACAAACAGGTATAAGTTACCTTTGTTGGAAATTGTTGGTGTGACCTCGACGCAAATGACATTTCATATTGCAGCCGCGTATTTGGAGTTCGAGCGGGAAAAGAAATATACGTGGGCGTTGACAGTCTTAAAAGGATTGATGGACTAATTCTCTCTACCCCACGTGATTGTTACTGACAGAGAACTTGGTCTAATACATCATCCAATGTGATTGTCATTTCGCCAAAGGGTAGATGAAAGCTATTGGTCTCAGGGTGCCAGCGTTCCACAAATGCACTGACCAATACTTTGTCAACTTCAAAGTACGAGGTTCGCTTTAATCGAAACGACGTGGACGCTTTGACAACGTCCAACCCCAAAGGGTGACATACATTTCTGCGACAACTCCACTGAACTAATTTCTCAGTATGATTATTACACTTGAGAAGCTCTCTCTCTTCCCCCTGCCATATCAATCGTGCTACGTGTGATTTATTTACAAGCACTTATGTGAACATCAAAGTGCTATGTGTTTAACATGAGTTGTATATCATGGATGATATTTCATGTTGAGTTGTGATGTATAGAAATTCTATCACCTTGTTATGATTACAGTTGAGCATTATGCCAAGTCATATAGTTGCATTTAGTAACTTATTGATTTTTGACTCACCCCGTTGTGTTTATTTATTTTTTCTTAGATCCGAACCAGCTAGGCAGCTCTCGATAAGGTCAGTGAGGACGTGACTAGTTAGGAGGTTGTCCTTGTGGTTGTACTTTTGGTTTGTACAGTTATTGTAGTATTTTCTTTTGGTGAGATCCGATGGTTATGTAAAGTTATATAGACTTTACTTTGGGGTAAAATCATACTTGGTTACTTGTATTATTCTTTTGGTAGCCGACATGTATGTCACGCTTGTGTACAGTTGGTTATTATTCCAGTTATTTTTCCCGAGCGTGTTGTGGCTCGCGGCTTATATTGTTGTTCCGGTATGTTGTGGTCGATGATGTTAACATTGTTGTTATTTCTTCTCCCGAGTTATAGACCCGTGGTTGTTGTTAGTTGGGTTCCGGCAGTAGTGTCGCCGAATAATCAGGTGATTACATTTTATGTTAAGTCTTGTTATGTTGTTTTGGCAACCCGGCCTTGGGATTTTATATGAAAATTTGGGTCGGGATGTCACATGTACTCA
The DNA here is from genome assembly GCA_016624345.1 of Platycodon grandiflorus. Classification (NCBI taxonomy): domain Eukaryota; kingdom Viridiplantae; phylum Streptophyta; class Magnoliopsida; order Asterales; family Campanulaceae; genus Platycodon; species Platycodon grandiflorus. Next base: position 49,191,351 of record CM028366.1, on the reverse strand, counting down.
TCATATATATTCACAAAACAATTGTTTTTATTTCATCACTTTCTAATTTGCTATCACAAAAATTATAAAATTGGACGTCTGCGAGGTTATTTCTTCATGTGACCCCCTGCTGTCATCATCATCTGCACCATTCTCGCCTTATATGTGTTACATTGATGAAAGTTATATACTTTGGGTACTCGTAACCCTTTTAGTAGACATTCAATTATCATGCAGACGATGACGCCGCAGTACTCAGTGTTTGGAGCTTGTTCAGGTGATTCTGCACATGTTTTGATTTCACATGTGAAGTTTTTCTAGCTTAATCCTTTGAATCATTTGAAGGTCAAATCTAAGGGTAATTCTTTGATGATTTCTTGCATTTTTCCTTCAATGGATTTTACCTGTAAAGGAAATTATCAACAACAAAAAAAATTAGTTAATGCGTGAATTTTTTTGTTATCTTTTGATTAAACAGTCATTTATTACTCACCAATTTTTTTGCCCTTTGCAAATGCCAATCTTTCTTAGTTTTTGGGTGGATGTAAGAGTTGTAGAGGGTCCAGGCCATTTCGCTTTTAGAGAAAATAAGAAGAGTTCAGTGATCGCAGTGTCTGGTCTGCTCGTTTCCTAACCCAAGTGTGTTGATTGGGAAAATGAATATCTTATCACTGATGATAACCTCTTTCAATACGTTATCTATCTTTGATTCCACAACTGGTATGTATTTTTTCTCACCTCTTACAACAAAAGTCTAAATAACATTTTCAATATTAGTTTTCAGCAATCAATTAATAATCTTATACGTTAAGGAATTAGGATAATTCTTACCCAGCTATCCGAGGTAAAAATAGTTCCAATTCTATCTCTTTTCATTTTTGGTAGTATGTTTTGTAGGAGGAACGCCTAGGTGTCGATGTGCTGTAAACAAAGAAAACAAGTTATTCTTTCTGAAAACAAAATATCACCTCTCAATGCTTAATAAGTACAATACATACAAAGTTTTCTAATTTATCGTTGTGTAAGATTTGCAGAGCATGTTTAAGTTCCATTATATCTCCTGCTTGATAGACAACCGCCCTGCATAATGTGAGGACTATATTAATAATTCAGCACAAAACACATATTTATGCAAGTATTACTAGAAACATGAATAATTTGATATTTTAAAATTCAACAATATTAGTTTCAGTTACTCCTCTCTCCCAAATTTAAGGTAAATATGTTGCATGCATCCCTGACTACTTCTTCAGGACCTTAACAGGTCCAAGTTCATCGTTGAGTGATATTTGGTCATCTTTATACAGGACAATTAGAGGTCCAACTTTATCATTCAGTGGTATTTGGGGATCTTTGTTCCTTTTCTTATAAACTTTTATCCAATGTATTGAATTCATCCCCCTTTTCCCCACACGAATCACCCATATTCTTCCTTTTACGGCCTACTCGTGTTTTTACTCCTCTGGCCAAGGAAGAAGGAGACACGACACCTTTCTTTTTAGCGTTTACATTGACAAAATCATCCGTCGTCATCTATTTTTGTAGCAGAACAATCTTCTTCAGATTCATCTATTGACGTGGTCTGTACTTCCTTCAGAACCGATCGAATGGTATCATCTGTTTCGCTTAGTTGCTGGGGTTGTTGCTGTTAGGCCCTTAGCATTTCCATCTCTTTCACTATTGTTGATAGCTTCTTGTTTAGAGATTGAATCTTAGTTTCAGCTTCAAGTAGCTTCAAATTTAATTTAGTTGTAGGTGACGACAGAATTTGGGTATCTGTTTGTTGCTCTTACGGCTGGTCCGATGATTTTTCTGGAAGCTTTGCTAATTCAGATTTCAGATTTTCTATTTCGGTTGCCTTAGCTTCTACTGTCAATGCTCTTTCAGCCAACTCAATCTGGAGCCTCTGTAGTTGTTCTTTGTCGGCACTCAATTCAACTCTTAAGCTTTCAATTTCTTCAAGTAGCTTTAAATTCAATTCATTTGTATGGGTGTCAGTTTGTTGCTCTTGCGGTTGTTCGGATGATTTTTCTAGAAGCTTGGCTAATTCAGATTTTTAGCTTTTCTATTTCGGTAGCCTTAGCTTTTATTGTCAATGCTTTTTCAGTCAACTCAGTCCGGAGCCTCTGCAGTTCTTCTTTGCTTTCACTCAATTCAGCTCCCAAGCTTTCAATTTCTTTGTTCTTTTCAATCAACTCAGCTTTTGTTGTTGATTATTGGACAGTGATAGCTAGCTCAGATATTAGCCTCTATATTTCGTTGTGTTTGATGTCTAGTTGAGAGGAACTTTCATCAAATTTAGCATTGAGCGCCTTGCTTACTATTTTCTCTTCAAGCAACTCAGTTCTTAATGTTGCAATTTCATTGTCCTTTTCTTCAATAGTCAACAATTTGTTGATCAACTCATCTTTTAAATTTTTGCAACAATTGTTTTCAACTTATTGCGTATCATCAACCTCAGTGTCAAAAAAATCCATATCTATATATGTTTCGTCCAGTGCTTTGTTATTAATTTCAGGACCCTCAATTCGAAGGTCAGCGTCTTTATCCGAACCCTCAATTTAAAGGTCAGCATCTTTATCTAGACACATTTTTTCGTTTTCATTTGTTCTTATTCCCCATAATTCTTCTCTTTCACTTGTTGTTGCCTTGGAAAAATGATGAAATTTCTGCAAAAGCAAGAAAGTAAATGTAATATAATGTTAGGAAAGATACATCGAAAATACATTGTTGTTATTTGTAATTAGATACTAAAAGCATATTTTATACGCTCACTTTTTTCTTTATGACCGTATTAAAATCTGATTTATTCAAAACATTTGACAGAGTTGAATCCCATTTGAGTAACCTTGGGATATCATCTTCTTTAATTGGTTTCAAAATGTTGGTTTGCTCGCAAAACAAATATTGCATGCGTAAATTCAACTCCCTTGTTAGTACAAACAAATCAATATGCATTGTATACAGAAATTTAAAATTAGTTAACAAGTGAGTGTAAAAAAGTTACCGATAGCAAGCACGCATTTCTCTATGTTGTCATCCTTTCTAGTTTCTAAGGCGTGTATCAACCTGTCCACAATATGGTCTGACCAATTGTATGTTGAAATCTTGTCTAAGTCTGATATTATGTTTATATATGCCCATAGTATGTAACTGCTGGTTGTTGGAACGAGGAAGGTTGCAAGAACAAGCAGTGTTGTCAAACTTTCCCTTTGATCTTCACCGGGCATTATGGCCTGAATCCGACTGCATATAAGGGTTGGGCTAAGCTTATCGTCCTTTGCTTTTTTGATTCCCTTTCGGGGAAGTGCCTTAGAAGGAAATCGGATCGTTCGATGTTGTAATAGGTAATGTTGATTTCCTCCTCCCCGTCATTGATTCCAAGCAAAAGCTTTGCATGCCTTCCTTTAAGCTATAGTTCTTTCTTTCTAAACAAGAAAGACTTGTCTCCCTTTACATAACAGTTAAAAATCATTTTCAGTACGGAACTATCCATTGTACAATGATTGTCTACAATTTTGTCTTCAATTATGGCTTCAATCAGTTTCCAAAATGGTGTTTTCTTCAGGGCTTCACGATGATCTTCCCTGAATTGCAATCTCTTCACCTGTTTTTTCAGGAGTACCAGACTGCATTTGCGTTTAAACGCTCCGGTTTGTTTCTTATTTGAAGCTGCATAACAACAGGAATATTGTATTTTATTACCAAAGAGTTAGTTTATTGAAAAAAAAGAAAGTAAACCAAGATGCATTGATCACAATTGTGATTCAGAAATACATAATTCCCAATGCCCAACTTGATTTATTTAGTTGCACAAGTATGATTTATTGATTCTATGCTAAAACCCTAAAATCATGTTTTACGAACCCTAGAATCGAGATTCCCAAGTACCTCAATCCGGACGCATTAATTGAATAAAGCATAACATAATTTTTCAAATAATGGATTTTCAAAAAGTGTATTTCTATTCATGTTTTTGGGCATCGAGATGCAAATATTTTTGAATTCGATTTTTACCGCGCTAAATCCATTATTGAAGTTTGAAGTAAATATTTCTTCTATTATGGCATTTATGCAGAAGAAATACACACCTGTTTTTGTTCTGATGTTTTTCTTCGTGTTGTAGTAGTTTCTTTCGTCGTTTTGGGCATTCTGGTGTCTTCTGCTTGTTTCGAAGAAACTATGCTCTCTTCAGTTGTTATTTTCCTATCGTAATTCTTACTTTTAGTTTGCTTGTGTAGACAATGGTAGTGAAATGGAAGTGAAATGAGAGAGAGAGATATTTTTTGTTTTTTATGTGAAATGATGGTGAAATGGTTTGTTTTGTTTTCGCGTCTGTTCTTATTCAGCCTTAAACTGCTTTGGTTTATCGCAATCTAAAAATAGGGCATCGCGATGATGAACATAGGCATCGCAATGCTTTGATTATGCATACTGATGCCTGGATATTAAGGGCATATTAGTATTTTCGTAAAAAAATATAAAAATACATCCTGTTATATGCCTTTTTTCTGGGCATTGGGATGCTAATATGTTTTGAACTCGATGCTTATATTAGGCATTGCAATGTATAAAATTAAGTTATTTTTGGGTTGCACATATTAGGCCTCGTGATGCCAAACTCGATGCACATATCAAACATCGCAATGCTTTGATTATAAATATCGATGCCTGAATATTAAGGGCATTTTAATATTTTTGTCAAAAAATAAAAGATAAATACATCTTGTTATATGCCTTTTATTTGGGTGTCAGGATGCCAATATGTTTGAACTCGATGCCTATGTTAGGCATCGCAATGTATAAAATTAAATTATTGTTAGGTTGCACATATTAGGCATCGCGATGCCAAACTTGATGCACATATCAGGCATCGCAATGCTTTGATTATGCATACCGATGCCTGAATATTAAGGATATATTAGTATTTTCGTCAAAAATCAAAAGATAAATGCATTATGTTATATGCCTTTTATTTGGTGTCGGGATGTCCAATTCTTGTATCCCGATGCCCAAATTAATCTGAAAAAGTGGCACTGCATCCCGATGCCCAATTGTTGCATTCCGATACCCAATTGTTTGCATCTCAAATCGAATCTCGATGCCTAAATTAATCTGAAAATGTGGCACTGCATCCTGATGCCCAATTGTTTGCATCTCAAATTGAATCCCGATGCCCAAATTAATCTGAGAAAGTGGCACTGCATCCCGATGCCCAAATTAATCTGAGAAAGTGGCACTGCATCCCGATGCCCAATTGTTGCATCTCGATGCCCAATTGTTGCATCTCGATGCCTGATGCCCGATGCACGCGTGTTTTGGTTTTATTAAGAGTATCGTAGTCGTTTTTGCCCCAAAAATGCCTTTTTTGTTTTAAAAAAGTATGGTGGATTGAAGCGATTACAAATGTTGAAAAATGGACCGACATATAATTCACCCTACATTTTAAATGCTGTATAGTCAAACCAACTATATAGCAAAAAGGCTAGGCCAGCTTTATATGGTAATGGTTGGGCCGGATCTTTTGCTATATGCTTAAAAAGATTGTGTTTAACATTTTTTGGTGTTGTGTTTAATAACACTTTTTTTTATTGCACACGTAACGAGCTTGCCAACGTGGGACGAGAAAGAACGAAGAAAAAGAAGATTTATATAATTATTTGATCCCTCCGCTTTACGAAAACTATGCGTTTGATCCCCCCTCATCAAAATAATTCATTTTGGTCGCTCGATTTATATTTCCTTATGAGATTCCTCCTTTAGGTCGTTAACGTCAAGTTTTCAGTCTATTTTTTTAAATGCCCAAACTATCCTTCATGCATTAAATACTCAATTATTACACTCTCCCTTCCTACAAATCGGCCCTACTACCCTTCATCAATGCCCACTCAAAATCGAACCACCATTGCAACATTTCTTTCCAGCTGGGTTGTCTCCTGTTTGGCCCCTACTTGATCCTACTCAACATGAGCAAGATTTCTCTCCATTCGTGACAACATAAACAGATGTAATTCCTTCCTCAACTGCACATTCAACGAGCTCACCCATCCCCCTACCGGCGTAATCAACCCTCCCTTCAAACAAACTTTATTCTTCATAATCGATTCGATCACTTCCTCCAGAAACTTTTTCATGTCGCCGTGAACTTCGTAGCGCTTGAAGTACACGGAGCATGCATAGCTTCCATGACCTGCTCGGCGACTCCAGTTACCAAGGGGCTAATTCCGTTGCCGGGGATCAAGGTTATGGGTCGAGGAGTGCCGTCACTGGGTCGGGGCATGTAGGTTATGGATTAGGTTGGGGTTTGCCGGAAGGATGGGGTTTCAAGGAGTTGTTTTAGGATCGGTATGGTTTTATGGGCCATCAGGTCGGGTTATTAGAGCTATGGGTTTGGGTTTTGAGGTGATGATTTACAGAAAAGGGGAAGGAGATGTGTGCGTGTGTTTGTTTGTTCAGCGAGCTGCCATGAACGTTTGATTTGAGGAAAGAGAAAAGAAAATATACTGTATTTATTGTAATAGAACGGAAAAGCTTCAAGTCGAAAAAATGGTGATAATTGTAATGGGAACGAAGATAGTAGTGGGTGGGTGGGGGTTATTATCCACTGACGATTTGCAAAAGTAATTTTCATTTAACCCCCTATTTAAAAAAGATTTTCACTTAACCCCCAAGAAATAAAATAATTTATATATAGAATTTAATGTAATAAGGGTATTTTGGATATTTAAAAAAATATTAGATGGAAATTCTAACGGTAATGGTGAAAGAGGGGAATCTAACAATGAAATGTAAATTGAGTGATTAGAATGATTTTTTTGATGAGAGATCAAATGAATAATTTTCGTAAAGCGGGACCAAATAATTATATAAATTGAAAAAGAAAAAGAAAGAAAAGAAAACTCATTCGGTCAAACAAAAAATGCACACCGAGAGAGAGAAGAAAAGGAAAGAAAAACATGAAAGAAAAACAGAACAACAGAGTCCACTGGGAGCAAGTGCGAGAGAAGACAGGTAGGAGAGAGGGGGAGAAGACCGAAGCCGGAGGGGAAGGTAAAGTCAGCAGCTGGAGAATAGGTGACGACGCGACCCGGGACTCCTCCCAACAGGTATTTCTGTCCCCTTGTTCAATTCTCGCATTCTCTCCTCGGTATAACTGTGTCAACTCGGTGATTCGACCAACTCGACTCGTGTCTTGGCGAGTCTATCGCTTTTCGATTATCATTTGATTCTGTCTCGCCTGTTTTACGGATGAACCGAGTCGTCTGAAAACTCGGGTCACTGCCCCAAAACTTTTGAACCATGCCAGCAAATTGACTCAACCTCCACTTGTGGGCTGGGCAGGATCCTATCCCCTTTGGCCCACCTTTACTCTCTCTTCTGACTTGTACTAGTAATTTACATATCAAAGATTTCATTGCAATATCAGTGATATTGTGATGCATACTCCAGGTCTTTGCTTATTTGTTATGTTATACTGTAAGTAAGTAACTAGGTAAGGAATTCGTGTGGTAAAGTCTGAATAAACGAGTAGCCTTTGGATTAATTAGGAGGGTATAAGTGATAACAAACAGAGGAGTTTTGAAACTGCATTGTCTCTAACCTAGAATTCAGATTTAAAAGACTTACAATGGTTCGTGTGGATTTAACTTAAGTTTCAAGTTGTAAGAATGGAAACAAGTACTTTTGGCATATTATGAGTTGCTAAATATTGTTTAGGAGGAAGTGTTATTGCGGTGGAGATGAAGTGGGATTATTATTATTATTATTATTTGATAGAAAAAGAAGATTTCATCGACTAGAAGAATATACTGATGTGGGTAAGATATCCACCCTTACAACCAAAATGAAAAAAGAATACCAGAAAGAAAACAAAACAAGACACAGACTAACAATCAAGAGCTGCCGTCCTATTTCTCTCCTGATCACCCTAAGGCAAGCCTCTAAACATACACCTACTAGCATAACATCCTTAACATGAAAGTGAGCATTTTTACTCAACAAGTTTGCATTATGTAATGACCCGCCAACAAAGAGGTTCAAATTTTTCTAGAACGTTCCAGAGGCTTCAAGAGTATTCAAGGGAATGCCAGATTTATCTTGAACCCTCTTCTAGTTTCTTGATGTAGAATCTTGTAGAAATCATACTTGTAAATATCCTAGATATGTCATAGGATAGTTGTAAAAGTTAATTTTGACCGTTGATTCAAATAGATCTCGGCGGTCCATTGAGGAGGTGGAGGCCTGTATAAAGGGAGAGGCCTCATTTGGCCAATCCATCCAAGAATCATCTTGTAAAGTTCTCTCCAATGCTATACAAAAGCCTTCTTCCAAAATCAGTCTCTCTTGAAATACCCTAGTCTTTGCCTAGTCCCTTTCCCTTTCAAGTTTGATGGGCTTACTTAGTACAAGAGAAAGTTGATTGTGAGTGCCAAGTGTTCCATGTTCAGGCCCATGACATTTGGTTCGAGGCAATGGCCAAGAGTACTGACAAGCACAACACCACCTCAGGTGTCGTCTAGGATGAAGGCAATGAACTCGAGAACGCCGTGCACAAGGAGCTAGACACTAAATAGGGAGGCGCTGCGGAGTTGGACTGGAGGGTTGTCGGAGTGGAGACTTCGATTATGGACTTTGGAGTTGGAGGATGAGGAGTTCTATGTTGGCGCAAAGCCGCCCTCAACATCCTGGGTGGGGACCTAAGGAAAGAGCTTTGTGCCCTTTGCGACGAGTTGATGGGCGAGATCACATCTTTGGGCACTCGAGTTGGGGAGGAACTTGATGCCTTCCGCCAAAAGATGGAGGAAGTGCAAGCAGACCGGGCACTATGCAAGAAGGCGGGGTAGGTACCGTTAAGGCGGCCCCAAGGATTGAGGTCCCAAGTCCCAATGCCATCAAAGTTTGTTGAGAATAGGAACGCGAGGGAGCTCAAGAACTTCTTGTGGCGACTTGAGCAATCCTTTAGGTATATGTTGCCAAGATCCAAAATGCTAGCCTCTACTTGAAGGATACATCGACTTTATGGTGGCGATGACGCTCTAATGACATCGCGAAAGGTACGTGCACCATGGACACTTGGGTTGACTTTATTCGTGAGATTAAAAAGTAGTTCTATCTTGAAAATGCAGAGGATGAGGCTAGAAGCCGACTTCGAAAGCTTAAACATACGGGTTTGGTTAAGGACTATGCTAACAAATTTACAACTCTTACTTTTGAAATATCGGACCTAGCCGAAAGAGTTTCTCTTCTACTTCATGGATGGCTTGCAAACTTGGGCCAAGACGGAGCTCAGGCGGTGCGGGGTGTAAGACCTTGCTACCGCCATTGCAGATGTGGAGTCATTTGTTGACTATAGCAAGAAAGAGGTGTCAAAGCCCAAGGACAAGAAGAGAAACAATGAGAAAGGTGGGGGAGAAAAGCATGCCCAAGGAAAATCCGATGCCGCTCATAAGCTACCTACAAGGAAAGAGAAGCAAGGCGAGAAAGGCAAGGAAGGGTCCAAGCCCCGAAACACTTGCTTCCTATGTGATTGGCCTCATTGGGCCTGCGATTGTCCACTTCCATGCAATGATGGCTCAATAAGAAGGAAGCCCAAAAGGAGGAAGCTGAAATGGGGCCATTACTAGTATTGAACGCTAAGGCGGGGGTACTAAAGGCGGCGGCCAAGGGCCTCATGTATGTCGAAGCCAAGATAAATGGGTTGCCTACTCGTGCGTTGGTCGACACTCTAGCGCCACAAACAATGAAACAACTTTATTTCGGTGGATGAACCCAAGAGGCTTGGCATTAGTACTAAAAAGGAGAGCGGCACCATCAAGGCGATAAACTTGGATGTGAAGCCAATCTATGGAATAGCTCCAGGCGTGAAGGCTGGAATCGGTGAATGGCCTGGCTTGATGGACTTGTCGGTCGTGCCAATGGATGACTTCAAACTTGTGCTGGGATCGGAACTCCTTGACAAGTTAAAGGCCTTCCCTATGCTTTACGCTAATTCATTGTGCATCCTATATGGTGGAAATACATAGTGCCGACCGAGTATGGTGCTAAGGTGGAAGCCAAGCTACTCTTGGCTATGCAGTTTAAGAAAGGCTTCAACAAGGAGTCCTGCCACGCGACGGTTTTACGTGAATCGCCGGATGGGGAGGTGCTTGATCCCATCATCTCCACAGCTCCAAAGGGGATACAAGCCGTCCTTGTGGACTACAAGGATGTGATGCTGTAGAGGTCTGTTAAGAATTTCTGCTTTGGGAAAGTAACAACTATTCTTGGAATTTCCACTTTTTCAGAGGCCTGAATGATAGGGAGGCTGTAGAGGTCATAAGATTGCTTGATCATTTGCTTTTTTTTTTTTCATCTTTCTATCAAGATGATCTCAGGTCTTGGATTCCGCATCCTAGTGATATTTTCTCTGTTCCGTGAAACTTTTAACTACTTCTCAAACTCCTTGCACCATCTCGTTAGCCACATTTATTGGAAATCCAAGGTGCTGCACAAACTTAAGCCGTTTGCTTGGTCCTTTGCTCTTAACCAGTTGAATACCAATGATTTCCACCAAAGGTGAAGGCCCAATAAGGCTATCTCTCTGGATATCTGTGTCATGTGTCGGGGGCAGACTCGTGAGCATCTTTTTTTTTACATTGCCCAGTTGCTTGGAAATCATGGTGTTTTATATTTGGTATTCAGGGTGAGGAGTGGATTTGTCCTGATTCGGTGGAGGCTTTGTTTAAGTCAGATATTTGGGTTTTGGGGGGAGCAAGGATGCGCAGATTCCTTGGCAGCGTGCGATGTGTTTTGTACTCTGTGGGGTAGTTGGAGCGAGAGAAATTCTCACATCTTTCGGGACAAGATCACTTTTCCTCTTCTGCAAGAGAGGATACTTTTTTATGGTTCTCTATGGGCCTCAGCTTTAGGCACTTTTCAAGGAGTGACTATTGCTGATCGTTTGAGAGATTGGAAGGCGGTTCTCTATCAGTTTCTAGTGTTCTTTTTCATGTTTTTTTTTTTTTTTTCGGCGGATGGCTTGTTCATTGTTCTTGTATTTTTTTCTGTTCTAATTAAACTCTTCTTCTTTATCAAAAAGCATCGTATTGCTAAAAATTATGCTTCTAACTGGCTGCAAGTGTTGTTAAAGTTGTTTAGATTTCTAGCTGAATCCATGGCTTGCAATCACTTAGCCAGTTCGTTGCACATGCTGTTTTTGTTTACATCACAAGGTGTTGATTAGGAGCAAGCGTTGGGTACTTGTCTGTTTGCACTTCTTATTCTCTGATACTGTTCCGATAATCTTTCTTGATTTTTTCCTCAACATTATTTGCCTTTCTATTTAATGAGACAATATTTTAGTTAACCTTGAGTAAAATTTAATTATTATGTGTTACATCAGATTATGACTTGGTGCTCTTTTCCTTCAGATCCTTCTATTTGAAGATTACTTCAAGCAAATTCACCAAGTTCATGTGCTGAACCAAGTAGTTCTGATCTATGCATTTAACACTTCTAATGAGGTAAACAAGTTCAGTTCCAGTTCCAGCTTCATCTTCATTTATCTGTTTTACGTTCTCTGATTCTGCATATAATGCTTTTAGATCAATAACTTACCAATGCGTACTCGCTATCTGTGACATTAATTAGTGTTTATATTTTGTGTGCAGAGTCAGTTAACTACTACGACTGCTTTAAATTGATCTGTTACTGAACCGTCGCCTAAGTCATTGACATCACTGAAGTCGACAACGAAGTTTGGTTGCAAACTCAACCGTATCTTGATTGAGAGTCCATGATGGCTGAGCTCAGTCCTAGGACTGATACTTCGACTGATGGGGACACTGAAGACAAGGCATTGGGGGTGATGTCTTCAGCCCTTTCAATGTTTATGCCTCACCTTGTACATCTTAATATTACTACATACTTAAATTGATTATCTTATCTACTCTTCAATAACAGTTCCACCTGTAGTTTCAATTTGGTTACTTGTTGGTATTCGTTCCTCTGTCAATGATCAAATGTCTAAGTAACGTCTAAGAAACAAGAAAAAATTCATGTGAACATTCATTGTTTTTGTTGCAGTTCCCAAGCAATCAAAACCTTGTGGTTTCTGATGCCAGTGACAAGTCAAGGGATCAAAAGGTTTTAGTAGTTTGGTTAAGTAAACGTCTATGCAGAGGTGATGTAGTTATCTTTCTAATTTTCTTGTTGAATTGTAACTTTGCAGACACTGCGTAGGCTTGCTCAAAATCGTGAGGCTGCACGAAAAAGCCGCCTAAGGAAAAAGGTCAGAATTTTTTTCTTCTCAGTTTTAATTCCTATCATTGTCCTGTTATGCTATTTATTTATTCATCTTCTGGCATGATTCATTTGCAATTTCAAATACTATATGGTGTGTGCTGATAATAAAGGACATCAAAGTTGGGATTCGTTGTTCATGATACTGTTAAATGGTCTTTTTAAATCCTCATGCTTCAGTCCACTTCATGATAGCCCAATGCTGTAGGTGTATTCAGTTATCTAACAAGTCTTCTGAGTTATTATCTCAAGATACACAGACAGATATTTTATTTCAGCCTATAATTTGGGGACGCAGCAACTTTAGTAAAATAACTTTTCGCATATCACAGTTAGGGCTTCTCTCAAAAGGGGGTACTTAAGGTCAAGTTCACTAAAGTTATTGTTGTTGATATCAAATCACGAATGTTTAGAAAAAATAGTGTGAAAGTAACCACTGTTATATCATCTGTGTTTTATAAATTTATTTAGATGTTACATATATTTGGCCGAGCTCTCATGACTTGGTTTTTGAAGATTCACTTGTCCGACACCTCGTGTCTATGTCGACAGTTGGCGCTTTTGTCCATAAACGCAAGTCATGGATTTAAGCAGTTAATTTTTACAATTTCTATGCTACTATTCAGCTTCTGCTATTTGAGAAGCTGTCCAATCTCCCTTGTTATGAATTGTTAGTCCGATGTGGCAAAATCCTTGATTGCAGAAGTACTTTCAAGTTTATCTCTGACCAATCCTAATCTTGTTGAGTGGACAATTCACCCGTGGATATGGCTGGGGTCTCAAGGATTAGCATGTGTTCTATCTGCATTTGATCCTCTGCTAAATTGGACTGTTTCTGGGGAAAGGCTGAAGAATATGGAGCTTATATTCCTGGACAAAAAAATCTTCATTGTTTCTTGCATGAACAGGGAGAAAATCCCTTTTTCGTCCAAATCATCTCCAAGTTCATGTACTTCCAATGGTTTTATGTTATGCCATGAAATTCTATAAAATTCGTCCTATCTCTATATTTAGCACATATTGATGCACATTTGTTCAACTTTTGGATGTATCTTCTGTGACTTGAGATTTGGAGTTTAAGGAGATCTAATGCAAGACAAATAACTGCACCTGATACTCGTACCCAAGTCCATGTAACATAGATTAAGGGCACATGTCCTAGGAACCAATTAAGCAGAACACAGGAAGGAAACAAGTGAAACCAATAGAAACCAATAGAAGGTGAAGAGACTTGCATCTAAGTAAGTAATAATATTTGACTATTCATTTAGAGGATGCACGTCCAAGTTACAAAAATATATTCTTACTGGATGGTATTCTTCTGTTTTTTTTTTTGATAAGTAAGAGTGTATATAAAAAAAGAGCGTCAAAGCTGGTGACGCGTCCTATGTATACAGGGAGTATACTATGACAAGATTTACAAAAGAGAAACTATCCATGAAAGGCACAAAAAGATCCCTAACCCTCAGGTTAGAATCCGAACACCAAAAGCGCAAAGTCTGAAGCAATCTCTCCTTCAATTTCTCAATGTTTAGCTCCACGTTCTCAAAGATTCTGCGGTGTCTTTCTTTCCATATGCACCAGCAAATAGCCAAAGGAGCAGCCTCCCACACAACATTTTTTCTCTTTCGTTTGTACAGTGACCAACCTCTAAAAAGCCCGATGATGGACCGAGGCATAGCCCAAGAAACGCTGAACAAACGAAGAATGAAGTCCCACAATTTAGAAGCAACAAGGCTAAGTAGGTGGTGGTACTCTCTTCATCCCTCTTGCACATGAAACACCAATTAACATAAATTCTCTTTCTAGCCCTCAAATTATCTCCAGTGAGAATAGCCTCCCGAGAAGCCTCCCAAGCAAAAAAAGCTACCTTGCTTGGGGTATTTGATTTCCAAACCGTCTTCCAAAGGGAAAATGCTTCGACTACTACTGGTCAATGTAATATGACTTAACCGAAAAAGTCCTATTCTCCGAGTTCGCCCAAATGACAAGGTCATCCCTTGTAAGGAGAATATGCTTGCTGTACAAAAGCTCAAAAAGGTGGTTGACCCCAAGTTCCCAATCGTGCAAAGCTCTTCTAAATCTAGGATTCGAAGAGATATTTCCTCCCGAACTCTTAAGGTAAGAGCACACCATTGCTTCTTTGTCCACCGCTATGTTGAATAGATTTGGAAAAATTCTCCAAAGCTCATTTTCGCTGCACCACCTATCTTTCCAAAAACTGATACTAGTTCCATTTCCCACCTCTAGGGAGAGAAACTTCTTAAAAGAGTTCCAATCTCTTGAAATACCTTTCCATACACTAGTACCATATGAAGTGGACACTTCCCTTGGAAACCAACCGTTGTTGTCCTCCCCATATTTTCCACACACCAATTTCCTCCACAAAGCATTTTTGTCGATTAGAAAACGCCACAACCACTTGCCGAGCAGGGCCTGATTAAATATCCGGACCTTTTTATCCCTAAACCACCTTCCTGAATGCTAGAACATATCGAGGCCCAATCTAAGAAGATGGTACTTCTGCTCCTCCGTGCCGGCCCTGCCACAAAAAATCTCTCTCCAACTTTTCAATCCTCTTAGCTACTGAAACAGGGATAGGGAACACAGACAAAAAGTAAATAGGAAGGTTAACAAGAGTGCTCTTTATCAATGTCATCTTCTCCCCTTCAAAAGTAATTGTCTCTTCCACCCCGCCAAACGACGCTCAAACCTTTCTAACACCGGATTCAACACAGTGGCATCCCTGAAGCACCTAAAGGAAGGCCCAGGTTAGTAGTTGGAAGAGAAGCGGTTATGCACCCAAAGAACGAAGCGAAATCATCCACATTCTCCACCTAACCCAAAGGAATAACTTCGCTCTTCGGGATGTTTATCTTAAGTCCCAATACCGCTTGGAAAAAAAGGAAGACTAGCCTGAGATATCCTAATTGGGTCCCCCTTAAAATACGAGAGTATCATTCGCAAACAGAAGATGAGACACCACCACCCCTAACTCATTAAACCTGCTTGGAAATGTGAAGAAAACCTCCCTCAACTGCCCAAAGGCCCCTCAAGCTATCAAAAAAACCCTCCGGTTCCCCGTTGATCAAAATCGAAAATTTGGCCGAAGAAATGCAAAAAAGAATCTATTTCCTCCATTTCTCCCCAAAATCCATCTGAGATAGAAGGTAAATAAGAAAATTCCATCTGACATGGTCGTAGGCCTTCTTAATGGATCTCTGGGATAACACTTCGCACTCTAGAGTCCATCGCCTCGTTCGCAATCAAAACTGCATTCGTAATATGACGATCCCACAAAAGCATGCTGGGACTCTGAAACAACCTCGCCAACCACCCTTTTTAACCGAGACGAAAGAACTTTAGCAATTAGCTTGCACACGCAACCGATGAGGCTAATAGGTCTAAAGTCCTTCAACTCGGCAACTCCAGATTTCTTAGGAATGAGGGCGATGAACGTGGCCATTAGGCATTTCTCGAACCCTTTGCCGACATAGAAAGACCGGAACACCTCCATAACATCATCCTTTACCACCTCATGTTGGAAAAAAGCCAAGGAGAAACCATAGGGGCCCGGGGCTTTGTCCCCATCCATGCTTTGAAGAGCAGCAACAACCTCCTCTTCAGCAAACGGGCTCTCGAGCATATTACAAGACTCCATCGATAAAGATCTGAAAGACAACCCATCTGAATTCGGGTGCCAATTCCCATCTTCTGAGTAAAGCTTCTGGTAGAAATTCACTATCCCGTTCTTTATCTCGGCTTTATTTTCTGTCACAACTCCATCAAACTTGACTCTTCGAATAAAATTCCCCTTTTGATGAGCATTAGCTATCAGCTGAAAAAATGTTGTGTTCTTGTCTCCTTCCCTAAATCGAAGCGCACGACATTTCTGCCTCCAACAAATTTCTTCACTAACAAGTAGTCTGCTGAGTTCAATTTTCAGGGCCTCACGCTGCTGCGAATCAAGACTGCCTAAAGGCCTCACGCTCTCCCTCCCATCTAGTCTCATGATTTCTTCCATAATGTTTTTAATTCTAACCTCAATCCTCCCAAAGGACTCCCTGTTCCACCGTTTTAGATCTTCCTTAGCCTCTTTAATTTCCTGGAGAGCCTAAAGCATGGTCTCCCCTCAACCACATAGGAACTCCACCGCTTTCACCCACTCTGAACTTGGCTTCGCAAGCCACATATTTTCAAATCGAAATGGAGATTTACCCCCCGAGAGTAGCACCACATTCTAACAAAAGAGGAGGAGCATCGTCTGAGATGACTCTCGGAAGGCACGTTTGAAGGGTCCCATAGAAGAATTCCTCCCAGATAAGGAACCTATCAATCCTAGAGCACTGATGACGGTCACCACCTCTAAACCACGTAAAAGAGCTCCCTACTATAAAGGCAAGTCTACTAGCTCCTCGTCATTTATGAAATCATTAAACTCAACCATGGCCTGAGAGAACCCCGTGAACCATACCGTTCATGTGGAAAATGGATCACGTTAAAATCCCCACCTACGCACCAAGGAAAGTTCCACTACTCACTTCAACTCGTTCCACAAAGAAGCTCTGTTTGCATCCCTACTAGGGCCATAAATACCATAAAACACCCGGGTAACATCCTTTTCCACCCCTTTAAGTAAACAAGATAAAGAGAAAGAGCCTTTAAAGGATTTTAGAGAATAATCTGTTATCCCACATCACCAGAATACCTCCTCCTGCCCCTATTGCCCCCATGTAATCCCAATCGACCACCCACACTATCCACCACTGAACTCCATTTTATCCACCACTGGATGGTATTCTTCCTAATTGTATTTTGAAAATTTTGAATCCGCACCTACTTTAATTGGGATGTGGATCACTTTTGCTTGCAATGGGTTTGGGAATGTGGTACTCTTTTAGTGTGAAACGTAGTACCCTAGGGGTAGCTTTATATAAATCCGTAGTTAGGGTTTTATTTTTATTTTACTCTTGATGTTCAAATACTTTTTCTAAAAGAAGTCGTCGATTAATAATCTAAACTTTGTTGTTTTCAAGAGAAATAAGTAAAACGATTGTGAGGTTAGAGCATCCAACAGTTATTCAACCAATTGATATTTCTGCTACTAAAGCAGAAAAAGAGAGGAATTTTCAAGATCACTAAATTTGCTGTTCCTGAATTGAATTGGACCTTTTTTTAGAACCTCCCAAAAGCGAATCCGTTACGTACATATTGTCTTGGAAAATGATCCAGAATCCATACAAAGGACCATGTGATGAAGATGCAAAGTAAATTGATGAATACCTATGAATCTGCTGAAGCATGATTGTAGGAATCTTTTTCAACAACTTAAGAGATGATGGAGACGGAGTGGTGGGATATGATGCTTGTCACCAGTTTGGGTGAAGTGGAGGAAGTTGCATTTTATGTCTTGGGTTTATATATATAAACTTAAAGAGGAATATCCTAGAAGACAACTACTGTACCTGCTTTACTTAATGGTATAGAATAATGGGCAACTTCGAAAAGGAGATGCTCATTAAATGAGTATAGCGTAGATGAGAATCCAAAGATTGAGACGTGGTAAATTTTTATTTCTTTTCATAAGATCAGCAGATTTTTACTATAGATAAATAAAGGGTCCCTCAGGAGAGAGGTGTGGGGGAAGGGCACAGTCCATGTACATGAAAAGTATACACTATAAGCCCCAACTACGCAAACTCTGAGCAAATTCTGCTTGGCCATGAAATAAATCGGTTCTCAGAAGAAGACAGCTCAATCGTCACCCTAATCGAAGGGGTTATCTGCCCAGAAGAGTTAAAAAATGCTCCACAGAATTGTTTTGACTCCTCTATCCCCAAGAACAGCAAGTGGATCAATGGACCTTTCAGCTTCCGCAAATGAGTTTCTACATTCTGAAAATTTCTTCTATTTCTCCCAGTCCAATTGGTTCAAAAATTGAACTTATATCTCCACCTTATATATAGCGACCAACCCCAGCAAGAGATCCTTAAAGGACTGCATAGCCCAACTAATGTCAAAAAACATTAAAATTAGATTCCAACGTTCCTCCGCAGCTCTATGATGGAGCAGCAAGTGATCAACACTATCTCCATCTTCCTTGTGCATGAGTTACTGTATATTTCCTTCCATATCTTTTGAGTTGTCACCAGTAAACAGTAAACATTGCCTCATGAACTGCCTTAGAGGCTACCTTTAGTGGACCCTTTGTCTTTTTTTTTTTTTTTTGGATAAGTAAGAGATAATATATAAATAAGCGTCAAAACAGGTGACACATTCTTTGTACACTAGGAGTATACACTACCAAAAGATGTGGACCATTTGTCTTCCAATGGCTATCCATTAGGAGTTGTCTCTTTGATCTTTGACGGAATCTGATAACATGATTTGACTGAGAAATCCTCTGCCTTTGAATCTTTCCATCTCACTTTGTCCGCCCTAGTGTTAATCTCCACAAAAAACTTATTTATTTCCCATAATTAAGCTAATGCCTCAGAATCAGTGACCAAACCTTTTGCTAATTCCCCTGTAGTTATAAATTGTGAGAAACTAGTTTAAAATAATTTTCTGCCTTTGGGAATAGTGATAATACCAATCTTAATTGCAATGACAAAGGTAAACTAACCTGATGGAAATAATTAAGAATGATATAATTGAGCGTGGATTAACCGAAAATCTTGTTAGGGACATAAATGAATGGTGAAAAAGGAATCAAGTACCCGACCGTAGTTGTTGGGATGAACTAGTAGTTGGGACGACGGCTGAATTAGATTGTGGTGTTGTCTTTTAACATGCAACAATTTTTGTCTAAAGGAGGTAAGCTTACTCTTATAAAGAGTACCCTCTCGAGCTTACCTACATACTTCATGTCAGTCTTTCCCCTTCCTTCTTTTGTGGCAAAGAGGTTATAGAAAAATTAGAGAGGGACTTCCTGTGGGAAGGTTAGTTGGAGGAACGGAAGTATCATCTGATAAAGTTGGAGTCAGTGTGCTCTAGTTTGAGAGGAGGGTTAGGGATAAAAAACTTAGGGTCTTTAACACTGCGTTAATGGGGAAATGGTTATGGAAATTTTTGACTGATAAAGAGGCTTTGTGGAGGAAAGTGGTGGTGGGTAAGTACGGAAAAAGTCATCATTTGTGGTTCCCTAATGGACACTTATGATGCTGTTAAAAATATGATTTATATATATAATTAGCAACAACATATATATATATATATATATATATATTTCCCCCCCCCCCTCCTCTTCTCTTTCTTCAGAAGCAGTGTGTGTGAGGAGAGGGAGGGGAGGGGTTGTTGACAGGTAAGGATGTTCCCATGAAGATAATGCATATGACTTTGATGATTCATTTCATTGCTATATCAGTATATGATTTCCTTTGCATATGCGATCATTCTTTTGTAGTCCATTTTTCGTATTGTTGCATACTTAAACTGATTTCTTAGGATATTTTCTCTGTTGAGACATCAATGTACATTTAATTTATCTTAGTAGGGACTGTATCATCTGCCAGTTGTTTTCATTGCAAAATCATGTCAATATGTTTTTAGGGTAAACTCAAACTTTTTATTAAATTGGGATTCTTTAGGCTTACGTGCAACAGCTGGAGAGTAGCAGAATGAAGCTGACCCAACTTGAACAGGAGCTCCAGCGAGCTCGGCAGCAGGTTGGTTTACCACTCATTGAAATCTACGCAATTTTCTTTGAGTTCTAGTTGCACTGGAAGATATCCGTCCTTCTAATGTATATATTTTCCTTTCGTGGAAGGGCATTTTCATTTCAAGTTCAGGAGATCAGTCTCAATCAATGAGTGGAAATGGTATGTACATCTTCTCCTGATAATCTTGTAGGTTCAGAAGGAAGTTTCTGGCTTAGAGCACCTTGAATAATTTTAAGTTTGTATTATGCTAAGATGATAGAAATATGTTATGATAACTTTATTGGTTGTGCCGAATCACTCATTTTCTTAGCCGACTTCCGTTTTGGTCAATCATAGCCAAATGCTTACAGATCATGATCATGTATGTACCCCCTAGTTGGTTACAGGTGTCACATGTTGCTATTTCTGTTTCTAGAGTATGTGTCCAATCTCACAGTAAAATTATATAGGAAGACGGAAAAATATTCATATATTTATACTTTCTTTAGTTATTCTTACGTTTGATAAAATTGAGGTTTAAGGATGATGATTTACGGGTTCAAGTCAAATATGATAAGAAAGATGGGAACCATATTTTAAATAGGCCAAAATATGAAAAACCCCCCAAAGTATCCACCCAATCCCACTTTGCCCCCCAATGTTATAAATGTCCCAAGTTCATACCTAACGTTGCCATTTGTCCCATTTTGCCCCCTCCCGTCAATTGCCGTTTGGACAACGACATTAAGTTGCACGTGGTCATACATGTGCGGGGCAATATTGTCAATTCCAGCTGCTTCTTCAATTGTTTTCTTCTCTGTTCACATTCCCATTCAACGAACTATCACTTCATTCTTCTTCAATCTCTCTACTGGGTTCACACCTACTTTTATAAATCACCTTCTTGACTCTATCTCTCTTTCTATATAATGGAAATCGGTCCAATTCCTTTCCTCAACCAAGATGACTTCTCAATTTCTACAGTTTCTTTCAACAACTAGACTCTCCTGTTGGCCCCAACAAGAGAAGAAAACTCGATTTCGGTGGAGCTGTTGAAGAAGAAGAAGAATTTGAAGCATTAGACACCACCCAATTGAAGGATATCCTCAACACGTTCTTATCTTTCGACGAATTCGAAGAAAAACCCAATTCTGATGCTTTCGAATTTCCCCATCTGCAACCCTATTCTGTCTTGGACTTCAGTTTCAACACAAACCCACCTCAAATGAATGAAATCTCTGAGATTGATTCGGGGAAGCTAATGAAAATCCGCCGGCAATCTGAGGATATCTCCAGCACCAACACCAACACCACCACCACCACCACCACCGACGATTCAACTCGGTACCCAATTGGCTGAAATGACGGCGGCGCAGGACAGCAGCAACGAAGGTCACGCACACAGCGCGCTTGCGCAAGCCCTGAGCCAACCCGTTTCTCTCTTGCCCACTGTCGTGATTTAGATATCAATGGATTTATTCAGATCTTGCCTGGCTTTGGACAAATCCTTGCATCGGTTTTGGTTGGTAGTGTCGGAGTTCGCCATGGACGCCGGAGCTAGCGAACGGAGGTTGCTGGGTTTTTGATCTCTCGCTGGGTTGTTTTAGACTTCGATAATGCAAATTCTTTCTTCACCGCGCATGGCAACTGTTTGCGAAAATGCCAATATAAAGAAACACTGAAGACAGTATTCTGATTTCTGAACTGAAAATTGTGGGAGGAACTCATTTATTTCCTGTACATTCTTTCCTGCATTTTGCGTTTTTGATGTGTGATCATGAACAACAAGGGACACTTGTTTTGTGATGAAGGTAGTATTTACTATGGTTTATGATTCTCACTATTGATTGCATTTCCTTCTATTCTGCTTGATTCTTGATGCTTGATCATGCGTACGCTTAATTCGTGGTGGTTCGTGGCAGAGTGGCTGGGTATGAGTCCCCAGTGCAACAATATGTGTTAATATGTGTTTAACAGGGCAGTATCAGTTGAGGAAGAATCAAGAATCCCAAGAATGGAAATGACAATATTGCCCCGCACGTGTATGATCACGTGCAACTTAACGTGGTTTTCCAAACAACAATTGACGGGAGGGGGCAAAATGGGACAAATGGCAACATTCGGTACGAACTTGAGACATTTTTAACATTGGGGGGCAAAGTGAGATTGAGTGGATACTTTGGGTTTTTTTTTTTTTTTCGTATTTTGGCCTTTTAAATATGTATGATTATACACACACACACACACATATTTATCCATAGAGTTGTGAATCTGAATTGAAGACTGCACTAAAGAAGATGAAAACAGTGAAGATTGTAGGATGAGATGGAATTACATTTGAGGCATGGAAGTATCCAGGAATTAGAGGAGTGTCTAGGCTAATGAAGCTATTGAATGGTCATGAATTGATGGCAAAGAGAAGGCTTAATGGGTGGAAGCAATATAGTGTCGTTCTATTTAGTAAAGGAGATATTCATAGTTGTACAAATTATAGGGCCGGAATTGATTCATCATACAATGTAGCTTTAGGTGAGTCATTCAGATGAGAGTGACATGAGACAACGATATCTCAGTTCAGATTTCTGCCTGGGAGGTCAACAGTGGAATCTAACTATTTATTGAGAAGATTGGAAAACTATCAGAGAGGGAAATGAGGGTTTACATAGGATTTCTATTGACTTAGGGGAGGTGTATGATCGACTCCCATGGGAGATAATACAGTGTGTGTGAGAAAATAAAGGAGTTGAACTGGTAGATTCCTCTTTTCTAGTGAGTGGGAGGATTCTTTTTTTTTTTTCCCAATAGTTCAGGTTGTTCTATACTTCTGATCATGTTTTTTAATGCCCTAGAGTGTAGCTAGGTGAATTGGGGTTTGACTCCATTTAGGTTCGAGAATATGTGGTTATCCCTTCTTAGCTTTTGGGGTTTGGTGGCTCACTAGTGGGAGTAGTCTCGGTATAATGGGTGGGAGGTTTCATTTTGATGCAGAAATGGAAAATATTGTTGAGGATCTTTAAAGTATAGAATAAGGAGGTGGCCTGCTGATATTGAGGAAGAATATTTTGAAGGATAATTATGATAGATAGATTAGAGAATGAGGAGTTTCACTCGGGACTTGGTGAGTAGGAGTCTTCTAAACAATGAACTGGGCCAGAAATCAAGGATGAAATGGCTGAAAAAAGGCGATTGTAGTTCCAAACTCTTCTATTGAGTGCCTTTGGGCAATGGACGTAAGAATTTTATTAAGGAGGTTGAGCTAAATTTTGGGAAGGTATGTTGCCACCCGCTTTGAGAGCTCAGAATGGTCTTCGCTTCCGCATGAGTGGAGTAGATGGTTGGAGAGACCTTGGTTGGTGTTACTGAATAGAGTAGAGAAGAGAACAATATATTGAGAAGCCGTAACCTAGAATCTGGTTAGGGCAAAGTATTTATACTCCTAAGAACATATAGATAAATACATATGACTTACAACACTCCCTTTCAAGTTGGAGCATAAATGTTAAGCATGCCTAGCTCGTCACGAATATGATTAATCCGTGGACCATTCAATGGTTTTGTGAAAATATTAGCAAGTTGATCTTCACATCAAAGATTGAACATGATCGGTTCAGAGAAGATTTTGTTTTATCTTCTCCCGAATGAAATGGCAATCAACCTCAATATGCTTAGTCCTCTCATGGAATATGGATGGCAACTTGATTATCACACCATAGTCTCATAGGAGTTGATCCACAAATACCAAACTCACCAAGTAATTGATGCACCCATATAAGCTCACAAGTAGATTGTGCCATGGCTCTATACTTTGATTTTGCACTCTAACGAGCTACTATGTTCTGCTTTTTACTCTTCCAAGATGCTAAATTACCACCAACAAATACGCAGTACCCTGTTCTAGACCTCCTATCTATCTTAGAGCCTGTGATCAACATCTGAAAACCCTTCTACCTTACAATGTCCATGATTCTTATATAAGACACCACGACTTGGACTCCCTTAAGATAACATATAATCTGCTCCAATAAATTCCAATGAGTAGTCCTCGGAGATGAGATAAACTGACTTAGTACACCGACTACTATATCAGGGTGAGCCACTGTAAGATAATTCATCTTCCCAACTAACCTCCAGTATCGCTCAGGATCACTATATGGTTTTCTATCCTCCACTGTGACATGCATATTTGGAACCATAGGTATACAACAAGACTTAGCACCTAGTTTTCCAGTCTTAGCAAGAAGATCAAGGATATACTTTCTTTGAGAGATGAAGATACCTTTCTTAGACCGCATTACCTCATTTCCCAAAAAGTACTTCAAGAAACTCAAATCCTTTGTTTAAAAGCGTGCTTGTAGGAACAATTTGAGTGCTAAACAACACTATCACTACCAGTAATAACAATGTCATCCACATATACTACCAACAAAATAATATCCGCAACATAATGACAAAAGAACACAGAATGATCACAATGACTACGCTGTAATCCAAACTCAAGCACTTCACTAAACTGACAAAACCAAGCACAGAGATTGTTTCAAACCATACAATGACTTCTTAAGCCGACAAACTTTACCATTCTCCCCCGAGCAACAAACTAGGTGGTTGCTCCATATACACTTCCTCTTGCAAATCACCGTGCAAAAAAATATTTTTGACATCTAATCGTAAGTAGCAGCAAGAGATATAAACAACTGCACAAATGCAAGTTTAGCAACGGGGGAAAATGTTTCAGAATAGTCAACACCATAAGACTGTGCATACCTTTTAACAATAAGCCTTGCCTTAAGGCGTGCCACAAAACCATCAGGATTGACCTTAACAGTGAAAACCCACTTACATCCAATAGCTTTTTTACCTGCAGGCAAGTGAACTAGGTCTCAAGTACCATTATGGTCTAAAGCAAGCATCTCCTCCTCCATGGCAGCTGTCAACCTTAGTGGGACAAAGCTTCTGACACAGATTTAGGAATAGAAACAGAATTGAGAGAAGCAATGAAGGAACACAAAGATGGTGATAAATGAGTATATGTCACAAACAAAAAGATAGGGCGAGTACAAGTACGCTTACCTTTTCGTAAGGCAATAGGAAGATCTAGACTTGGATCTGTGGACGGAGGAGTTACAGTTGGTATAGGAGGTGAGTCTGAACATCTTTTCTGTAGTCGGATGCGATTGGCGAGAATAAACCTATGGAGGACGGAACTGATGAGAGGGAGAAGACTCAGGTTTTGAGGAAGGTGGAGGTCGCACATTATAAAACAAAAAATCAGCCTCTTCACTATCACCATCGGAGGAAGACGTTGCAACAAATGGGGTAGACTTGAAAAAAGTTTGAAGAGTAACAACGATACCTTTTTTGAAGACGAGAATAGCCCAAAAATACGTTTAAGAGGACTTTGGATCTAGTTTAGAAACTCGAGGACGAACATCACGAACAAAACAAGTGCACCCAAAAATACGTGGAAATAACGGATATAAAGAACGGGTTGGATACAAGACCGAAAAAGGGATTTCACCTTTAAGGACGGAGGAGGGCATATGATTTATCAAGAAACAAGCAGTAGAAACTGCATCCGCCCAAAACACCTTTGGAACTTTCATTTAAAATGTCAAAGCTCTTGCAACTTTTATTAAATGTCTAATTTTCCTTTCAGCCACCCCATTCTGAGGAGGTGTATCAACATATGAAGATTCATGAAGCATACTATGCTTCGACATGTACAATTGATATGGGTTAGAAAAATATTATTTTGCATTGTCACTTCTCAAAACATGAACATGAAGATTTAATTGAGTTTGAATTTTAGCACATAAGACACAAAATATTGAAAATAATTTATCACGACTTTTCATAAAATATAACCAAGTAATTCGAGAGTAGTCATCAACAAAGGTAACAAAATACCAAAATCCCAATTTAGCGCCCCAAACATGTGAATGAACTAACTCGAAGGGGGATGCTGCCCGTTTATTGACCCTAGGTGAATAAGACACTCAATGATGTTTTGCGAATTGACAAGACTCACACTTTAAGCTAGACAGAGAATATAGACTAGGACATATTTTCTTTATACTCGATAAAGACGGATGCCCCAACCGGCAATGAATCTGATCGGGAGAACTAATATTGAATCATGCAACTGGCTTCGGCACCCCAGAACCACTGTCAAAAACATAAAGGCCCCCGACTCACATCCTCTACCAATAATTCTCCTCGTCGTAAGATCTTGAAAGACACAATGATCGGGGAAAAATAAGACACTATAATTTAGAGCGTGTAATTTTTCTTACAGATAGTAAATCAAAGGGAAAATCAAGGCAAATACAAGACAAAAGACAAAGAAAAAGAGGAAGCAGGGGAGGGAGTACCAACACCAGTAACAGTGCCAAACCATATGCTAAAGTAACTCTAGGATGAGAGGATAATGAAGTAAATGATGACAAGGTATCCATATGACCTGTCACGTGATGTGTGGCACCAGAATCAATAAACCATATACGAGAGGATGATGCAAGGCATGTGGTGTGTTTACTTGACTCGACTATAGTAGCCTTAGGAGAATTTGATGATTGCTGTAGAGCTTGATACTGAGTGAATATAGCATACTCATTTGCAGAGATAACAACAAACGGCGGTTGAGGCATAGCTAAAGATCCACTAGCACTATCAAGAGTAGCTACATTGGCAAACTGTGGCTTCTGTTGAAGTTTGCCGTGTAGTTTCCAACATGAACGTTACAAATGACCCCGATTTCCCACAATAGTGACACAGTCGTTGATCACCTTGACTATGGCTTCGTTGCTGACCCTGAGTGCAACCTCCACCTCAACTACGAGCTCTACTTCTCCTCAAATTTTCACCATATCTACCACCATTTGTACTTTGACCACCTCGCCTGATCATTCCATGAGCTTTCAGTCACAAGAGCACTTGACTCACTCAGGATAGTGGAATGTGGCACTTCACTCGCAGCACATACAACTCTAGTATAAGCATCTCGAAGTGAAGAAATCTCTGGGCTATCAAGAATTTGTGATCTTGTAGTTGCAAACTCTTGTGGTAATCATGCCAAAAAACTCATAACAACCATTTGCTCTCGTTGAGCCTTTTGAACCTTCACATCAAGACTAAAAGGAAAGTGTATTAAGTTCCGCATACACTTCCTTAAAATTCAAAAAATATTCCATAAGTGATTTCTCGTGCTTTTTCGGGCTATAAAAAGCTTTACACACATCATAAATACGATTTATGTTACCTTGGCTGGAAAATAAAAAATTAAGGTACTCCATAAGTTCCTTAACAAACTTGCAATGCTTCACCGAAGGAGCGATCTCCGGAAATAGATTTCCTGATGGGCAAAAATATCATCCCCCCTTAATCAAACCTTCCCATCTTAGGATCCGATGGTGGATCATTAGTTAGATATCATCCTTCTCAATACTACGAAGAAATATTCGCACAGTTTTACTCCGCTCCAAATAGTTACTGTCATTCAAT
Source organism: Platycodon grandiflorus (assembly GCA_016624345.1). Taxonomy (NCBI): domain Eukaryota; kingdom Viridiplantae; phylum Streptophyta; class Magnoliopsida; order Asterales; family Campanulaceae; genus Platycodon; species Platycodon grandiflorus. Next base: position 49,163,953 of record CM028366.1, on the reverse strand, counting down.
TTCTCATCTGTAATGTTCATAGACAACGGAACAATCTTTGTGACAAGAGATTTCTTCTCATTCGTAAATTCAGCCATAAAAAATACGTCAAAGAAGAAAGGAAAAATAAGATTAGAATTTTTTTTCCTTTTTCAAAATCACTGTTCACGATCACTGTTTATGATCACTGTTCACGAATGCAAGAACCCTCAAAGTGCCTATCTTCAATACTCCAAAACAGTCCCCTGACAAGGAGGAACCCTAACGCAGTCAACTCTACTTGGGTTGACCTTTAATTCATTGGATCAAGCCCTATTGCTTTGATACCATGTCACTGAATAGAGTAGAGAAGAGAACACTATATTTAGAGCCGAAACCTAGAATGATAAAGTATTTATACTCCTAGGAACATATTGATAAATACAATTTCAACCCCTACACTATTTACATTATACATATGATTTATAACAGTTGGTAGTGACGGAGATGACATGTGTTAAGGCCCCGGCCTTCTTTCCTTTCTCATTTGATCCAGTAATACGTCTTCATTCCCTCTCTCTTCCTTTCTTTGGAAGGCAAAACTCCTGCTCCATGTCAGAGCTTTCATCTGGTCTTTGTTCTTCATAAGCTTAGTGCTAATGACATCTCCAGGTTCGAAGGTCCTACAAGAGGATTTTCACGGACTAGTGTGTGATGTCTAAGTGTTCCTTGGAATCTCATAATTACATGTTCCTTCATTGTGGGGGTGCACGGTTCCTTTGGAGTAGTCTATTTTGTGTGGTTGGGGAAACTTGGATCAGCCTTGACTATATTCCGTCATTTCTCCAGATGCGGTTAACAGGTTTCAGAATGGACAGGAAGTGTAGTTTGTTGTGGTGGTGTGGTGTGTTTGCTATTCTTTGGTGCATTTGGAATGAGAGGACCTCAAGAATATTCAAGGATTATATGTTGTCTTCGCCGCTTCCTAGGTAAAAAAATATTTTCTTTGACTTCCTTTTGTGGGCTTTGGCTTGATTGCACCTTTAGAGGATTGCTTGTTTTGTAGATTTAGCAGGATTATAGTGCTTGGGTTTCTTGATTGTTTTGTCTCGACTCTTGTCGTCTATAGGCTTTTGTTTCTTTGTTTCTTTCGTTTTTTTCTTTTCATTTCTTTTCTTTTTCTTTGTCTTCTTTTACTTTCTTTTTTCTTTTGTTTTTTCTGTTTTTGGTTGGATGGATTCCTCATCCTTCTTTTTCTATATATCTAATATTCTTTTTTTTTTAATTAAAAATCAACAAGCAAACATGAGTGTGAAAAGATCAAAACAACGATGAATAGATTTTGAAGGGTTTTGCAAAGATCACAAAGGATCCCACATGAGCATCCTAGTCACTCATTTAAAGACCTAATTTGCTCGTGATGATCATAAGCCAACGCGATCAAGGGTCCACAGGAAAGCACCAAAGTAATTTGGCCAACAAAAGAGATGATCCTATTCAGGCTACTAATGCCAAAGTCACTCTCCAGCTTTGAGATGGACTAACCACTGTAGAAAGAGAGAAACGAATAGAAGGCAAGAAGTATTTTTCCTTCACACTTCACAAGAGGAGTACTGAACTCCTTAAATAGGAGATTACAACGCGGTTAGGAGTCAGAGATTAGCTGGACTCCTAGCTAAAAAAGGTAAGTAGATCACAGCCATCATTATCACAAATAAGACAGCTAAGACTTGGGTAGTAACGCCTAAAATTACTCCTAATCAAATCAAAAAGACAATTAGGCTAATCAAGACACCAAATCACAGAATCTAACATTCACAGCACGATTCTTCAACAACCACATTTCACCAACTAAAGGTCCTTGTATCCCTCACAGCGCCAACCCCCCAAAAAAAAAGAAAAAGAAAAAGAAAAAACCCGACTCTGAAATCAAGTAGGACAGACAAAAAAGTAAATACTATCAAACAATCCTCTGAAGTTTCTCCAATAAACGCATCATAATCCTGTAGATAGACATGTTATTAATGGGAATTCTATGGGCAAGTCTCAATCATAGTATTCTACCAAATAAAGAGTTGCACACGGTTTCCTCCCATCTTATGAAGAAAGGAGGCTTAATAGTGCAACAACATGAATCAGGTGAAACATGGGTGACTCCCAATTCTATTACTTCTCTTCTTCAGATTTTGCTCAAGGCTTTGGGAATGATGCGGATGCTGCATTGTTTTGGCAGTGTGGGTGCTTGATATTTTTTGGTACTTGTGGACGGAGCGGAATTCCAGATTTTTCGGAGACCAGACCTTATCATTGAAACTTTTGCGGGACAAGTGACTTTTATGGCCTGTCTTTGAGCTTCAGCTAGGGGTGCTTTCCTTGGGATTCCTCTGACTCGCACACGCTTGTCTTTTAGTTGCTCTCCTTTTTTTTTGGTTTTTTCCTTTTGTTCTATGACTTCTTTTCTGTTCTTTTGTATTTTACCTCCTTTTAATCCTTTATATCTCTTTCCTGATTAAAAAAAATTATTATGCTTATTATCACGGGTATGAACTCCAGTATAATCTAATACTATATGATATGGTATTGCACGAAATGTGAAGACAAAAGGGATAGCAGACATTAGGGCCTAAAGGATTGAGTTCTTGAATTGCCACTAAAAGGATATAGTTTAAAATTTGTGAGTATATCTAGATTTAAGTAAGATCAATGTGGGTCCTAATCTAAGTTGATATATTATCTGTACTACAGAAAGCAAGAAGATGTGATCCTCTTAAGTTTGCATATTTATATAAGGACATGAAATGATTTAATTCCAAAATGATGGAATGGTGTGAAATCCTTTCATAGAGGGCTTTAGTCACGTTATGAATGGGTGTAGCTAGAGTCTCGAGTAAAAATTCTATATCCACAAGTCTCCTAGATGTACGTCTCTCTCATACTCTTCAGTCACTAGGTTACACATTCCTACTCCCAGAGTAGATTCTTAAATCTATGTAGTTGACGTTTTATCTCTTCATTGATTTATAACATCAATTGGACATATGAGGCACTAGGCAGGTGCTGTTGCTGTTTTCAGACCTCTTGACACCATTGCTGTTGTTGCTGACACTATGGCTGAAAATGCACCTTGTGCAATTTTTTTTCTGATAGGTAAGATAAATTATATATAAACAAAACACGTCAAAACAGGTGACTCATCCTTTGTAAACATGGAGTATACTCCAGCACAAGGGCCTAAACAACAAGAATCCATCCACAAACTCTACAAAAGAATAATCTCTAAGCGAAGCCGACTCAGTGCACCAAATAAACAAAGTCCGAAGAATAGTCTCCTTCAATCTGCAACACTCATTTCCTTGTGATCAAAAACTCTACGATTCCTTTCTTTCCAAATAATCCAGCGGACTTCCAAAGGGGCGGTATCCCAAATACCATTTCTCCTTCTTCGTTTGTACATGTACCAGCAAAGAAACAACTCCCAGCAGAAGATCCCATAATTCCCTCACCACTGGACAGTTCATCAAAAGGTGGTTAACACTCTCTCCATCCCCTTTACACATAAAACACAAATTAACATAGATCTTCTTCCATATTTGCAGATTAGCCCTTGTAAGATTAGCTTCGTTAATAGCTTCCCAAATGAAAAAAGGCATCTCTACTCGAGGCCTTTGATTTCTACTCAGCCTTCCAAGGAAAAGAACAATTTCTGCTCAACAAAGCCATAAAATGCGATTCAACATAGAATTTCCTATTCTTTTCCCCTACCCAAAGAACTCCGTCCTCCCTGTTACTATCCACTTTCTGTACGTTCAATCGCTCAAGGAACTGGCCAAGCGGAATTAGCTCCCAGTCTTGAGGATTTCTTCTAAAAGAGGGATTCCAAGTGACGATACCTTCTGTAACTGCAAGGATAGAACTAGCAAACACTTGTTGAATGCAATGTTAAAAAGAGAAGGATAAGCTCTCCACCTTGCGCAATTAGGGGTTCTATGTGCGGTTAGTTTAGATATGTGTTGTCATTTTCTTATTCTTCGTGCCTCTGTTGGAAATTACAGTCGTTCCTTGTGTGCTGAGAGGAGGTAGGGTAATATGAGATATTGGCGCTTTATTGCAATTTTTGGTGTGTACACGTACTTTCTTAGTTCATACAAAGAAGCCACTAGCTGCAGGTTGATGATTTCCTGTGCCTGCATTTCATCTGTATTGCATTTCATCTGTATTTTCTTTAAAATTGGAGGTCCATTTAAAAAAAGTTCCCATCACAACGCGACTGAATCTTTACATTCTTTTTTGTGGTGAACTGAGCTCATGACTGGAAACTGAGCAGGAGCCTTGGCGTTCGATGTTGAATATGCACGGTGGCTGGAAGAGCATAACCGGCGAGTCAACGAGTTAAGAGGAGCTGTCAACTCCCATGCTGGTGATGGTGAACTGCGTATTATTGTTGATGGCATTATAGCACATTATGAAGACATTTTCAGGATAAAGGGCGATGCTGCAAAAGCTGATGTGTTCCATATTTTATCAGGCATGTGGAAAACACCTGCAGAGAGGTGTTTCCTGTGGCTCGGTGGATTCCGTTCCTCTGAACTCCTTAAGGTGAGTGTCAAATATTGTGGCTTGTTAGTTTCTTTCTTGATCTCTGAGACTGATTGGTTTGAGGTATCTTTATATGCTTCCCCTTTTTTCTAAGAAATACGAATAAGCATCGTCTGGATACTTGGTTATAAAGTATGTTTATATTATTTTTTCGGTTTAAATTTACAATATTTTATTAACTGGCTGGCTAGGATTTCTTGTTACATTTGTGGCATTACCTTTAAATGTGAGTATGCGGATATATGCATGCTAGAAGAAAGATATTCTCCTTGAACAAAAAATAAATTATATCAATTGGAATGCAGCTTCGTGTTACATGTATTCTGCCATTTACGGTCATTTTCACTAGGTATGAAGTTTCAAATCACCACTTCCATCGTTCTCCCCCCCCTCTCATGCCGTGCGTGTGTGTATGAGAGGGAGTTCTGTTTGAAGCGTGTTATCTGTATTTGTGCTCGGGGAGCATGGCATATGGGAGCACATGTTCTTGTCTATGGACACAGCGTTTTGAGATTAGAAGGAAGTTGGCAGCTTGGATATGACTTGCGGTTGTCGCGTTGGACAACTTTTGCACATGCTCCAGCTCCCTGTGACCCTCGGGGAGCACGTTGGATAAACATTTGTTTCCATGCACCAAGCCACGTTACCCTAAGTGTAGCGTGAGAGGTTGCACATGCGTTGGGGATTCCTATCACAAACCATCTTGCCGAAATGGATGCACCAAATGAAGGTTTTCCCTTGTTCGGGACTTCGAGCTTCCCCTCATGAGTACCTTTTATTTGTGGAAACATTTTGCATATCGGGATTTCCTACTTTTGGAGGTAAGTCCTCGCGGGAGGGTATCTATGTAAATAGCTGGGTAAAGGTTGGCGTTACCCACTTACGGAACACAGAAGAAAGTGGGAGAGGGGCGGAAGTGCGGACTAGCTAGGCTGTGGGAGAGGACTGGGACTGCATGGGAGAGCCAATCTTCTTGTACGGATATTGCTCGCGTTAAGCTTTTGACCTACAGGAAGCATTGGTTGAGGAATCCATTGCTCGTAGGAAGGAGAGAGTTGGGTAAAAACTCACGGAATGATTATACTGTAAGAGGAACATGCTAAATAAGATAAATTTTGGAGAAGACAAGCGGGATTGACTGCATCTGGGATTGGCAATGTGGGGGGCAGAGAGTGTTGTGATCTAGAGGCATTGAAGCGGTTGGGTGACATAGTGAGGTTATGTGGCGAAGCATCACAAGGTTGCACAAGGTCACTTGAAGCTGCATGAAAAGTAAGGTCAATATAAGAAGGGATCTTTGCGCCAGGTTTCTAGGTATCATAATTAGGTGGGTTGGACGTTGGGGATTGGGGCGGGGTTAGGGGAGAGTGAGAGCAAGAGGGAGGGTGTTGGTCTTTGATTCATAAGTGAGGTTAGTTTCCTTGGGGCCTTCCCCGCAGTTATATAAGTCAATTTGTTACAACCATCCTTTATGTTAGCACTAGAGGGTGTTGTTGGAAGTAGTATTATGTTCATATTGGTCTATAGGGGATGCTTCTTTGATGGAGCACGGTTGCCCCTCAATTATCGCAATTAGGCTGTGCTTTTTCTCTTTCTCTTTTTCCTTCCGATCTTATTGTTTACTGTGCATTGACTTGCTAATATTGTACGTGGTTCAAACAGTATGGAACCAACAAGAAGGAAAAATAGAAAAGGCAGCATTTGATCCTTAAATCTCACTGCTACCTCCCAACTGAGGCTGTCTGGCGAGGGTGGATGACTCACATGCGCGTAGCTTCTATGATTCGTGTGTGAGGCACACGCTTCGTCTTCCTTGTCTCGCCATTCTGCGTGCCGAAATTCCACCGCTATCCACCATACACTTCCGTGGCTGACAAAATGCTGCTGTTTCCACCCAGATCGGAACAATAAAAACTCTACTACCTACCCCTAACTTCACGCACGCTGGCATCTCTTTCAAATAATTGACTAAAATCCTTGCCCATCTTAAATCCATTCTCATCTCGGTGGCTTCATCGGCTTTAATGAAACCCCCTCACCTCCGCCCTATTTCTCAAAATACTGTTCTACTCTAGGGATGTAAAGGTAAACCCTACGACCTTACACGAGGTTTTCTACCTTCTCGATGACAACACCCTACTGCATCTGATCGGTCAAGAAAGATTGGTTCATTGTTGAAAATCCATTGCTTCTCCCTGAGAATTCATAGGGCTTCGCTCTCAGACAGAAACTCGAACAGAAAATATTTCCTACTCATGTCCATCACCCTAACCCCCCGGCGACGTTTTCCACCTCTAATCGACCCACCTTTGCACCTCAGATCTGGAAGGGATTGGACATTCGGGATTACCCACTTGCCAACCAAACATCTCACAAGGAACTCCAACGATCCTTTGCAAGAATTTTCTTCAACTAAAAAATCCACCTCCGAAAATTTAGTTGAAGGTCTAAATCAGGCCACGGAGGTATGGACGCTGCCCCTCTATAGGATTTGAAAGTCTTCCTTTTCTCCGGATTTCTCTCCAGAATGAACATTCGGATTTTCTCTGCCAACAATACCCATCCGCCATACTCAGCCACTTCAGGGAAGCATGCAAGTCCCGATCTCCCCTAACTGAAACCTCTATTCCTAGAAATGAACCATGCCTATTCATCTCCTTGGCTACCGTAATTGCTCCCCATTTCTCCTGTCTTTTCTTCCAAAAGACCCCCTAGAGCTGGATGCCTTCTCCATCCATTCACAAACCCATAACAGCTCACGAAAGGACAAAAAAACTGTGTTCTGCCTCTACATCTCTCCACCACTTCAAACTGCAAGGTGCCTTCGCTGTGGTTGTTGATGATGTCGAAAGTCTTTCTCCCCGCCTGGAAATGATCTTATCCTCACTGAGAATCACCATATCCACCCAAATGATTCTATCAATTTATCTAGAAGAATACTAAGATGACTCAAATAAATTCCAGCCAAATTCATTCCAAGTGTGACCCTATAGGTTCCTAAATTACGTTGGCAATAATTAAATACTCCCTCTGTTCTTAAATTATCGTCATGTTTGTCTTTTTTTTGTTCAAACAAGATATTTTTCAAATGCAAAGTTGACATATATTGTTTATTTATTTCAAAATCATAAAACACATGATTTGTAGTTATTTAAAAGTACTACAAATTACGTGTTCTATTATTTTGGAAAAAATAAAAAAATGTACTTCAAATTTTCATTTGAAAAATATCCTGTTTGACAAAAAAAGGTAAAAAAGGACGATAATTTAGGAACGAAAGGAAAACTATATATTTAAATATATATGTTATTAATTATAACAATGAGCAGCATTTGGCAATACATCATTATCACCCAAGTAATAAAATTATCAGTGATTAAAATAATTGAATGTGATCAAAATAATTCTTGTCCCTTTGTCCTAATTTCTGATTAAGCACAAAGCATGGAATGTGTCATTCTTGTTATAGTTTAATCTAGGTTTCTCGATCTTTGAGTAGACTTATTTACTCCCTCCGTTCCACCGAAAGAATTCACGTTTGAAAAGTATAATATTTAAGGGATATATTAGTGTCATTCGAGTTGGTTATAATTACAAAAATACTTAAATACAACCAATATGCTTACAACACAAGTGGAGGGTAAAGATGAAAAGGTTATGAAAATTCTAAGTATAATTTTTGAAAGTGGACTCTTTAAGTGAAACATTTCAAAATAGAATAGTGGACTTTTTACCCGGAGCGGAGAGAGTAGTAGACAAATAAACTCAATATTTAATATTAATTTATTTGAGTACGGCCATGCATTTACTTATGTCTTACTCATCAGGGGGCCCACAAATAAATATTATACTCCCGTTATGTAGGAAAGAAAAATTGTATCTACATCGTTCATATGACATATCCAACATTTGAAATTATAATTACCTTGTTACAACGTTTGTCGGTATCAAAATATACGACTCCTCGTCTAGGGTAAATAACAATTTCAAGTCAAAGGACAACAAACACAACATTCGCTATGAGAATCGCTTATGACACTCACGTAATAATCCACGTAGCATTCTCATTGTGGGTCCATCCAGTGTGTCGTTACCCTTAACACGTATATCTGTGTAGACTGATAATTTTCTTTTGATAAGTAAAAATATATATATCAACAAGCAAAAAAGGTGACGCGTCTGGCGTACACTCAGAGTTACTCTACCAAAATAGCTAACTAGATTTGGAAAAATTATTCACAAATTCTACAAAAGTATTAGCAGGCAGCCAAAAGCTCTCTTTTTCTGAGAACCAAAAGAACAACTTGTGAAGTTACGTGTTATTCAAAAAAATCATGGAACCCTCCAAGTAGTCTAGCACACGCTGTGCTCAGCGGAGCTGCCTCCCAAATGATGTTTTTTCTCGTACGCTTCAACAATGACCAACTCAAAAATAACTCTTTGATAGACCCCGGCATAACCCATGAGAGATTGAACAACAGACTAATTACTAATTGAAAAAATCCATATTTGGGCCACCTAACTATTCACAAAATTGCAATCCGGCCACCACAAGTTAAAAAATATTATTTAGGCCACTGTACTTCAGTAATCTTGCAATCGAGTCCATTTTTTGGATGGACGTTAGTTTAGCCATTAAAATAACATCAAATACTAAATTTATCTCTGTCTCCATCTTTATCTTCCCCAATTAAGAAAAAACAAACCCTAACCCTAATGACTTGACGCAAGTTCCCCCCTCAGTTCTCCCTCTCTTTCATCCATTACAATACACAGTTTTTGACATTGGTATTCGAACTTAATAAAGTCCAAACACGCTTTGAACCCACGTCTTCCCCTCCTAATTTGATATTTTACACCTCCCCTCTCGCCGGCGCCGTGACTCCGCCGCTAACTCCATTTTCAAAACCCCCACTATTCCCATTCCCAACTCTCCAGAAACAACCACATTTCATTGACTCTAACAACTAAATCCGATAAGATCACAAGGACCGATGCGAGAGAGGATCCAAGACAATTCTTCACTTTGTGTTGAAGATCTGGCAGGGCAAGCACATGTTTATTGGACTAGGGTTTTCGGAGAGGAATGAGGCGTTTGATTTCAATGTGGCGTTGTCGGATCATGAGAAGTAATGGGCATTTGTGTTAGGGTTTGTTGTTTCTTAATTGGGGAAGATGAAGATGGAGACAAGGGTAAATTTGGTATTTTATGTTATTTTAACGGCTAAACTAACGTTTGTCTAAAAAATGGGCTCGCTTGCAAGATAACCGAAGTACAGTGGCCCAAATAACATTTTTAAACTTGTGGTAGCCGGATTGCATTGGGTGGCCCAAATATGGGTTTTGCCTTAGCAAATTCCACAACTGTGTCGCCACTGGGAGTGACGCCACTGGGAGTGAATTAACAGGTGATTAACACTCTCTTCACTCTTGCACACGAAACACCTGTTCACATAAATTCTGTGTCAACTCCGAAGGTTATTGCCCTGTTAAGAAGATGGCTTCATTTACTGATTCCCACACAAAGAAAGCCACTCTATAGAGAGAACAAGTCTTTCACACTGACCTCCAAGGGAGGCAAAGATTCCTACAATTAAGAACATGATAGAAGGATTTAACAGCAAATTTCTTATCCTTTGAACTCCCCCAAGTCACTCTCTCTCCCTGAATACCTACCTTTTGAGCATACAACTGCTCAAACAATCTCTCAAGAGAGGCTATCTCCCAATCTTGGAAATTTCTGCGGAAAGTAGACTCCACATCACCCTGCCGCTCTTCCAAAGACATAATTGAGCTCACTAGACAATCCTTATCCGAAGCAACACTGAATAAGTTGGGGTAAGCCCTCCAAAGCTCTAAATTATTGCACCACTTATCTTTCCAAAATTTAACAATGGAACCATTACCTATCTCAAACGAAATATGCTTCTCGAAGGGAGCCCAGCCACCTCTAATGGCTCTCCAGACCCCCCACCCCATAAGGAGAATTAATGACATTAGGGAACCACCCATGATCCCCTTCTCCATACTTGCCCACCACCACATTACTCCAAAGAGCACTTCGCCAACAAAGCCTCATTTAAGATCTTGAGATTTCTGATCCCTAATCCTCCATTGTTCATGCTAGAACATACCTTAGCACACTTAATCAGGTGATATTTACAGTCCTGCACAAAAAATCTCTCTCTAACTTTTTCAATTTGTTGCGAATTGAGACAGGAAGCACAAATAGTGACATAAAATAGGTAGGCATACTAGAGAGAGTGTTCCTGACCAAAACAAGCCTCCCCCCTTAGATAAGAGTTGTTTTTTCCATCCAGCCAATCTGCATTCAAACCTCTCAATCATCGGATTCCACATTGCTTTACTCTTGAAGAGGGCGCCTAAAGGCAAACCAAGATAATAAGACGGGAGGCGACTGATCTTACACCCAAAAAAAAGAAGTCAAGTCACTGATATTATCCACAACACCTATTGGGAAAACCGAGAAGCGCACTGAAGATATACGGAAGCGAATCCACTTCCTGTATTTGACACCGAACCCTAATCTGTCTAGCATGTACAATAAAAACTCTCAATTCACTGTCTCAATACATTATTATTGCCCTTAATAATAATAATACTAACCAAGGATGGACCAGCGATATTTAAGACTAACACTTTTATTCAAAGAGCTTTATTATGCATTAATATGTATAAATAAACAATACATAATAAATAAATGCCTCAATAAATAATGATATATCGTAAAATAGATTTGCCTTTAGGCATACACCAATATACTATCTCCAGGTTTGGCATAGATGAAGTACTGAGATGTACATGTTGGCTTGTTTGTTTTCTAACTTTTAGTTACCTCGTATTAATCTAATCTTTTCTATTTCTTTCATTTTTTTTCTTCTTCTTGTTTGTGTGTTTTGCAAGAGGGAGAGGGGAAGTGGGAGTGAATGGATAGTTTTGCGGAATTATACTAGCTATGTCCCTAGCTGCTCTTATTTCGTTCCCATATGGATGCTACTTCAATTTCATACAATTTTGAATTGTACAAACAAAAATTGATTTTCTTAAAATACGTACCATACGATACTCACTTGGGGCTTATATTTCTTAACTTGTATTAGTGTTAATTCTATTTTTTGGCACACACTAGTTGTTTGATCAGTTGTCTTATTAGTGAAAACCCATGGTTGCAGCTGCTTATAACTCAGTTGGAGCCCTTAACAGAGCAACAGTTGTTGGCTATCAGCAACTTGCAGCAGTCATCCCAACAGGCAGAAGACGCCTTGTCCCAGGGGATGGAAGCATTGCAGCAGTCCCTGGCTGAGACTTTGGCTGGGTCTCTTGGTCCCTCAGGTTCATCAGGAAATGTAGCGAACTACATGGGTCAAATGGCAATGGCAATGGGGAAGCTTGGAACTCTTGAAGGCTTCATTCGGCAGGTGATTTTTGTACAAATCCTACATGTATCTTTTTGTCTTTCCTTTGTTTAATACTCCCTCCGTCCCAAAATTATTGTCATGTTTGACCCAACACACGGATTAAGAAAAAACAATTGACTTGATTATTAATAGAGTGGGGCTATTAACACCCTCACACTCTCTAAATACACCCCTCTAATTTTATTTCAAAAATGCAATTCACTAAAAAGACTATGATACCCTTATCCCTTACAAAATCCTAACTTCTTCCGTTCTTTTTTCGCTCCCTCTCCGGTCGTCACCCTCTCCCTGCTCTCCTCGCAACTGTTTTTCCATCTTCCCCTCCCCACTCCTCTCCTCTCTTTCTTCCCTTCGCGTTCTCACCGCCAAACCCACCATCTTCCTATAAATTTTTTTGAAAATATCTCGTTCGGCCATGGTTGACCGAACAAACAAGTGTTAGGGCTAGCCGAACAACACTTATTTGTTCGGTCAACCATGGCTGAATGAGAAATTTTTCCAAGGGTTTTCAAAGAGGAGGGAGGAGAAGAAGAAAAAGAAAGAGGAAATGAGGGAGGAGAACACAAATTGATGGAGAGAGGGAGGGTAGGTATGAAAAGGAAAAAAAAAAAAAGGGGGGGGGGGAGGAGGAAGAGAGGGGAGACTTACATTGACGGAGTTGAGGGAGAGACTCAGAGCCGCTGCCATGCGTTGGGGGGGGGCGGGTTCGGGTTACAAGAAAAAGAAAGAAGAATAATTTAGAAAAGGATAAAATAGGAAATATATGGGTGGTGGATTAAGAAATAGAATTGGTGTGAAATTTTTAGAGAATGAGTGTATTAAAAGAGAGTGAGGGTGTTAATAGCCCCACTCTTATTAATATTGGTATAGTGTGTAGTTTTCTTTAATGCCCATGCATGTGACCCATAATTAAAGTAGTAAGAAAAAGTAAAGGTAAAGTGCTAAAGGTGTTGTCCTAAAAGGAAACTTTAACAAGACAATTATTTTGGAATGGACAAAAAAGAAAAGCAAGACAATAATTTTGGGATGGAGGGAGTAAATTTTTTCTTTAAGAATATCATTTTTGTAGTTCATCATTTCATCCTTAGTTTGCTACTCTCTCTCTCTCTCTCTCACACACACACACACTACGACCGGTGGCCTTTTAACTGGAGTACAGAGGTAGTTAAAACCTTGTGTTGATACCAGGCAGACAATCTACGGCAACAAACATTGCAACAAATGCATCGTATATTGACAACTCGCCAGTCAGCTCGCGCCCTACTTGCCATTAATGACTATTTCTCTCGACTTCGAGCTCTCAGCTCTCTCTGGCTCGCCCGCCCTCGTGAGTGAACAGCACCGTCTTCTCTTGAATTTCTCGATGGTGATCTGTCTTGCCGAAGTTGTAGTACCATAGTATAGGGAGTTGAAAAATCCTTCAATGCAGTTTGTGGACTCATTCTTCCCATAGCGAATTGGAGCCAGTAATTTGTCTGTAACAGCTCAGAGTCCTTGGACCTTCTCAATGCACTGATCTTCCCGTCTGTTGTAGCAGCGCAGAGTTCTACCTCTTCAGCCTGTATAATAACATCAAGTTTTAACTTATTAATTATAATAATTTGTGTTATCATGATGTTTACTAACAATTGAATAGTATATTAGCACCAAGTTGTTTTTGTCCATGGGTTTTACTTCAATGGTAAAGCTGCAATGTAATTGCTCTTGCTTCATATTTAGTGCTGCTCTCTCTCTCTCTCTCTCTCTCTCATACTCGGGTGCGTGCTCACACACATTTCAATGAGGTTTTGATTTTACCATTTGCTTACTCTTAATGTTGAGGAGAGATGGGATGGTAGTAGCGATGTTTTCTTTTTATTGATCACCTGTGGGTACAAACGTCAAGGATGAAGCTTTATCGACAGCAATGGCTGCTGCTTATTGGTGGAAACGATTCTATGGTATATGTTGCTTTGCAGGTAAGTTTCAGGCAGGGGAATAGTATAGTTGGCATTCTAATAGTCAATATTCCAGTAATAATGTCAAATTTTCTATAATTAATAATGCTGAAGGAATTCTCTTGGTAATATTAATTACTAGAGTAAGCATAAACTAGTTTGTAAAAGATAAAGATTTTACAAATAATAGTTACAATTTGTTTGGCAGTCTTTCTAAATTTTTACTAATATTAGAAAGTAAGTACAATTTTGTGTCTAACCCTCAATCATTAATAAATTACGCATTTCTTTCTTATAGAGTGGAACTTAGAAAGTACCTCCGAGTTTGTTTGAATTGACATATATATCTGGATCTCTATTCTCTATATCTTTCTTGCAAGGCGGAAGGCCAAGAGAGGACACTTGGCTTTGCTCCAAGGCGGCATCTTTGCCGGGCTACTGAAATAGAGTCCTAGAGTTGAAAAGAAATGGGATCTGAGCCTAAACATGAGGCATAGGGCATTCCAAGATAGATGGCCGGTTGGTGGAGCACATCAAAGTCCTCTTTTGGAGATGTGAGAAGAGGAAGTTCGAAGAGGACCAGTAGAGGAACACTTTAATCTTGATTGCCTAACTTCCCGGGATAAGAAGCCTTTCTCCTAAGCATCGGCTGACTCGATTGACTACTACGAAATATTCATAGAAACCACCAAGCGCGCAGGTAGAGGGTTGTTCTAGCTTAACCATAGGTCTCGAGTTAGAGTCATGCAGCTGCGTCAAAACTTGGTAGGGAGAGCTTTACAACCCTTATGGGGATTTCCTACAGAGACGTGAGAGACCTTTTGTTTATCTAAGAAGTAATCGAAAACTCAGAGTTCTATCTATAATACTTTTGTTCGCTACATAAGCTTTGATAAAAAGGAAAAATATGAATTAAAGGGATAAACCTTGAGATTGTTAAACATGGCAATGTGCCTACCTATTTGGCGAAAATCATACATGTATATACTTGGTAGAATTTCACCTTAAAATTGTAGGTAATTTTATGCACACAGTATTTTTTTTTTTTCTTAATTTCCTCTAATTATTAATGATTAGGGTACAGGTAAGATTGGAAGTTACCAATTGGCCTATGGCCAAATGGTATTGAGGATCGTCATTCAGAGCCTATAGGGAATGAGCTTGAGTTTTGCGATCGTACACGCATTTTGCGTACTAGGTTTTAAAAAATGTACAAGGGGAGGACCCCTTGGAGTGCTCCGCCATCTTGTTCATATATTTCAAACATTCCAAGCCCTCAATTGTGTTGTCGGGGCTAGATGTTGAGATGAAACATGGAAGGAAGGAAGGAAGGAAATAGAGAGAGGATCGAAGACTGAAATGTTAGGTGATAAAAGAGAATATATTTACCTACCTACCTACCTACCTAGATTGACTGGCCGCTCTGATATATCATCCATCCATATGGTAAATATGCATAGTGCAGCAATATCCCTAAAATGTACTCAACAATTGCGCCTAGCCCCAGCTAGCACATATCTTTCTTCCAGCTCCGAAAGGAATTAGCTCAAAATCATTCCTCTGGAATTGCTGCTGGGAATTGACCTGAAAGTGAAGCAAGGACGGTGACCGAGCTGGGAGCATCCCCAGCAAGCCCCCTTCCGGCGTGAGTGAGATCACTGAGAGAAGAAAAGCCAAAAAGAGAGAGAATGTTTAGAAAGTGCAATTAGTCCGTACGTATTTTCTAGTTACAGTAGATTTAGTTAAGAGTTTGTTTGAGCATGTGTGGGAAGCGCATGCCCAAAGAATCTTTCTAAAAGGGCATAGGGCCAGTTCAGTTGATGACCTGGAGGTGTAAATTCCATGTGATGGCAAGCGAGGTGGGCTGCTTAGTTGTCAAGGTGCTCACTCGGCCATACGGGAGGTGCAGCTCCCTCATTGAGCCCCTAGTCTTTGGGATGAAGCTCCGTAAAGACAGGTTTACCCCTGTGGAGGGATTTGGATGGTTCATAGGTTTATATATATATATATATATATATATATATATATATATATATGGATGCTAAACATTGCACCACTTATGCCCAAATTACTATTCTACCCTTGAACTAATTAAAAAAATTAAAAAAACAAAAACTAACCTAACACCCCCTCCCCCAAACTCACCCCCTAATCTGCCCACCTCACCCGACTCTCTCACTCTCATTTTATCTCTCACTCTCTCTCTCTCTCTCTCTCTCTCTCTCTCTCTCTCTCTCTCTCTCATTTTATCTCTCACAGCTCTCTCTCATTCTCTCTTACATCTCTCACATTTCTCCACCATAAGAAACCTTTGGAGTCATTTTACTCAAAGAAAAAAGGTATTTTTTTCTAATTTTTATAATTTTCTATTAATTGTTAATTATTTTAATTAATTAAATTGGAAAAAATTGAATTTTTTTTTGAACTGGGCAGGGGGGGGAGCCGGGTCGGCATTAAAAAGAATAACCGGGCCGGCTATCTTAAATAATGTCGGGCCGGCTATATTTAAGATAACCGGGCTGGCTCTTCTTTATAATGCCGGACCGGCCCCTTTTTTTTTTTTTGAATTGAAATGATGTTCCTTTGGTTCACTTTTTATACTATACTACATTATTGATTGTTAACTTTTTAAAATGTTATGTTTTTGTTAGATTAAACTTTCTAAAACATAAATAAAAACCCTTAACTCCTAAATCCAAAACCCAAAATCCTAACTCCTAAACCCCAAAACCCTAAACACAACCTTTTACATCCGTCCGCTCTTGTTTTCTACCTAGAATTCTTGAAGTACATATTCTGTTCTTTTCCTATTGCTTTAATCCAAGCTTCAACTTCTTCTCGACTGGCAAACACGTGATCAGTCGCAAAAAAATGAGACACATCAGGGAACTGTTCCATGTCATCATTAACGATGTGAACATCCTGCAAATAATAATGTAACATTAAAAAAAAACAATTGTCCATGTATTGAATTAAAGTATGTTATTTCATTTGTATATAGTGTAATTATATTTAACATAAAAAACAAAAACAAAAAAAATAATAATGACCAAGACAAATTTATTTACAAAAAAAAAAAAAAACCAAGACAGTTGAATTAAAGTATGTTACTTCATTTGTATATATTGTAATTATATTTAACATAAAAAACAAAAACAAAAATAACCAAGACAATTTTATTTACAAAAAAAATATTTTAAAATGAAGCAGGGCCGGGCTGGCATTAATGGATATAGCCGGGCCGGTTATATTCGTTAATGCCGGGCCGGTTATTCTCAAAAGGGCCGGGTAGGCTATAATTAAAAGGGCCAGGCCAGGCCGGCTCACTTTGTCCGTAAAAAATCCCTAAATTAAATGAAATACATTAAAATAAATTAAAAAAACGTATCGTAAAATAGCTATCTGCGGTAAAATTATCATTATTGTTGTAATTCATATCTCTGTATACAAAGATTTAGACTGAAATTTTTAGAGGGAAGAAGTGAGAGTGAGAGTGAGAGTGAAAGTGAGAGTGAAAAGTGAGAAGTCAAAAGTGAGTGTTTTATATTTTATTTGACTTATTTGTGTAAGTAAACAGTACATTAAATACGTCATTCGTTCAATTTATCCGAACAAGTAAACAGTACATTAAATATAACGGTACCAATATATTTATTTGTTATTACAATTAAGGGCTAACTAGGAACTCTAATCTTTTATAAATCTAATACTAATTAAGGATACTTTTGTCATATTTAAAAAAAATTCATTAAAAAGGTGCGTTGCTTAGCACAATTGGGTGCGTCATTTAGTGCCCATGATATATTTTCTTGCCATATTTGTCGGGGCAACATATGGCATGGTACCCAATAGAGAAAGGGCACATTTGATCGGCCATCCTCATGAGTCAGGAGGGAGTTGGTGATGACTGATGACAGGGTTTTGCAAAGATGATTAGGAAGCGAATGAAGAAGCATGTTAGCAAAAATGGCTGCACTAAGCTCACGGAAGATGATAATTATGTTTAGAGCCATATATAGCTTAGTTTGCTGAATGAAAAGGAGAACTAAAAGACAATGCCTGGGCTGATGTAAAACTTGAAGGCTAAAAATCCTTTTTATATATTAATGAAAAATTAATACAGTGATCCCCCCAGTGGTTCATAGTCTCATGCTATTTTACCCAATAATAAATCCTCTTGATCTATGAATTTTTTACACTTTGTACCATTTTTCATCCAAAATCCATCAAATATTTGACAGTTTTTAGCCATGCGACTTGCACATAATTAGTATACATTATAATGATGAAATTAACCTTAATTTGCACTTTTATAAAGGGCTTTCTTATAAATTAAAAAACTTTCTTCCAAAAACGAAGAAAGGTGATTTTAGTTAGTTGTTTCTCACCTGAGTGAGTGAGTGTAACTTTCTGTGTAACTTCAAGAGAGTTCTTACCCGCAACATTCTTCTGTGTAACTTCATTGGGAAACTTTGCCTATTTGTTTGGATCGCAGAAAGACTAATGGATAGGAAATTAAAGAAATAAAGTATCAAAAGGGGTACTAAATTTGGTCAAATATATCACACTTGATACTTTGAAAAATTATACTCACACAAGTATCATTGAGTTTTTGTGGGCAGAAAGTCAGAATTTGTTGGCGAAAACGTTTTCAATGTTTGTTTTTTTTCATAGCACATTTCTGATCTCATTAATTCTTAAACATGGAGATCTAAACAGAATTAATTGGAAAAAAAAACAATCAATTAATATTGCTTCTAATTAATCCACTACTTTACAATGCTAATAAGACGACGAAGCTGGAATATTGATGGATGTCATGATTTAATTTGTGAGACTGACACATTTGAAACGTTTAACTAGGGCTTCTTAATTAATTAAGCCTCGATCGAATATATATATATATATATATATATATTCCTTCAAAGCTTCAGTTTGCAGACACGCGCGGCGCTAAAGTAGTCCGATCCCCATATATCGCTCATGATCATGATGTGATAATCCTCCTGTTAATTAGAGTATTATATAGTAAGGACCAAGAGTTTGTAACAGAAAAGTTCAAAGTCGTCGTCTATATATAGCCTGGCATGGCCGGCCGGCTATTACAACGGTCAACCACTAATTAATGTACGTACATAACGTAGGAGCTCATCACGCTTAATATGGACACTAGTAACAAGTGTGTGTCTTTCTTACTTGCATAGCTCCGGTACATCCGATCATCCGATCAAGGTTTACGTACATGCTTAAGTGGATCATAACTACCTCGTGTGAGTATATATATATATATATATATATCGAGAATGGGGAAGGAGAACCCACAATGACTTGAGACTAATTAAGTATACGTACCATCACATACAGCTCCGGCCCCCTTTCTCCTCTCTCTCCTCTCCTTTTTAAAAGGATAGTTGAGGCAGGCTAGCTGGGAATATTAATTTAAAAAAAAAAAAAAAGAGTTAATTAGGTGTTTGTCTATTCCAATTTCCATGGATAAACGCAAGAAGAACGAGGTACGTACGTATATCCCCCCACCCCACATCCTCAATATTTTTAATATACTTTTTTTATTAATTTCAACAATGAAAAAAAATAAAAAAACACTAGCTAGGTGACTAATATATCCCTCCGATCCTCACCCTCTCCCTCACTATCCTGAATTTAATTAAGTTGATATTCTTTTCTTTTTCTATATCTAATAATAATAAGTCATAATAGTTAGATTTGATGTCATATATGTTTTAATTACATCATAATTATAGGTAGACAATAATAAAATTTACTCTGTGTATGCTTTTCCTTTTCCGAAGTACATAATTTAAACTACAAGTTTTCAGATAATTAGATGTACGTACGTAGACTAGGTATCCATTATGCTAATAATCTGATCATGATCATCATCTATATATATAATAGAACCGCATGCATATATATATATGCATGTGTTATTTTCTCATATATAAATTATTCAATCATGCATATTTTACATGAAAGATTCGTACTTACTCTGGTATATATTTTGACATACACTTAATCGACAATATAATAATTAATATATAGATGCATGCATGCATGCATGCATAGGAGTTAGTTAAGAGTCTAATCCCATTTCTTAATTTTTCATTCTCTTTATGTTTTCGGCATAGTTTTCATTTACTTAATTGGATTAGTAGTTAATTGGATCATCAGGAATTGAATACGAATCCATTTTTATTGTTGAATGTGTTCATTAAGTACGTAATTCACTTCAGGTTGTGAATGATTCATTCAAATCGTATGATGGAAAACGTCCATGCATGCAGTGTAATATAATCAAATATATATATATATATATATATATAAACTAGAAATTAAGTCTTGAATTGCAATAAAACATTCTTTCCTTTTTCTATTTTTGAGTAGGCAGTTCTAAATTACTCCCTCCATTTCCATTTCCATTTCAATATGAATGTTCTTATTAAGTTTTTTGCAAATATTAAATAAGTAACTTTTAAATCATTTTGTTAGTATACACACATAAATGTATTTGGTGTTCTCATATTATAGTATTATTATTACAAGTACACATAGGGAATATGATTTATAGCAAAAATAAATTTAATAACTTTATACAAAAAGGAACACGTACTCACTTAAAAAAAAAAATTTAAATTAAAGGTAACATCAATTTGAAGAAGAGTGAGTATAACTATAACAAACACACAACAATCTTGGCTTTTGAGAATTTGCAAACATCTCTCTCACACACATGTACACGCGCACAACTCACTACTCGATCTACTCTACTCTCCTCTACTCTATGGGTACGTAGCAATGAGCATGCAACGACCCAACCAACGGGATAATTTCATATTTTCTTTCTGGGATCTCCTACTAGTATTACTCTCTCTCTCTCTCTCACACACACACACAACCAAAGTGTGCGAGTTTTTTACCCCACACAAAAGAGCATCTAAAGTCAAGTTAGGACTTGTACTTTAACATATATACTTGAGTTGTATTGGTCAATGTGCATTGACCAAGGGGATATTGACCATTACATGCTCAAGTATATATAGCACCCACCCACCCAATACATACATACATACTTTGCATATCATCATAACTAAATGACCAATTACTTGACGTGGTAATTAATATTGTTGTTGTTTTTTTTTTTCTTTCCAGAAAAACGATTGGACGCCGGTTCCCCAATTTGGAGGGTGGGATCACAAGGCCGGAGGGGGAAAGGCTACTAATTACTCGATGGTGTTTTCTCAAGCTCGTGCTAATCGAAAGCAGCACAAAACGGAAGTTGCCCGCCATAGCATTGGAAATGAAAAGGAGCTTATTGATGAACATGAGCAGGAAGATAAACACGTCCCGGTAAGGCCACCAGTTTCCTTTCCTATACTACCTACATATACAACAACAAACACTTTGCATCATCATCATATTCTGCATACATACATTAATTACATAACCAGCGTTAGTTAGTTAATTTGGTACAACTCAATTCAATTCAGTAAATAAAATGATCTATCAACTCTAGGCTCTGTTTTGATCCATATCCCCTTGGTCGGTCAATGCACATGGATCACGGCAAAGCCAGAGATTATGCCCTTACTTGATCAGCTGATCAATCATTGTTAATTTTGTGTCCAATTATATATCTCCAACTCAATAACCTTAATTGTTCTTTTGTGCAGAAGCAAAAGAAGATTTTGCACTACTTTACTTGTTGTCTTAGGCCTTGATAACCGAAATACACACACGTATCATCATCATCATCATCGTCCCTGCAAGTTTCTGACCTGCCCCCCGGTTTAATGGTATTATTAGACTGGATATTCGTAAGCGTGCGTGCGTTGTTACAGTGGATATTCACTCATTCTTAAGTGAGAGACATGTTCATTCATCATTAGAGAATATATAGAGATCCGATCCAACTGGCACCTCTATATAATATAATATGGTGTTGTTGAAATTGTTACGGTGGAGCTAGGTTCTCTTCTCAAGTTTTTCTCTCATTCACTTATTCTAAATGAGAGAGAGAGATAAACAATATATATATATATATATATAGTTACACAAAATAAGCATTACTTACATACATGAGTTCCCCATTCCGCATATATAGCTTTTTCAACTATTTATATATTTACATTATATAATTAAGATCCATCTCGATCGGATGGATTAGCACTAAAATATACACCACCTGTTTCTTGTTTGTTTATTGGAGCTCTTTCCCAGAGATTGTGATTTGTTCAATAGTGTATTGAAATGAAAACAACAACAACAACAACAACATTATTTATATAGAGTAAATAAGGACTAAGCTCCAGTACATACCACGTACGTAAAAACTTTTAAGTAGTAGGTTGTAGTATTTGCATCATCAATTCCACGTAAGAGATTTATGGCATTTCTATCTACTTGCAAGATGACATACCCTTCTTCCAGAAAATCCTTTTGCCTGCATTCTTTTTTACTTCAATCTTTCTTTCCCTGAGAGGAGAACAAATACAATCTTTAAAGCCTGAGAGAGAGCACAGAAAAAAAAATACAGACACCTAATCTTTTCTGGAAAATTAAGATGGGGGGCACATAAACTAGTTTCAATTCTTCAAGTGCAAAATCTTGTGCCCAAATACTCATAAACAACACAAAGTATGTGACGTGTCATTGCTATATGTGGTGCATCATATTGAAATTTTGTCATAGTTAGGCTCTACAAAATGCTTCTAGGCCACCACAGAAGACAAGATCACATGGTACTAGTTAAACAAAAGTGCAGCATAAAAAAGAGAAATCAGGAAGAGCAAGTCAAATTCTTTACAAATAATGAAACACGCATACACTATGCACGAGTGTGTTTCTTTTTATTACTCCCTCCGTTCCTTAAAAAAAAAAAAAAAGAGTATCCAGCACACACATTAAGAAAAATTAACTATGTTATAAATATTAGTATGTTGAGTGTTTTCCAATGAAGTCCATGTGAGAGTTCACTTAAAGTAGGGAATCAAATCAAGGATAAAATAGTAAAAGTAATATCCCAAAAAGAAAATATTAGAAAGTGAACACTTTTTTCTAGAATGACCAAAAAAGGAAAGATGGACTCTTTTTTAGGAAAGGAAGGAGTATAAGATTTCTCGTTCAAAATTTTTATTTTTACAAAATTTGTTGAATTATTTATTGAGCAGATACTCCCTCCGTTCCACCCAAAGAGTCCACGCTTGAAAAGTTTAATTATTAAGGGATATAAAAGTACCATTGGAGTTGGTCATAATAACAAAAATGCTTAAGCATATTCAACATGTTTATCCAACATTTGGAGGATAGAGTTGAAAAGTTTATGGAGAGTGAAGAAATAATTTTAGGAAGTGGGCTCTTAACCTGAAATATCCCAAAATAGTATAGTGGACTTTTTGCCTAGAACGGAGGGAGTAATTAATTAGAGTAAAGGGAGACCTTAGGCAGTTACTATTGGAACTTGTGGGTGAATGTTGATTGCAGGTGAGTAAATTATTAATTCCGTTTTGAAGGTAGTTTTGGAAACCCAAATCAGTGCGACAAGGCTTCAAAAACAGCCATCTTGATTTATAGTAGTAATGGATCAATAATGTCAAAAGCAATGCCTTCTTTTCTTTTTAAATGATGATGCTACATTGGCAATAAAAGCAACAAGAATCCTATGGGGAATGAATAAAATTTTCAGATCTCTCTCTGTATCTGTGCAAGCCACGTGGTGAACGTATTTTCACATTTCACGTCCATGTTTAATTAAGCTCACGTCTACAAGGTCAATCTAAATCTTCATTTCTTACAACTTTCTTCTTCATAACCCAAGAGCACGTTCGTCAACCATATGAGAAAAGTATTTCCTAAAGTTACATTAAATTGAGTGATTGTGTCTGCTGCAGGATGGAGAAAACGTCAACAAGCTGAAACATAAAGATAATGACAGGATTAAATTGGCCATCTAAAACCACAATTGGCACCATGCTTCCCATAACCTCGAACTTGGAGGTTGTGTTTCGTTTATACATTTGTGAGAATGAAATAAACCATATGATGACGAAAAGTGAAATTATTAGAACCTGCAATTCATGATGCTTTGAAACGTTTCACTGGAGCTTGTAGGGAAGAGAGGTAATTTGCATCTGCTTTATCAATTCCACCAAAAAGATAATTGAAAGGTTGCATTTTTATGTACTTTCCAGAACCAGGAACAACCTTCAGTTCACCGTATCGCCAAACAATCCTTCCGCCAGCAATCGTTACTTCAACCTTTCCCTGAAAAGAAAATATCACAATCTGAAAACCTACGAGAGAGCAGAGGAAATCTAGACTATCTAAAGTTTAAGATTACAAGTAAAAGGCTATACTTGTAACACCAATAAATTAGGATAATATTAACAAAAGTGAGTCCTTACAAGCAAAAAAGTAAAAATTTAAAAAGGACAGAGGAGGAAGCGATATTCTATACTATACTGTGAGATCTTTCTCCTTTTTCCATTATCATGAAGCTAAGTTGACAAGAAAAGTAAAAACAATCTGCTAGGGAGACAATTATAATTTCATTTTTTTTCCACTGTGGCACAAAAAAAGTCCTTGGAATTGTGTATCCAGGTTCAAATCCTGGCAGCCGAATCCTACTTCCTATTTACTTATAATGAATGAGTGTGGTGTGTGTGATGAACTTGCTTTGGACCGAACTAAATTGCAAAAAAGAATTCATATAACCAACCCCAAGTGATCGGGACTAAGGGCAAGTTGAGTTGAGTTGAGTTGTCTGCAAAACCAGCAGAGTGAGCATTTTTCAGATTTCACATATATGTTTGATTACCCTATAGCTTCTATAAGGGCCAATCATTGCTTCATCTCTTAAGCCATACCTTTCTTCTTCACAATCCAAGGCTCCAAGAGTACATAATCCATAAACGAGTATAATGAGGATGTTGTAGCCACAATGACTAAAATGAGTATTAGATACTACAAGACAGAGAGAGTGCGAAGGCGAAACCTTCAGATGATAGTGACTCGTTCAGGCCAACATAACATGCAAAACTACACCAAAAACAAAGGTTGATTATAACTGCAATTCGCACCATTTTTTTATTTTTTATTTTAGGGAAACAGGGACGACACCCTGCAAAATTTATTAATAACAACAAAAATAACACGGAGGGGGACAACCAGCCTTGCATTAACATTGGAAAGTGTGCATCAAAATCACATGGTTGAAAATCGATCAAGCAAGGGAAATCACACAAACTAGACAAGAAAACATGATGGAAATGACTTGGGTCAAATTTAAAACTGTTATGCAGGAGACATTTGTATTTGGTTCAGAGATACTTTTAGAACTGCCGTCTGTTCTTGTGATTTCAAGTACAACTATGGCGTAGCTTGAGATGATCTTCTAACAGGGTTTTGGACCAATAATTAATGCATCACTAGTCAAAACATAAAAGGAAATTGATGATTGCAGGGATTACCTTCCCTCTTCTACCCTCGTAGACATTTGTGTCTGATCTAGAGTGATGGAAACTAGCACTTATCTCAAAGCTTGAATTTGGATTGAGTATGATAATATCAGCATCTGATCCAGCATGTATCGCTCCTTTTCTTGGATATATATTGAATAGTTTTGCACTGAAAGAGATTAAACTCAACTTTAGTTGATATTGGAGTGACTCATAGTCTTTTAAACTCCAGAGGATAAATGAGAATGGAGGATCACATATTACGAGTATGTCAGATGTCAGAGACAAAACTTATACCACTCGGTGCTTGTTATTCGAACATAATCAGTGACAGATATTTGGCCCGATTCCTGGAATGCAAAACAGAGTTCAACCACAAATAAGCTATCAAAGTATGGCAATCCAGATATCGCTCAAGAAAATTCAATCCTCAATGAGCTTTCCATGACATCTTACCACCATTGTGTCCCAAACCAGATGCATCCGCTCCTCAATACCTGTGTATTGCCATAAGAAGCATAAGTAGTCTTAGAAAGTAGAATGGATTTATAAACCCACTAGCTTTATCCAAGTTATGATGATAAGATCTGCAGGTACAAGAAATGACAACAACAATGGAACTCTAGTTACCGTTGACCCCATTAGGAATTTTTCGGAAATCGTCAATTCCAAGTGCTTTTTGTGTGGAATTGAATGTACAGTGATCGGTTCCTACTAGCTGCAAAGTAAAGCATTTGGGTAAGTAAATCAGAGAGAACAGGGAAATCAAAACAGTCAAGATCAGGTCTGAAGAAATTTCTGCTCATAAGATTATAGCCACATGGTCACCAAGCCTTTGGATAAAGGCCTGAGTTGCACTTCACCCTTGTATGGACCAGAAATAACACAAGTCCTTAATTAAATTGAAATATTTTGGCCTGCACTTTTTGGCAATTGACATTTCAGTCCTTCCACTTCCTATTCACCTTATTTTTCCGCTGACTTCATTTTACTTTTATTCCTTCTCCACTCTGCCAAACTGGCGCCATTAAGTGGTCATGCACTCTCACTGTCTCACATGCCCTTTTGCAAGGATATGAATGTAACTCTGTCCGATGCCCATATTTTTAAATAACCAACTTGTCTAAAAGTTTAAGTTGCTGGAGAGAGGACCCAAAAATGTATATCATTCTTTAACACTCCCCCTCAAGTATGACCAGCTCACACGTTGAGGAATAAACCAAAGTTCATAACAAGGTGCATCACATATCAAACATGGTGCCAATTTGTGCACTAACAATACCGGGGAGAGCAAAGGCAAGTGGGATGACTTGAACCCAAAACCTTGCAATACCAAAGTTTTAAAACCAAATTAAATAACCAACTCACCTAAAAACTTGAGCTCTTAGATAGAAGGCCCAACAATTTTCAGTTTCAGTCATTTCACTTCAATATTCACCAATATTTGTCACTGCACTTGATTTTGTTGCCCTTCCCAGGTCCCATGACCTTATGGCCAAATAAATAAAAAATAAAGTGTTGTGGCACTTTTATTCCTTTTTGGCTTTGACATATTGGTGCCATTAATAGGTCATGTACACCTCGCATGCCCTTTTTCAAGGGCACGAAAGTAATGGTATTCATACAATAACCAACTTGTCTTAAAGCTTAAGCTTTTAGAGAAAGGGCCCGATAATGTATGTCAGGCTTTTACACTCCCTTTCACTTGTGAGCTGCTAACACATCGAGAGATAGACCAAGGTGCATAACAAACCAAACATGGTGCCTACGGGTTCACCAAGAATTTTGGGAAACAAATGCAAGTGGGACAGCTAGAATTTAAGACCTTCAATAACATACCTTGTTACGTAACCAACTTGTTCAAAAGCTTAAGTTGTTATAGATCCTAACAAAGAATATCATGCTTTAACAAATGTTACCAATCACAGCCTTAACCAAGTTACTTAGCATCATTAAACTTGTAAGAAAACAAATCTACTCTCAACACCAAACACCATAGCACCTACAACCAAACACTTGAAACCAGAATAAAGCTTGTATACTTGAACCATGACCTCCTGAGAGTATAATTCCCTCCAACAAAATCATTTCAATGCCAAAAAAAGAAAAAGAAAAAGAATGGAAATCTTCCTGAAATATCACCAAAACCCCATAAACCCTCAGTGTGGCTTACCAACAGGGCACTAAAATCTAGACCCAAGAAAAAACAGACTTCCAACTACCTTAGCAATAAACACTTGCACATGCACGTGCATGTTCCATGGTTCACTAGTGCAATCCAAATGTGGGTCTCTTGAAGATGCACATAAGATGTTAGATAAAATTCCTGTGAATGATCAGTGTTGGACATTCGAGATAGAATTGTTAGTGATTCATTGATGGGCTTAAAATTAGGATTAGAATCAGGAATTAATTGAGAATATTCCTTTTGTTTATTTCCTTTTTTAGGAGATTACAGACTAATTAGGCCTTGATTTTAGGGTCTTAATTGATCCATTCCTTGTGTATAAATACTGAGAGAAATGAGAATTCAATTTATTCCCTTCAATATTTCTTCATGGTATCAGAGCCCTAGGGTTCAATCATCCATTATTTTTTGCAATAGCCTTCATCGCAATTTTTCAATTCTAGCCTTCATTGCTAGAAATTCAAACCGATGGAAAATTCACCCTCTACTACTTTCATCTCTAATTTCGACCACAGAGTCTCAAAGTAAACTCAATGGTGAACTCCAGGTGATCCAGGCTGCTTATCGGTTGGATGGAAAAAACTACTTGAAGTGGTCTCAACTTGTCTGTACTTTTCTCAAAGGAAAGGGCAAGTTGAGTCACTTACTTGGCACTGGCCCAAAGGAAGGAGATGATGGCTTTAAGGCTTGGGATGAGGCTGATTCCATGATCATGTCATGGTTATGGAGTTCTATGTCTCCAGAAATAAGTGATACATGCATGTTTTTGCCTACAGCAGAGGCAATATGGGATACATTGTATCAAACCTATTCTAAGGTCAATGATGCAACTCTCATTTATGAGATTAAGACGAAAACTGCTGCCTCTAAACAAGGTAATCGATTGTCAATGACTATGCTAGCTTATTGCAAAATCAGTGGCAAGAATTGGACTACTATCGCACCATTAGCCTCAAGTGTAGTGACTGTGCGGTGGAGGTGAAGAAATTAATTGAACGAGATCGAGTTTATGATTTCCTAGCTGGATTAAATCCAGAGTTCGATCTTGTTCAAATTCAGATCTTGGGAAGACCAGAACTTCCTTCCCTCAGTGAGACCATATCCATAGTCCGAGCAAAAGAAAGTTGTCGAGGAGTCATGTTGGAATCCAGCTCATTTGATAGTTCGGCTCTGTATGCTAGTAAAAGCAACAAGCCGGGTGGCAGCCAACTGGAGATGTCTAAACCTACCAATAAAGATGATCATTGGTGCACCTTTTGCAAGAAACCAAGGCACATTCGTGACACCTGTTGGAAACTCAATGGTAAACCACCAAGCAAAGAGTGGGGAAACAAAGGGAAACAACAGTTCAAGCCATCATAGGCACACATGGTGACCAAAGAAGGGACGCTATTCAGCTCTGCAGAAATAGATAAGTTGAGAAACCTTTTAGGATCTTTGGAGAAAGAAACATCAGTTCATGAAGGAAACCAGCCTCCAACCTGTTCCCTTGACACTTTCTGGTAAGTCTTCACAATCCTTTGGATTAAATGCCTCTGGTCGTCAACTTGGAGACTCCTGGATCCTTGATTCAGGAGCAAGCAACTGACCACATGACCTGCAAGTAGCAGGGACATTCAAGTTACACCTTCTCTATTACTTAAAAATGTTCTATATGTACCTAAATTGTCTACCAACTTACTGTCTGTCCAAAAACTCACTAAAGATATGAGTTGTGATATAATTTTTTCCTCTTCATGTTGTACATTTCAGGACCAGAATACGGGGAAGAAGATTTTACTTGCTAGAGAAGAAAATGGACTTTACTACCTACATACACAAGATCAGTTTGTTCCTATCAAAACCCCAGAATCTACCTCCATTCTTTCAACTTCAAATAAAGATGTAATCTGGCTACATTATAAGCGTCTAGGTCATGTGTCATTTCATTCCTTAAAAATAATGTTCCCTGATCTGTTCCAGGGACTTGATGTTCAGTCTTTTCATTGTGATATTTGTGAGTATGCAAAACATACCCTTGTCAATTTCCCAGTTAGCAATAAAAAGTCTTCTACCCCTTTCTATCTTATTCACAGTGATGTGTGGGGACCATCTACTATCCCAAATATATATGGAGCTAAATGGTTTGTCACATTCATTGATGATTGTACTCGTGTTGCTTGGGTCTATTTGCTGAAAAATAAGTCAGATGTCACTCACACCTTTCAAAACTTCCATGAAATGGTCAAAAATCAATTTGGAACACGAGTAAAAAACCTTCGATCTGATAATATTATTTCAATCAGGTCCTCGACCCTTTCCTAGAAAGAGAAGGAATCATACATGAATCATCTTGTATCTCAACACCCCAACAAAACGGCATTGCTGAAAGGAAAAATCGTCATCTTCTTGAATCAACACGGGCCTTGTTATTTCAAAATCATGTTCCCAAAACCTATTGGGGAGAAGCTGTCCTTGCATCCACATTTATCATAAACAGACTTCCCACTAAAGTTCTTGGCCATAAATCCCCATTGCAACTTCTATCTACCTCTTATCCAGACATTCGCAGTCATTTTTCTCTAACCCCCCGAGTCTTTGGTTGTAAATCTTTCATCCACATTCATGCAAACAATCGGGGAAAATTGGACTCTAGAGCTTTAAAGTGTGCTTTCATAGGGTATTCCTCCACCCAAAAAGGTTATAAATGTTATCATCCCCCTACCAAAAAGATATATATTTCAGCAGATGTCACTTTTTCCGAACAAGTCCTATTTCTCTAGTTCTCAGCTTCAGGGAGGGATCAAATGACCAATCAGTGTTTGAGTTCCCCAACCTTGATTTGCAAAGCTCAAATTCCTTTCCTTCGGACAAAGCTATCCCGGAATCCAATAAAGTCTATGATAGATTCAGATTTGACCCAGTGTATGCAAGGAGGGTTCATGATTCTACCTCTGGACAAGTGTCATCATCTCCTGAATCTGGGACTGTAATCAGCATCATGTTGAAGAACCTGAACCAACAACAGATACTCAAAGATCACACACTCCTAGCATTCCTACAACACCTGAACACCAAAGTCCCTCTAAAACTTTTGACCTAGAAATACCGATAGCTTTGAGAAAAGGAACACGGGAATGTACCAAATGTCCCTTGTATCCCCTCTCCAACCATGTTTCCCTCCAAAAATTCACCCCTCAGCATAGAACATTCCTCACCAATATCCAAACAGTACAAGTGCCAAAAACTGTTCAAGAGGCATTGTCTAAGGAAGAATGGAGACTTGCTATGAAGGAAGAAATGGATGCGTTGGAGAAGAATAAAATGTGGGAGTTGATGGACTTACCTACGGGGAAACAATCAGTAGGGTGTAAATGGGTATTTACAGCCAGGTTCGGAGCAGATGGAACCTTAGAGAGATACAAAGCACAACTTGTGGCAAAAGGATACACCCAAACATATGGGGTTGATTATCATGAAACATTTGCCCCAGTTGCAAAACTGAACACAGTACATATTTTGTTATCATTAGCAGCTCATTTTAATTGGGACTTGCAGCAGTTTGATGTTAAGAACGCGTTTCTCCATGGTGAATTACAAGAGGAAATCTATATGGACATTCCACCTGGGTACCATTGCAACCAAGAGAAGGTGTGTCAGATTAAAAAAGGCATTATACGGCCTAAAACAGAGCCCACGTGCTTGGTTCGGAAGGTTTGCCAAGGTAATGAACTCCAGTGGCTACAAACAAAGTCAGGGAGATCATACTCTTTTCAATGAACACTCAAGTTCAGGGGGAATGACAGCACTTCTAGTATACGTGGATGATGTCATTGTAACAGGAAATGACGAAAAGGAAAAGGCAGTACTAAAGGAACGATTAGCTTGTGAATTTGAAATCAAAGATCTTGGACGGTTGAAGTATTTTCTGGGCATTGAAATTGCTCGGTCTAAAGAGGGCATCTTCATCTCCCAGCAAAAATACATAACAGAACTTCTGCAAGATGTTGGTATGACGGCTTGTAAACTAACCACTACACCTATTGAGCAAAATCATCGCCTAGGTGAAGCGAAGTCCTTGAGTCGATAAATAGCAGTACCAAAGGCTGGTGGGACGTTTAATATATCGCTCACACACTCGGCCAGACATTGCATATGCCGTCAGTGTTGTGAGTCAATTCATGCACTATCCTAAAGAGGTACATTTACAGGCTGTTCACCGGATCCTACATTATCTCAAGGATCAACCAGGAAAAGGATTGCTATTTACCAAAAGACGAAGATGCAGGACGTTGGTATTTCGGTATATACAGATGCGGACTTTGCTGGTTCACACGTGGATAGAAGATCTACTACCGGATATTGCACATTCCTAGGTGGGAACCTAGTATCATGGAGAAGCAAGAAACAAAGTGTGGTAGCACGATCAAGTGCAGAAGCTGAGTTTTGGGCTATGGCTGCAGGAATTTGTGAGCTATTATGGGTGAAAATCATCTTAGAAGATTTACACATTATCCGGCCTATGAAGCTATATTGTGACAACCAGGCAGCCATAAGCATTGCACATGACTCGGTGCAACATGATAGGACTAAACATGTTGAGATACACCGACACTTCATCAAAGAGAAACTAGAAAGTGGTCTTATTTGTACTCCATATGTTCCTAGACACAATCAGCTGGCGGATGTACTGACAAAGGGACTTAGCAGGGATGCATTTCAAACAAATATAAGCAAGCTAGGAATGCAGGACCTTTATTCACCAGCTTGAGGAGGAGTGTTGGAAGTTCGGGATAGAATTGTTAGTGATTCATCTGCATAATTGATGGGCTTAAAATTAGGATTAGAATCAGGAATTAATTGTGAACATTCCTTTTGTTTATTTCCTTTTTTAGGAGATTACAAACTAATTAGGCCTTGATTTTAGGATCTTAATTGAACCATTCCTTGTGTATAAATACCGACTCTCAGAGAAATGAGAATTCAATTTATTCCCTTCAATATTTCTTCAATTTGTTTACTAGGTCGGTTCATATTGGTGTAGGTTCAAGAAAGAGAGGGGTAGAGGGAGGCTACTGACTTTCTCATTGTTCGTTTCTGATGGAGAATGATGTTATTCACGAGGATACTATTTCTTATTATTTTAAGGATTTATTGGAATTAGGGATCTTGACAAAGGGAAGTTGATATACTTCTATTGATTATATAGTGGTTGAGCATTTTATTTGTGACAAGTTGAAATACTCAAGAATTTTTTAAAATTACATCGGGGATCTCAAGGGCAAGGCAATTGACCTTAAAAAAACGATTTAGGGTGTCTTGGAATTCTCTAATAACAAGATATGGTCAACACATTATGTGAATATATATACCAAGAAGTGACAGAACAGAATTACTTCGAGCCATAACCAGTGGGGGAGTCTGTGTTATTTTTATAGGAAGGAATTCCACAATGGGAAGTTAAGTATGGTGCCTAATGTTTTCATTTGAGACAAGTAGGCAGTGTTCCTATTTTATCAAAAAGGAAATTTTATTGAGGATATAGAAGATAATATACAACATAGCTGACAAGGTAACACCTAATAAGAAAGCGGAACAAAACAAAGGCACAACAAATTACCATTGGTAGCACTGCTCCCCAAAAAGAAGCCATGACAAAACCTAAAAAGGAAGCTACCCATACAAACCTCTCCCTCAAAAGAGGGAAGAGGAGAGGATGCTCCCACTCAGATTCCGCTCTGTCCATTTTGTTAATGAATTAAAGGAAAAGGGAGGAACAAAATATGTTTTGGAAGCTGTAACTCTCAAATGGTTATGCTATGGTAATATTATTGAAGTGCACATGGAACACAATGTTACGATTAGCACCCTTCAGTAACTCATATTCTCCAACACAGTGTTACGACTAGTGAACCCTTCATAGTAACTCATATTCTCTAACACTCCCCCCTCAAACAACAGCACAAATATCATGCATGGCGCAACTATTTCCACTCAAAGACTTGGTAAACACTTGAGCAAGCTGTTCACCAGAGTTGACATAAGTCGTGGCACCAATCTTCTCGTGAAGCTTCTCAAGAACGAAGTAACAGTCAACCTCAATATGCTTTATACGTTCATGAAACACAAGATTCGGCGTGATGTAGACAGGTGCTTGATTATCACACCATAAATGCATAGGTATTGAACTCCAATCTCATCAAGTATTTCGCGAGTCCATATCACCTCACATGCCCTATACCCCATCTCTGCATACTATCGGTTGCTTCTTACACTTGCATGATACTAAGTTGCCTCAAAAAATACACAATACCTGTCATATAGAGGCACACTTCCTATCTGAAAGCGAGCCTAACCAGTCAACATTCCAAAATCCCTCAAACTCTTTTGTTTCCATAATCTTGATGAAGCAAACCACGACATGGGCTCCCTTGAGATTTGAGGGATCCTCAGAACTACCTCCTAGTGAGTAGATCGCGGAGATGACAATAATTGGCTGACTATACTCACCGGAAACGAGATATCAGGTCTAGTAACAAAGTCTAGTAACAGCTAAATAGTTCTACTTTCCTACTAGCTTATGCTACCTGTCTAGATGAATTCTTCAGCATCCTCAACTATAAGCTTCACATTTGGATCTATAGGAGTCTCTGCTAGTTTAGAATCCCAGTTTAGCACATGCTTCTGTTGAGAAGGAAAGATGTCTTATTTTGAACGGGTAACTTCTCAAGTTCCCCGAGTCCTTTGTTTGAAATATTTCCTTAAAGAACGGACTTTAGCGCAAGAATACCAGCACTATCTCCCCTAGTAATGGCAATATCATCAACATAAACAACCAAAAGAATACTCTTGATAAAATTTAGGATAAATCACTGAATGATCTAGACCGCATAAGTCCAAACTTTCTCACTTCACTAGATCTTCCAAACCAAGCTTGAGGAAGCTTTTTTGTACCATATAACAACTTCTTCAATTCACAAAACATCCCTGACTTAGTGAAAAACAAAGGGCAGAGGATCGAACTTTCTTGGCCCTTTTTCTATTGGATATAGCACGACAACCTAGCCTCATGGCGGGCGAAAGTCCAGTTATTAAGGGCAGGGAAAACCTCTTGTCCTGAACAAAGCTTCCTTAAAGTAAGGGAAATGAAGGCCAGCGACAGAAAAAAAAAACGAAAGTAAAACCAGGAAGAACGAGGACAGAAGACAATGACAGAGATGGAGAGAGACACGCAATACCACTCTCCTTAACATGGGCAACTAAAGTGACACTAGGCTATATAAAAGGGGTAAACGAAGCCCGTATACCTTTATCACCGATTATATGATTGGTTGCACCACAAACAATGACCAATTTGCAGCGACACGAGGAAAGACATGCAATGGATTTACCTATATGAACCAAAGTAGCAATGGAAGAGGTTGATAATGCTGGAGAAATTGTAAATTATGTATAATGAGTGTAGTCCTCATCTAACATCATAAGCATCTTCTCTTTGGCCCTCAACAGCTGCTTTGTGGCTTGGATCACCTTCTTTCTCGAGTTTGAAGAAGTTGTGTCTTAGTCTAGGGTCTTTGTCTACATTAGATTGTGAAGTTTGTCAGTATGTTAAGCAATATCTAGTGTCATACTTTCCTAGAGTCAATAAAAAGGAGAATGCCTCATTTGAGTTAGTACATTCTAATGTTTTAGATCTATGTCCAATTGTTCCAAAATTAGGTTATCGTTATTTTGTTACATTTGTGGATGATTTTTCTTATGTAACTTGGGGATCTAGTTAACAAAAAGTCGTTCAAAATTACTTTATATTTTTTGTGGCATCTGTGCTAAGACTAAAACCGAGTTTAATGTGCTATTAGGGATTTACAAAGTGAAAATGTAAAAGAATATTTCTTGATCCCATAATCCACCTTTATGCAATCCATCAATCTTCTTCTTGTATAGGTACACCTCACCAAAACAAAGTTGGAGAGAGAATCGTCACTAATGGAGAGGGCTAGGACTCTTCTAGGAGAGATCCACCATAGTGTCTTGTTCCTTTCTCAATCATTTCCTCTGTGTCACCATAGACCTTTGGATGAGTCTATTTTGTTCGGGATCACCGTCCTCATGTAACTAAGTTGGATCCCAAATCCCTAGAATGTGTCTTCTTAGGTTACTCTCGTTCTCAAAAGGGATATCATTGTTTTTTCCCAGAATTGAATCGTTATGTAGACTCCCTATATGCCACTTTTTTGTATCACACACTTTCTATCCTATGTCATTAGTGGAATCATCATTCCTACCACGAATGATGATTTTCTCCTTTATCACCTTTGTTTGATCAGAATATCTTACCTCACCGAACATCGCCTGTAGAGCTGTCAAAGCGGTCCAGCGGACCGGGCCAACCCGCAGGCTGCTTAAACCCGCTATTTGGCGGTGTGGTGCAGGCTAGCCCATTAAGGGTGCGGGCTAAAAATGTGTCAACCCAGCCCAAACCGTCACGAGTTGTGGGTTAAACGGGCCAGCCCACCAAAAAAATAACACATTTTAAAAAATTAACATAATCATTATTTTTTTTGACAGAATTAATATAATCATTATTAAACTAATATTTGATCATTTTAACATAATAAACATTATATATAAAGCCCAAAATTTAATGAAAAACACCCGAACAACCTAAGCTTCAGAGTTCAGTGTGAAGCCTTGCAGTCAAAAGGTCGTATCTTTCTTCAACTTATCAGTAATTGATTATGATTCTGATAGAATAAACTAGCATTTGCTCAAAAAAGCCTATTAAGGAAACTTATAAGTAAAACAAGGGT
This sequence comes from Platycodon grandiflorus, assembly GCA_016624345.1. Classification (NCBI taxonomy): domain Eukaryota; kingdom Viridiplantae; phylum Streptophyta; class Magnoliopsida; order Asterales; family Campanulaceae; genus Platycodon; species Platycodon grandiflorus. The sequence goes on along the minus strand of CM028366.1, from coordinate 49,127,575 downwards.
TAATACTGTGTATGATCTGCCTAATACAAACACTATTAATATGTATTTGCGTGATAGTATGATTTCGCTGGTGATCCACCATGAGGCCTTTGCACATCAATTTTTATCTAGAAAGCTTAAAACTATAACAACAAGTACCCCCCTCCCTTTTTGACAAGCTTGAGTAACCCCATTTTAATTAGCACAGTGCCTCCAGGTCTTAAAGGAAACCCAATCCACAGTTGTTTCATATCCTTTTTCAGCGTTACATTCAAACAACTATCACCAATTTGACAAGGAATCATGTCATTTAACTACAAATGCAAGTCAGTATCATAAGAATATATGAATTGAGTTAATATTTTGGCAAATAGATAAAAAATAAAATAATAAAATAGATGCATTTAAAAAGAGGGAAAAACTTATAGAGAAGAGAATCAAGAGATTGCCGGAGAGAGGCTGCTCACGTTGGCTTGAGACAGGGAAGAAGAGATCGAATTCTAACAAACAAGGAAAGAAAGGACTGCTACTCTGCTAGCCAAGACGAACGAAAAGAAGTCAGATTGGTAGAATTGGAAAGAATGCGTCGGAGAATGAGACCACTCACCTAAGAACTAAGAAGTGAGATCTCAGGATGAATTGAAGATGCGCCGCTCACAGCCTAGGGTTTTTCTTTAAATTTGAAATTTACAATTTCGTCCTTGCTACTTAGATTGGCGGGCCAACCCGCACCGGCCCGCCTTGACCCGCAACCCGCGCGGACTCAGCCCGTTTAGCCCCTTTTTTTAATGGTTCCATATTTTGCAACCCAAACCACCTATTTTGTGTGGCGATCCGGGCTGGCCCAACAGGCTAAAACCATTTTGACAGCTCTAATCGCCTGTACCTCCTTTCTGTCTCAGCAAGTCTACTTTCGCCTAATTCTACGTCTTCACCATTTAGATGTTTTGATTGTTTTTCGAAAAGGCAAGCATAGTTGTGCACAATTCCATTTCTAACTTTGTTATTCAAGTTTCTCTACCACTACATATTAATTTAGTTTGCTCAAGCCTTATCCTATTCCTAAGTTTGGCTCACCTTTGGTGGAGGACAACTATGGAAGAGGAGGACATAGTGCTCTTGAGCATAACCAAACCTGGGATTTGGTTCTTTTAGCATATGGTAAATAAGCTATTGAATGTAAGTGGGTATACACAGTAAAGGTGGTGAATCTCGATGGTTCTCTAACTCGTCGGAAGGCTGCTAAGGGTCGTGCTCGGACATGCAGGCTATTTAGACATTTCCTCCGGTGCAAAGTTGGCTTTGTTAGGTAGCTTGTTTCTATTGTTGCCTCCTACGATTCGCCTCTCCACCAACTAGATGTGACGAATGCTTTTCTTCATAGTGATGTGGGGGAAGAGGTTTGCATGGAAAAACCCCTTGGGTTTATTGCTTAGGTGGAGTAATGATAGCTTGTAATTGAAGAAGTTAAATGGTCTTAAACAATTTCCTCGAGCTTCTGAGGTCGGTATACCAACAATCACAATAACCCAAATACACTTCTTAACTAAATATGAGAATCATAAAGTGAACGAATTAACCAGAAACCCCAAAAAAACACTTCAAACTCAAAAACTAACCACAAACTCAAAATGTAGAGGTCTAGGCGAGATGGCAAAAGTTGAGCAGACGTGTCGGTGACATGAAGATAGCCGCCGATGTTGACTCAGGCATTAGAGACTCCCTTGGGGGGATGTCTCTCAAAAGAGTGATTGGAATGTTACTGGTTGGGACTAGGTCAAAATTTGTACTTGCTTCGAGAAACTCTACATACGCACAAACCTCTAGCAATCACATCATGTTCAGGGTTGGTCTGTCACCTATTGTTATCGCACACCCTTGGCAACTCAATGTTAGTGGACACATCGGGTGGACTCGATACCAACAATGAGATGCTCCATCTCTACTGAAAATCACGGAGAGACGAATAAAGGAGATGAAAGAATTGAGATCCATCATCACAATTTTTTTATGTAGATTCACACCCCCCACCCGGTGATACCATGTTAATAAATTAAAGAGAAAGGGAGGAACTAAATAGGTTTTAGAAGTCTTAACCCTCAAATGGTTAGGGTGGGGTATTTATATACACGTGGATATGAAACAAAATGTTAGAATCAATATCCTTTATAATAAATTTTCTCTAACACACTTGATATAATTCTTAATTTCCTTCCTTTCTCTTCGGCTTTCTTTCGTTGTTAACCGTATTACCTATACGGAACACGCAAAAGAAGACATGCACATGACCACACAAACCAATCTGACAGGGAGAGGACAAAAGGACTACGTGTTGGAATTAATTCCTAAGATGCACACCTAAAAGAGTGGGTAAACATAAGGCATAAGGAACTACCCAAAAAATAAAGATAACAATATTAGTAATTCAATGGACGGATCTCACCAATCTATGGAATCAAGCCGAGGCTTTATCCTTAAAGGTTTATTCACACCACTATGTAGTCAATGACTCGATAGTCTAACGGCACGCAACCTCCCAAGATTCGTTATGGTATGAGTCTCTTGCATGGGCACAACTCAAAGACTATTCGGAAGAACCCTCTTTGAGTTTTCCTCGACACAAAAGAGCATCCAAATAGAAGAAGGTGATTATAAATAAAGAAAAAGTTGAATGAGAACGAGAGATTAAGTTGAGTTTTTGATGTGATTTGATGAAAGACTCAACCTATTTATAGTGAGAGGAGGGAGGTCAATTAGCTTAACTTGGTCACCTCGATCAAAAGATATTGTTTTCCAAGGACAAGAAACCAAAGGTCATGAAGACCAAGTTCAATTAAGCACATGTCATAAGAAAGCTAACTTCAAAGGACCACATGTGTGTTGAAATAAACATTGTATGCGGATAATATACAGCACCAAAGGTTCTACATGAGGTGTAATGTCAAAAAGTAGCGGTTTGGAAGTGAAGAAACTGAATCTTCTAAAAATCCAAACTACAAGGACTAAAAATGTAAAAGTTTGCCAAAATATTATGAACTCCATGGGAGCAAAATGTAAGTAATGAGTTTTGAAGTGAAGGGACTGAATACACTAACAAGTAACAACCCAAAGTGCAAGGATCAAAAATCTGAAATTTTCCCAACACATTAAGACCCTGGGAGAAAAACCTTTAGAATTCCTGATGAGAGTGCAGCTTGAAGTGCCTTTCCGTGTCCTGCTGTCCTTATGGGGGGGCTCATGACAAATCTGAAACAAGAAAACCCCCATGGTTTTGTGGCATTAGTTATATGTACGATGTAAAGAAACAAAACAAAAAAGTTTTAAAAAGAGAAAGTAAAGAGGGTCTTGCTTTGCCGCTTTGAAGAAGTCAGGATCCCAGAGGCCAGAATCATCAAGGACTAAACCTGAAACCACTGGCTCCCCTACAACTCTTTGGCCTGAAAGTAAAAATAAAAGTTAATGAATGCTTGTTCCCACTAAGATCTTATTTAAAGAGAAACACATCGTAACTCGTCAACTTTCATCCATCTGATCATGATTATACCACTCCTGAGCTCTAAGCTTAAGATGTATGTGATGAGCAAAGTCACGAAGCAACTTTTTCCATACAAGATGAAAGGACAATTAAAAATTATATCAAAAAAAAAAAACCCAAATTTACTCTGCATCAAAGTAATAAACAAATTATGAAGGAATACAACTCAAAATGTGTGTTGAGATTGATATACATTGTTGGGCCCTTATCTAACAGCGTAGGCTTTTAGATAAGTTAGTAACTTAACATGGTATCGGAGCTCTGGTTTGGCAAGGTCGTGGGTTCGAGTCATCCCGCTTGCATTTGTTACCCGAAATATTGAGTGCATGTTGTCACTCTGTTTGGTTTGTGATGCCCTGATGGTGCATATTTGTTCGTCTCTCCACGTGTGGACGGGTGACATGTGAGGGGGAGTGTTGAGATTGATATACATTATTGGGCCCCTATCTACCACTTAGGCTTTTAGATTAGTTGGTAACTTAACAATGTGTAACTATGACTCTTGTCAAAAATTATACAAAGACTGCTCCTATAATTACAGTTAAGGTGTCAATCTTGCTGCTACCTGATACATCAACACCAGAACTCTAAGAAGGCAAAAGGTGAAGGAGTAAAGATAATTGCATTACTTTAAAGTTCAAACCACAACTTGACTAATATCAAAAATCATTTTAATTACTGGGAACCACAACATCTTTAGCACTAATTGGTTAATGATGAAGAAGTATTGCAACACCTTAATCCTTAAGAGCAACCCACAAATTTCTTCAGTCGGTATAGAGGTAAAACCAGCGTACTCTGTTTGTCCCCGTCCCAAGTATATGTTCTTTGGTGATGCCAAATTATGAGTTGGATTCAAAGCTGTGATAATCCAGAAATTTAAGTTTCTAAACTGCGGACATCTGTGGCCAGTTGGAGTAGAAATGACAGTACATAAAAATCATCCCACTTGGGTATAAAATTACTTTTTTCACCATTTTGGATTTGTTAAATTACCAACTCATCTAAAAGCTTAAATTGTTAGAGAGTTGCCCAACAAACAATGTATGTCAAGCTTAACGCTCCCCCTCACGGTTACCTACTCATACATGGAGAGATTATGAAAGGAGCTTCATAGGGGCGTCACAAACCAAACAGATGCCAACACGTGCACTCACAATACTCATGAGTGCACATGTTGGGACCTCTCTCTAACACCTTAAGCTTTTATACAAGTTGGTAACTTAACATGTACCCAAGATCTAGTTGTACAAGATCATGGGTTCGAGTCATCATGTTTGCATTGTTTCCTTCAGTATTAAGTGCACAAAGTTGGCGCTCTCTTTGATTGTGATGAACCTTGGTTTACTGCTTGCCACCAGAGGGTTAGTGTTAAGGCATGATATATAGACTGTTACCCTCCCTCCCTCTCTGTGCTTAAGCTTTTAGATGAGTCGGTTACTTAACATATTCAATGTCTGGAGAGTTTTATGTTTAAGAAACATACACATATAATGTGCTTATTAGGACATTCTTTTATTAGTTTTTTTATGAAGTTTGCTTACATAGGAACTGCAATGCATAAATACTCCTTTCTACCTTGGTTAATCAACGTTCAAAATACAGAGTTTGAAATATAACTCGAGGAAAATAAACCAATGCAAGGAATATTAAAATATGTGTGACTACATAGAAGTAAACTCTGAAGCAAATTATAACAAACTTCCCAACTTACTCTATACTAATCAAAGTTTAGAGAAAAGTTATCTGCTTTAGAAATAAATGAAGTTTTTTTTCTGTAAAGTTTAAGGCTAAAGGAAGCCAATCACAAATGCCTTCAATTATCAGGGGTCTCAATGGAGAAAATATGATAAGTGGAGAAACTTGAGTACTGATAGCCATGGTCCCCCTCAGTCCTACACAATCAATGCCGCTACCAAGGTTTGAACACCTGGCCCTCCCTCAGAAGAAGTGGTTGTACTAACAAAGGAAGAGAGCGAGCGAGATTGCAAAGATGCTTCGACATAACACTATTGTGGTGCACGAAGTTCTGCATAGTCTTGTCAAACCATAGAACACAGAATCAAGTTAACCCAACTCAGCCTTTGTCCCAATCACTTGGGGTCCGCTACATGAATCCTTTTCCACCTTCTCTTCAGTCCAAAGCAAAGATTATGCAAGATCTGTGAGTATTCTTAGGATTCATGTTCACAGGGATTTGACAAAGTCGTACACCGGTTGTCTGGCTACTTGATTCAACCCTCCCTTATTCTGTTTAGGGACCAGCTCTGTGAAGGTAAGATCTTTAAGGAGACAAAGGCTAGGCAGACTTAAAAGGTAGAACATTCAGGAGTTGGAAACAATCGATGCAGTAAACATACAAGAACTTGTAATATATACGGGAAAAAGAAAATATAAGTTTAGGTAATGGAAGGCAAATAACAGGGTTCAAGCAGAGGATATAACACTAGATAAAACTGAGTCTGACTTTAAAGGATTTCTTTAAGCCAAAAAATTGAGAAAGAGAGTTTATTCCGATCATGTAGAAACGTAAACCCTTGAAGATAGCAACGATAACATAGATGGCTCCATCTTATTGCACTACTGATATCATCATAGAAACTTGTTCAACAAGCTTAATTCGGCTACAAACCTGATTTTTGAGCTCTGGCTATTTCTTCCATTGCATCAGAGCTCATAACGTGAACAACATACAAAGGAGTGTTCACAAAAGCAGCCAAACGAATTGCTCGAGCTGTAGCCTCTCCTTCCAACTGCATGAAGATTAAATACAATAGGATGTATATCAAAGACCTCATCTATTGACTCCTATAATACAAAATGACTAAAGCTTGGAGTAGAAATGTAGCAATGCTCAGAGGAGCAGCAATTAATCTGGCCTCTTTATAGAAAATAATTGCCTGAAAATATGAGTAATTATCAACCCATGAAAATCGAATTGCCTTGTAAAGTTGTTAGAAAATGTTTCGAAGGGCCAAGAGCTAGAGAGAAAGTGATAGAGATTTTTCTGCAGCCTGCAACAAAGCTTCTCTTTACGAGAATGTAGCTTAGGTGTTGAAGATCAACTGAGAAAAGAACAAAACAAAAAAAGAAGATGAAGAGCCAGTGGCTGAACTTCTACAAGTTGCATCTCGCAATGCAAAGAGGATACTGCAGGAACGGTTGCAGCAATAGGCATCAGCATAGACACAAATCTATCAACTCAATATGGAAAGGAAGGACAAATTCACAACTGAGCTTCACTATCAAAATTTGTGCTCCTCGGTAGACCCCCTTCTAATAGTTGCATTATGGTCTTCCACAGAAAGAATCGAGGAAAGTGATAAAAGGAGCAGGAACAAGGACATATATCTGGTAGATAAGAGTCTCTTAAAGAAACCGAAACTATCCCCTTCAAAACCGTAAAACTGAACAAAAGTTTTTGCTCTGGGATTAGTTTCATTATTCAATAAGACGTCCACTGCACTAAGAATCCAAGCCAATCAAAAGAGAAAAATACGGGAAGGGGAATGAGGTGGCACTTAGACCAAGCAATATATTATTAGCGAGGATAATATAGTCAATGAATTACCACTGGGGGCCTTGAAAGTGCATGTCCCTCTGGACCAGTTATACCAAGTTCAATCATTCTTTTCTGGCCTTCAAAAACACCGTCTCCATTTTCTGCATGAACCATTGCCAAGGCACCAAGAGACTTGCACTTTTTGAAACCCTCTAATAGAAGCTCATCATTGATCATAAGAGAACCTTTGTAAGCCAGGAAAAACTTAAAAGAATTTATACCTATATGTTAGGAGAAACAAATACTTTAGATATTTGTACGTGTCTAGTGATAAACAGTAAACCAAGCTATTTAATCTCGTTCACAAATATATGATCAAAGGGCATCAACAGAATGCACAAAATACTGCCAGAAAACGCACACACCCTTTTCCTTAACCATTATTTCCATCTCTCTCTCAACAGTTTCATCCCATTTTGTGATTGCCATATGGAAACCATAATCCATGCAAGACGACTTTGCTTTTTCTACATAGGCTTCAAAACCTGCAGATAAGCTTCCATCGACCGGAATAACAAAATCAATGTGCATTGTCGTTCCACCAGCTAATGCAGCAGCTTGACCGCTGAAGAAATCATCAACAGTCTCAGTGCCCATGAACTCCATGGCCAGGTGCGTGTGAGGATCGATTCCTCCTGTCATTTTCACAAGCCAAAATTGTAATGCTATAACAAGTGTGGATAAACTCCAGACAACAAAAAGAGTAAAAATATAAATTCCAAATTTACAGCTTATTTAAGATCATATCCATGCAAATCGCAATACTGACCATTTATACAGAAAGTAGCTTGGATTGTAATGATTGGTGATAATGCAGCTACTAGACTAGAAGATAAAACCACCAACAAGAAACAAAATTTACTATAGCAGTGATAAGGTGAAATTGGACTATATACTGAATGCCTGCATATGGAAGTGCCTAACAAATTGCTAGCTGTATGTATTGCAGCACAAATTGCTGCAAATAAAAAAGATGCTAGCTGAAACAGCAATGGGGCCTTAGAAGGCTAATGAAGGGGAGAAATCCCAGATTTGTCATAAATTATGATTCAAAAGAAGGCTGCCCTTTGCTAAATAAAGCAAAGGTATTTATAGATTACAAGAAGATCAGCCAAAGACTAAATTCATGAACTTAAGAGTCCCAAAATGATGTTCAAACTTTTTCTTCAAACTTTTAGCCTTCCAAGAGACTACTTTGCAAAAACCAAAAGACACATACTAAGACTCTAAAATGTAGCCGTAAGTTCGAAGCTTCCAGATCTCAAAACACAAGAGATTTTGTCCCAGATTGCTGCATATTCAGCCCCCATTGGAGAAAACTCATCCTCGAGTTTGACATCGTTGCCTCGTTCATTTCTTGAACTTGGTAAGCCGACTAGTCCACCACTTTTGCATCTTCTCATCGATTCCCTTTAAGAAACATGAAGCGTTTGAAGAAAGGACGCTAGTGATTGGTTGAATGAACATCACTCTTCGACAGCTGAATAGCCTTTTGGTTCCAAAAAGTTCCTTAAGAAACTTCTTCAGCGATGAATTGGAGAAGTACCGAAACATGTTAAATGCTGAAACCTTTACTAGAAATAGATCATGATAGTCATATACCAATTTGAGGTCTACTAGTTCAGCTTTTTGAATCTTTTCATTCTCGACATCAATTAGATCTTTACAATTCATATATTTCCGTATTACCTGGTTGACAACTACTAAAGTTGGAATCCCCTAATTGTTTACAGCTAGAAATCTATCCTGAGTATACTTGTCATAGATAGGAGGGGAATTGCAGTCTGTTTCTCATTCATGAGAAATAGAACTAGAATAAGAGAAGATATCTTCGAACTTCATCCGAGTACCTTTGGTAACTTCGACTTGTAGAGTAGTAACAGTTATACCAACTTGCTTGTGGCTGTGGTCGGTCCTCAGTCTTCCATTCAAGTGCAACATGTCGCTTGCCATTGCACTTAATGAATCTCAGCAGGATCTACCGCTCTCATGCCACCTGATGTGAACAGCAAGGAGCCGAAGAAGGCAGATAAAGGGGATAAATCCCATTATTATAAAAAATTTTGATAAGAAACTGTATAAAAAGGCGTCAAAACAGGTGACGCGTCCTGTACACTAGAAGTATACGCAGCCCATAACACTTAACTAATTGTAATGTTATCCACAAAATCAACAAAAGAATGAGCTGAAGAAGGGAGCATCTCCGAACACCAAAAGAATAGTAAATGTAGCAGGGACTCTTTCAAAGAAGAGATAGAGGATTCCACATTCTCAAAAACCCTCCTATTTCTCTCGCACCAAATTGTCCAGCATACACCTAGCGGCGCCGCATCCCACACACAACTTTTCCTCCTGTATAGGGACCAACTGAGAAGCAGGTCCTTGACTGAACTAGACAAGACCCAGGAAACCTTGAACATATTAAAAATAAAATTCCAAAGGTCCCTAGCCACATGACAATGAATCATCAAATGGTCCACATTCTCCTCGTGCCTTTTACCATAAAACACCAATTCACATAGATCAAGTTTCGTCGACGTAAATTCTCCCCAGTTAAAATAGCACCATAAACTGCTTCCCAAGCCAAAAAGCTACTTTAAGGGGTCCCATATTTTTTTATTTTTATTATTTTTTTTTGTAAATTATGCTTGAAAAGAAGGCTGTGCTTTGCTGAATATAACAAAGGTATTTAAAGATTACAAGAAGATCAGCCAAAAGACTAAATTCATGAACTTAAGAGTCCCAAAATGATATTCAAATTTGACTAGAACCTTTTAGTCTTCCAATAGACTACTTTTGGAAAATCAAAAGACAAATACCAGGACTCTAGACTAAAGAAAATGCAGCTGTAAGTTAGAAACTTCCTGATCTTAAAACACAGAGATTTTGTTCCAGATTGCTGCATTAGTATGCCTCAAAAGCTAATTATTACTTTATTCTAATCTGTCGAAGATTGGCCATTCTACTGATCCATCTATCACAGTTGGAGAGTTCTCATTTGGAAGTTAAAGTATTTTAAGGGATACTCCATTGGGAGTCGTCATCAAAATTAACCTCCAAGAGTACTAACTTATTTAATGTAAGAGGGGTATAGTCAGAATACCATGAGACTTGTATGCTCAATTTCCAAAGAGGACTCTCTAAGGAAGACGTCTGAAAAGAAAAGGGGCACTCTTAGTGGAACAGAGGATACAATTAATCCTATATTTTGCAAGTTTATGGTAATCTTATGTTAGGCACCTATGCTACAAAGCTTTGATACTCTTACATGATTAAGTGCATAAAAACGTTTGCACATAGAATGTATCTACCATAAAATGCATGCTATAGTAAGATAGTTTTTCATTTTTTTATAAGAAAGGAAGATCAGATTGATAAAGAAAAGGATACAAAAGGACGGACGAGAAGTCCATCAGCCAAAAAGAAGCAAGAAAAATAAAGAAAGCAAGAAACTAAAGCATTCCGATCCTGTTGTTTCTCTCAAAAAGGTACTCAAAAGCCACCCCTAGCCGAACGTCCAAAAATGCAACTTGAAAGAAAAAAACACTTTGTCCCAAAGAAATGCAAAGTAAATGACTCAACTCAACTCAACCTCTTTTCCAATCACTTAGGGTTGGCTACATGAATCTTTTTCCGCCATTTCGGTCCAAAGCAAGGTCATTACACACACCACACTCATTCATATCCTTCTTTATTTCAAATGTTCATGTTAGTTTTGGTCTTCCCATTCCCTTATTTCTAATCTGGTTGATGTTGGCACACTCGCACTTCCGAACAGGTACACTAATTGGTCTACGTTGTATGTGTCCATACCATCTTAGGCAACTTTCTCTCATTTTATCTACTATTGGGGCGACTTTTATTGTCTCACGAATTTGATCATTACGAATTCTATCTTTTCTGGTTTTACCACATATCCATCTCAACATTCGCATTTCAAGTACACTCATCTTGTTAGCATGCTCTTTCTTAGTTGCCCCACATTCAGTTCCATAAAGTAACGCGGGTCTAATGGTTCTCCAATAAAACCTTCCTACTTAATCGGTATACGTCGATCACATAACATTCCATATGCACTTCTCCACTTCACCCAGGACTAACATCATCTCTTTTCTCCCCGTCTTGATTGATAATTGATTCATATCGGAATTGTTCTTGTTGTGCTATTTCTTGACCATCTAACCTAACTTTGTCCCCGCTATTACTCCATTTACCGCTAAAGTTGCATTCCATGTATTTCGTTTCACTCCTACTTATTTTAAAATCTTTGACTTCTAAATTGTCTCTCCACTTTTCTAGCTTATCATTGACCCCGTTCTTCGTCTCATCAATCAAAACAATGTCATCAACAAACAACATACACCATTGTACATTTTTTCTTTCTTTCTTTTATTCAATATCTGATATACAGTTACACCATTACACCATTGTATATCATCTTGTATATATTTGGTTAATCCATCCTTCACCAAGGCAAAAAGATAGAGACTTAAAGGCCGATCCTTGGTGTAATCCTACGGTAATCGGGAATGCAAAAGTCTCTCTTGATGTATTCCTAACTAACGAGTAACGTCGCAGTCCGTCATGCATATCCTTAATCAAGTCAATATCTCTCACTTTAACGGCTTTCTTCTCTAACAACCACCAAACTAACTCTCTAGGAACTTTATCATAAGCCTTTTCTAGGTCAATAAAAACCATGAGTAAATGCTACTTCCCCTCTTTATAGTTTTCCATCAATCCTCTTAATAAGTAGATAACTTACGTTGTTGATCTTCATGGCATAGAACCAGACTGGTTCTCCGATATTGTTGTTTCCCGTCTCAATCTATGTTCAATTACTCACTCCCGAAGTTTCATTGTGTGACTCATTAACTTAATATCCCTATAATTGGTACAACTCTGAATATCACCTTTATGTTTGAATATTGGTACTATAATACTTTCCTCCACTCTTCAGCATTTTCTTTGACATCATGATTCTATTAAAAAACTTTTCTAGCCAAGACACCCTTAAGTCTCCTAGGCACTTCCATACCTCAATAGGGACTCCATCCAGTCCTAAAGCCTTCGGTCCTAAAGTAAGAGATTGATCCCTAAAAATTATGGAACACATGGTACTGCCGCAAGATACTATCATCTCTACCCCTACCAAACCTCTGCAATGCATCTGAAGGAATGAAGAATAGTACCAGGGAAAACCCAATCTTCCCTAACCAACCGAAACAAATTATTCCATACAAAACGAGCAACCCCACAATGAAGCAAAAGACGATCATGAGATTCAAACACATTCACATCACACACCAATCCTGGGAGATCTTTTTGTAGCACTAACAAGACATGCTTCAGTAAGATGATAAGTAGAAAATGACTTCTTTTGATCAGTACAGTTATCTTTATTTTCATTTTGTCATTAAAATGTCAGTAGAGTAAATTAACAAGTCTTAAAATGCATGTGGTTGAGCTGGATATTAATTATCTATGCCCTTATGTCCCACCCAGAAGTTTGGCTAATATAGGCAACTATTGAGGGTCACCTGTTTTGACGCGTTTTCTATATACTTTTTACTTATCAAAAAAAAAAAATTTGAGGGAATATGCTCTCGCATCTTTATGTTCTCTGGTCATATTTATTTTCAGTATTCACGAAACATTCTTTGACCGTTTCATAAACTGCAGTACCAATTCTTCTTTTCAACAAAAGCATAATTGAATTAATCTAAATGACCCCAACCAATAGTGAAGAATATATTCAAGAATATATAATCAACTAATAGGTTGGTTGAAGTTAAAACAAGATTTAAGTCGTGCATGTTTTTTTCTTCCTTTACCCCACCCCTATTTGACTTGCATCTTCTCGCAATCAGCCAGTGTTTCTTTCTTCCTTTCTAACAACATTGTATGGCAGCTGCCGCATTGAAAGGATGCAAGTTACTCAATTTTTCGGTTCGTGACAACCAGCAGTCGTTCTTCTTTCAAACTCGTCAGGTGACTGTTTAGGCAAGAGAATAGGTCCCTGAAAAGACTTCCTAGAACACTGACCATACAGGCCAATACAGAGATCCATGACGAGCGCTCCTGCCTCACAATTTTATTCCACCAAGAAAGTTGGTGTTCACTTGAGCAGTACTTCTGAAGTAACCTGTGAACAGTAGTATTCGGTTTCAACAACGTGACCAGCATTGCTGCAGTATTTCCACAAGATTTTTCTTGCTTTTTTAGTCCATCAAGATTATTTCTTCTGATTCCTATAAATATTTAACCCAACATTCAGGTATTAGTGTGATTATTGTTGGGTTACCAACTCAACCAAAAGCTTAAGCTGTTAGATAGAGGCTCAACTATGTATATCAAGCTTAACACTCGTGTGTGACCCTCTCAAATGTGGAGGGCTAAATGTAGTGCCACTATATGATAAGAACCCAAGTCCTTGCCAAATGATAGCTTTGATACCATGTTAGCTTACCAACTCATCTAAAAGCTTAAGTTGTCAGAGAAAGGCTCACTAATGTATATCAAGCTTTACTCGTATCATGTCCAAGGAAGGATCAGATCAAAGTCTGCGATAGCATCGTCCCATATCTAGAAATATATCCGATCACAAGCTCGGTCGTCGCAATTACTTGGAACGGGAAAAGATATGCAAGTGTACCTCTAATGCTTTTCCTTTGTGCCAGATACCAAAAAGATATGATGTCTGGAGGATCCATGCAAATCTTTTCAATTAGGAATTCCATTGAACCTTAGGTAATTGCTTGTGTTAATTATTGTGAAATTGCAGAAAAATTTGGATTTTCTCCTTTCAACTTAAAGCAATTTGTCTCATATTTTTGATGTTTACAAAATAATTCACTGTCTCAATAAGAAAGATACTCCTTTCCTTTCTTTTTTCGTCTCTGTCGAAGTAAAGGAATCCGTTGTATTATCAGCTTTCTTCTTCAGATCTGTATACTACATCCAGCTATTGAAACTTGACAATCATGAAGAGTAAAGTAATGTTTTCAGTTTTTATGTTATATAGGTTGTATATTTCTTACTTCGATTATTAATTAGAGTATCAATTGAATAATCTGCTAATTCTCTGTTTTTCAATTGTGATTTCTGCACTTTTAGTCTTCATTGGTAATTTCTTACACTTTTAGCCTTTTTTCTGTAAGATTCTAAAGTCATAGCGCTAGACTTGGTATTTACTCGAGCTTCGTTATATTTATTTTGTAAATGTTCCTTCTTTTTTTAGTTGGTGTTTGTTAAGCTGGTTTGTTGCGAGTTTCAGTTCACTCATGTTGATTCCCTGATTTGCTCTTCTTCTTCAATGCTTTATTTTTATCGAGATCACAAACTGCTGGCTCAAACCGAACAGAATCAATGTAACATGGTTTGGTTCAATTCAGTTTCAGCATCTCGATTGATTCAGTTGGGTTCCAAAAATCCCAAACGATGGGAGCGATTCAGTCCCTATTTGGAGGTGAATGAATCAGACCAAACCGCTTACAGTCCTAGATCAGATGCTATTTGTTCTACTCAAAGAGTCCACATTTGGAAGTCAAAACATTTTAAGTACTCAAATCCTTTTTCATGAACACCCTTAATTTTAAGAACTAAAATAGTTCTCCTAATTTGAGTTAATGTAAAATGGGGTGTTGGAAACTACAAAAATTTATTGGCTTAATTTTTCAAATAGTACTCTTTTTTGTGGAACGATTAGAAAATAAGATGCTTTGACTGGACTGAAGGGAGTATATGATAGGAACTCAAAGTCTCTTTTCCACCTTTATTTCGTCATCTACCTTTCCTAGTAATAGTATAGGCGTAGGTGTGTTTTATATGTAATCAGATATATATGTATGATGTATGTCTTTTATATTTTAGATAAGAAAGAAATATACTAGAGAAAGCAAAAGGTACACTAGTCAGATATGTATGTACCAATCTATCTAAACTAACCTAATTGGAGGTACGAATTGTCGAATTCTCACAATCAGTCAATGCTTCTCTCTTTCTTACTCTCTTTCCCACAACAGTTTCTACAACATTCAATCTCCGCAAAAATGAGTAGTTCAAAAGAGAGAACGTTGATTCGAAGTGTAGAAGTATCCATGACACAAAATATAGGGGAGAATTTACCATTTGCCCCAAATCAAAAGGATATCGAATGGCCACTACAAGTGGCACACCAAACCAATTTGGGACAAAAATTCATAGGGATTGAACATAGTTTTAGGCCGGCTATCAAGCTAAGATGGATGTGTTGTAAAACTAGGAAAGGTAAAATTCAAAATGAATTTACTAGTGTGAAAGTGAAGTAAAAGTAGCCCAACAGAAGATAAAATGAGAAAAAACACTTAAGATGGTTGGACACAGACCATGAGAGGTTACTGCGTGCGCCAGTTAGAAAGTGTGATGATAAAACTATCAACAACTTTATAGAAGTTGGTAACACCAAACTAACGTGGACGAAAATAATTAAGAAAGATATGAATAACTGTCACTTGGCTAATGATCTTGCATTAGACCAAACAGAATAGTAAAAAAGGACTAATGCAGCCAACCCCTTGGCGCATAGGCTGGGTTGAGTTAAAAAATTGATAAAAACATGTTTAAAGACATTTTAATCAAACATGTGAAATGTGTGTCCCTGAATAAACTTTTTAGCAACTTAGATATCTTAAACTCTTTCATACTTTGGTCAAATCATGAGCTGTAAAAGTTTCATGAGACCAGAGAAAACAGTGCTTACAATTTTACCTGGCATGACAAACTTTCCTGTTGCATCTAGAATGGTGACGTCGTCACCAACCTGCAAATAGCATCATGAAATACAAATTGAGATCAAGAAATAAAATCCCAAGAAAACAAATTAGTACCAAGAATACAATTAGATTAAGTATCCACGCATAGAAAATTTAGAGCAACAACAAGGATAATTACACACACACACATAAATATATATACATATACATAGTTACTTATCAAGGAAATAGGTTCATGCTAACGAGTGCCCCTGAGGCACTTGTAAAGAATTTACAGTTAGCAAGTTTTTGCATTGGAAATGCTCGGTAATACATTGGGAGATGATCTCAATGCATTGAGGAATGTTCCTGATGCAAAACTTCCATATAAGTATGTGCTTAGCAAGTGCCACTAGGCACTTGTTAGGATTACCTTATAAAAGTATATGTAACTGAAGCATGCACTTAAAGTAATTTGTTATATGTTGACTGAAGAAATACTGGGTGTCTAAAATAAAGTGAATTAAAGCATAACTGAGAGTTACTTTTTCTGTTTGGGCCAAGAAAATAACATATACTACGAAAATTTATCTTAGCTTGAACAAGCAAATGATTCCTTCTTCTTTATTGTTTTCTTTTGACATGATACATGAAAGAGAAAGAAAATAATAACAGCTAAAGAGAAGTAGAATAAACCATAGCTGATATGATCTTGAGGGGCTTGTCAGTATTTCCACGCATTGGAGGGGTTTTGGGTGAGGATTGGAAGTTCAAGGGCAAGTCCAAAGGCTTGGGGGATGTTTCTAAGGACTTCGGGGGCTAAGATGTCAAGTTTGAAGAGTTAAGGACTGCAAATGGTGCGCTCGCACAGTGCGCCGCGCGGAGACCAGAAAACAGCCACTTGAAGCAGAGCGGCCGCGCAGCAACGTTTTTGGGCGCCACGCCTGTTTTTGCTACTTTCCGAATTTTTTCCCATTTTGCCATATTTTAATATTTTATGCTTTTATTACTTTCCTTTTAATTAGTATTCCACCTCCAATACGTTTTAGGGTTACTTTACAGCTTTCTTAGGGTTTGTAAGCCTATTTAAAGGCCTCTTAATCATTGTTTTGATAGTTAGTTGATTAATTGAATAAACTTTAGTTTTTCTCTTTCAAGCACGTGTGTCGTGTGTCGCTCTTGAGCAAACCCTTTGATCCAAACAGTTGTGTGTTGGTGATTGAATCAAAAACCTAGACTTATCAATTGGAGATCCATCCCAATTGTGGCGTCTTTCATCGTACCAAAGTTCTAGTTGCTTCAACAACGTCGGATCGAGGTGTCATCCACATCAAACCTTTCTAGGAGATCTTGGGGTGCGACGAGATTCGCATCAATAGCCACTCTCTCTAGGATATAAATGTGGACCGAAGACAGAAAGGGAATCCGGAAAAGCTTCAAAACCAGAGAGGCTCTTACGGAGACCTAACAGGACAGTCATGAGCTGTCTGGTTGCCATCTCTTCTAACTTCTCTGAAATTGCAAATAAGAGAAGTAGAAGACAGGCTATAATTGTCCAAGAATAGATCGAATCTCAAGCTCACTAGAACTATTTTCTCGTCGAAGTTCTCGCCATCACCAGTTCTAGCCATCTCACCTAATGAAGGTAGCTCATAAAGGCATCCTTCTTTAACCACTGGCTTCAACGATTGGAGAGAGGACCAATGTCAGGAACAAGCTACAGAAAAAACACACTCTTGGATGTAGGACTCGATACGAAATCCAATACTGAGAGCATGCAATGGAGAAAAAAGAAAGAAGATACGGCTTGGCAGCATTCGTAAGGGATTTTCTAGTCCAAAAATATAAAAGCTCCATCTTAGGAAAGAGACCCGGATTTTCTCTCAGTAATACTCGATATGATGGGGATTATATCATTATATGTAATACAATAGAAAAACCTAATACTATTACGACTATGCTAAATAATGGAAGTACTGCAAGAAATTCAAATAAAGATAATGGACTAATATATCCCAAAGAAATCATAATAAACTAATTACAACTCAATTCATTTCTAGATATGGTCTAAGTATTATATAGCCAATTAATAGTTTAACACAAAATTGTTGTTCTTAGTACATTCTACATCACACGTAAAGTCTAGCAACCACTTCAAATGCTCTCACTCCAGGTTTCAATATGAAGTTCCATAAGGGCAATATATAATTCACCATTCAGGTGGGGAGAGTTAGATCTTTCTTCAACAAAAGTTTGAAATTATGGCAATAAAGGTTGTTGAGGCCTTCTAACGAAAACACCTTTACTCTTTGAGAAGCATTAGTGGGCCACATTGAGTTCCCAGCTTTGAACAAAAAGAACTTCATAAATCCTTGTGCACCGCGGATTTCATAAATTACGTCGGTGTGGGACTGAAATTAGTCTCGACGAATTATACTGGTAAAACATCTTAGCCTCTCTACCTAAAATCTTAGAGCATTTCTGCATACTATTGCCTCTGGTCCCCAATTCCCTTTCCAAGTTCTGGATGGAAAGTATTACATGCAAGATTTTATAGCTTTAAAACAAGTTTGCAGAGGGCAGCCGACTGCACGATGCTCCCAGGCAGCATGGTAAGGATATGAAACCTTAACTCTTTATGGAAAATTTTGGAGCCGAAATCCGAGTTCCCTTGAATAAAATCTTCTATTTATATACTCGTGTAGTGTCATAGGAGTGTCCTAGTTGATTATGTATGGCAGGAGGTCACCAGCAGTAACCATGTACATTAGTATTTCTTAGAGTCTCAATAATTAGATTCAAATAGGCAGACATTCAAAGCAAAATCATTAGAAAACCAACTCAAAAGGTATAAATAAAAATACAGTGCATAAAGAATGATAGTAGTAATACAGAAAATAGTGGAACCCCATTGTAAAGAGGTTAAAAGTTGCCCCATGTTTCGATTGTAGCCAATCAAACCGAATTTCATAAATAAACCCCAGAAAACAACAAATTGAAGCAGAGATTACATGATAATATACTAACACCTACCTTGATAGAAGGGTGGACAGCAACAATAAGGCCATCCTCTATATACACATCAGCAACTTGCTGATGATGAGCATTCACAACAGTTCCCCTTTTACCAATATCTTTGATGAACCTTCGTTATTTGAATCATCATCACCATAACTGATCCCGGAGTCGCAAAACTGTCACAATTGAAGAAAATCAAATTTGAAAACAAAAATAGCCAAAACTAACTAACGAAGAGTGGAAGGAAAATAACAGCAACAACAACAAAAGGGGGGGAGGAAGTGGTGGAAATTGAAATGATGAGTATGGAGAAATTCGTTGTATGATAGTAATAATAACTAATAGTGTACCTGATGATTCGAGACAGAGCAGGATGACGATACAGGTCGCCATAATAACGTTACTCCTAAGACTGAAAAATAAGGATTATGATTGACTGGAAACTGATCATTTCGAGTTTGAAGTTCTGGAGCTGGTGTGTGGATGATTGAATGAATAGGTTTTTCCGGTTGGTTGACTACTACAGGGGCTGTAAACCGAAAAGGAATCAATTCCAATGGAATCATGTTAATTAATAATGTTCGGTGGTATAAAGGGAATTGCTATTCCAACCCCCATAATTCTGAGTACCCCTTATCAATATTATAAAATCTTACAATTTAAAAGATTCTATTACCCTTAAAATAATTTCATTACTAAGTTCACCCCCTCCTGATTTTTTAAAATCCTAAAACTACTAAGTATACCCCCATCTCCTATTACTCCCACCCCCTTCCTCACCTTCCTCATTGTGAACAAAATTTTAAAAAAACTCAACACTAAAAATGGATTCCAAAAACTCAAACCCTATCAGTGAATCGATCCACATTAATGAAAAGGAGCACAAGGAAGTGGAAGAGATGAATTGTGTAAGTACTACAACTCATTTTATAGTCATTTTACCATTTAATTTATTTTAAAAATGAAAAAAATTCAAAAATCGAGTTGGCCCATCGTGTGCGACAGGACACGACCGCACAATCTGAAGAGTGTGCGACCTAAACCTGCCGCACACTCTATAGAGTGTGCAACCTGAACCTGTCGCACACTCTATAGAGTGTGCAATCTGCCGCTGATAATAATTATTTTTTTTTAATTTTTTTGTAATGTTTAACAGGATTCAAACACGTTAACTACGGAGCCCAGTGTTCTTGGTCCTAATAATGAAGAGATTGTTGCATTTGAACATGTTGTGAACGACGAAGCCCTCGATGTTGATTTCACGGATGTGTTCACAACTCAAGAATGTTTTATATCTCGGGATAAATTGATTGAATGGGTGCAAGCTAGAGGACGGGAGCATGGCATTGTGATCATCATCGGTAGGTCGGACAAGAGTGCCGGTAAGAAACGAGCTCGGTTGTTATTGATTTGTGAACGTAGTGGTGTATATAAAGAAAATGTCAAGATTGGGTCATCATCATTACGAATTGATAAGGAAGAAAAGGTTGAAAATGTCGATGATGTGGTAGGTAAAGGGAAAAGGAAGAGAGAAAGGAACTAAGAAGTGTGGTTGCCCATTCCGTTTGAGAGGAAGCAAGTCTCGATTGATGAATGGGCATTAGTGGTTGAATGTGGCAAACACAATCATCCAACCGCTGATCACATGGAGGGTCACTCATATATAGGTCGATTGCAGAAATCTGAGGAGACCTTTGTTATTGATTTTTCCAAGGGCAATACTAAGCCCAAGGACATCTTATTTGGGCTAAAACAAATATTTGAGGGAAATAAGTCAACAATAAAGACAATTTACAATGCTCAGACAAAGAATAGAGTTAATGAGCGTGATGGTTGATTTGAAATGCAACAACTTATATTCAAGTTGAAGGAGCATGGTTATACCTTCTACGATAAACGCTGCGAATTGACTAACATTGTGAAGAATCTTTTTTGGGCTCACCCAAAGAGCATTGACTTGCTGAGGTGTTTTCCGAAAGTCATCTTCATGGATTGCACTTATAAGACAAATAGGTACAAGTTACCATTGTTGGAGATTGTTGGTGTGACATCTACACAGATCACATTTCTGATTGCAGTCGCAATTTTGGAGTGCGAGCGGGAAGAGAACTATACGTGGGCCTTGACAATACTGAAATAACTAATGCACCAATCTTCCTTGCCCACTGTTATTTTGACCGATAGGGAAAAGGCTTTAATGTCGAGCCACTTTCTTTATCGATGGCATATAAATAGGAATGTCTTGGCGAATTGCAAGAAATTGCTAGGCCCGAAAAAGAAATGGGATGCGTTTAATCTCCATTGGAATGTATTAGTGATTTCAGTGACTGAGACAGAATTTGAAGAGGGACTTAAAAGACTAAAATCTCTATTCAAAGAATTCATGCCTGCGGTGAACTATGTAATGGAGCAATGGTTGTTGCCGTATAAGGAGAGATTTGTGGCTTGTTGCACTGATAATGTCATGCATTATGACAATAACACAACGAATAGGTATATTTAAATAAAATGTAGCTTTCATAACTTTCTCATATTTCAATATCTTACATACTGTATCTTATTTTTCAGGGTGGAGAGTCAGCACGCAATGTTGAAAAGACAGCTCGGATCGAGCCAAGGTAACTTTGACACATGTTGGCGACAGATTCACACGCTCATTGAAACATCACACGTTGCAATAAAGGATTCATTCGAGAAGAGTAGGAATGTCATCCAACATAAATTCAAGTCAAATGTATTTAGGTTGATCCGAGGTATGGTGTCGGTGGATGCATTGAACAAGATATACGATGAAATGGTTGCTATTCCTGAAACAGGTGTAGACCCTCTATTGTGTTCATGTACATTGAGAAAGACATGTGGTCTTCTTTGTGCGCATGAAATATCTGAATATATCCGATTGGAGGAGCCTATTCCCCTCGACAAGGTTGATGCTTTTTGGAGAAAATTAGATTTCGTACCAAGCAAGGGAAATGATGTTGGTGTCGGGGAGGAAATAGTTGGCGCATGGAGTATACTTCATCAAAATCTCGATGTTAAGTTTAAGGAAGCCCCTGAGTCGGTGAAGGTAGCAATGTATAAAAGGCTGATGGAGGTAGACAATCCTGTAACAACTGGACTACTTATGCCCGCTCCCGAAAGTCAGACTCGCCCGAAGCCTAAAGGTCGTCCTAAGATTGTAAAGGCTAAACAGTCAAAGTCAACCAAACGGGATCCGAACAAGTTTGAGTACGTGGAATCGATCGAAGACAGTTGCTCGTCGTCGCCGGTTGATGATGTGGTAACATATGAAGTAAATCCATCAAATAAACCTCCGATGTTCACTACTATTCCAACGACAAAGATTCAGGTAAATCTTAGTTATTTGGTCAACATCTTTTCTTACTTACGAGATAATCTTTACATACTTTGTTTTTCAATAGGTTGTTCGCCGAAATACCCGCTTTGGACAGGCTAGTGATTATATCAATCAACTACCGATATGGATTCGAGAGTTTGTCATCGAGACGAAGAATGTCATTGCAAATGGCCATACACTTTTTGCATTAATAAAGATGTTCATACATAAAATTGTTTGTACATAAACAACCTATCTCATCTAATCACTGTCGTGGATGCCTACGACGACGACTTGAAGGACCTGCCCGATCTGAAGGACCCACATCCCCGATATGAGGAGCCAATATAGCGTACGCTTGGTTAAGGGCTGACCCAAACTCTTCGTATGAGATACTTCGGTCGCCTGATCTATATCTTAATGTCGGCTCTCGTATTGCATCAACCACAGACCTAAACATGGTGGGATAATCCAAAGGACGATGTACATCTGCGTCAGAAATAAACGTAGATTGGCTAGCTGGATTTTGCATCTTCGGATGTGAATATACTGCATACCACTGTAAATAGTCATCCGAGCATGCACTCGACGGGATGGCTTCTTGACCGAGGCTAGTATCAGATAAAACATGGTTCCGCCATTAACGATAATATGGGACTTGCTGCATTAGCCTGGCAATGTTCTTGTTGTCTCGTAAACCAAGACCAATAGCAATCGGAGGGAAAGGAATCGTCTGGACGTAACCGAATTGCCTAAGAACTCGATCTGGATTGTATGGCTCCACAACACCCGGCGCGGATAAACATCCATGGTAATACGCGATCGGGTGAAATGGATAGGACTCGCGTACCAAAACGAATACGAGTCCAATTATCCTACATACAATAAACACAAGAAAAGTTATAACCATTAACACGCTTAATATAGCATTACTAGGTAGATAGATTAATATGAAAGTTATAATAGTGCAATTAAACTCACTTCATCTACGTTAGGACATCAAGTCTCTCTCTACACTGCGGTGTGTTATGTCCCGCGCCTCGGATAATGGTTGCCACTTTCGAGCCGGGTAGTGACGTCGTACTCAATGTTATGTGGAGGTTGAAAACATGGAAATCTCTCATATATCCAAGCTCGCAACAAAATAATATAGTACATTATCATATAACCCCCCTTATAACAACTAAAAATATATATCTCATTATAAGTATAGATCAAATAAATTTGTTACCTCCAATAGCGTTGTATATCCCGTTATCCGTCGACACGATCGACGAGATGCCATGCCCAATTGTCGATATAAATAGGCAAGGGTTGCGGCCCCATGCATACTTCGTATCTTATCGACATTGTCCGAAATTCCATATAGGAACCAGAACTCGATTCCCACTCTTGTCACCAAAAATGGTGCCGAAAATGTAAAATAAATATGCCTTAGCAAAGACTAGTCTGCATAGCATCATTATCACTTGTAGCTTCATCTTGGAACCTACGACGAAGCCACTCTAACTTGAAAGCGCAGCCTCTCCTACCATGGGTGCCCTCAGCACCTCGGCATTTTGCAAATGCAACATCCCCGCAAGCTCCTCAAGATTATATCCCAAAGTCCGTGTATAAACAACAGGCCTCTCCTTTATTGGAAGACCGGTAAGACAAAACACGTCATCCAAGGTAATTGTCATCTCACCATATGGTAAATGGAAGGTGTTCGTCTCCGGATGCCATCGTTCAACAAAAGCGGAACCAATGCTTTCGATGACTCCTTATAAGAACACCTAGTTAGTGTAAATAGTCCGGACCTCAAGACAATATCCCACCACCTACTCTCCATTGCTCATCCGTAGCGGAACCGACCAATTCAATAACTTATTAGTGTGATTTTGCATCTTCGAACCGGTCATTTTATCCCATTCCAAACATACTTAGCTACGTGTGTGTTGTACATAACTAGTAGTGAACTATCAACCGCCCACTGAAAATGGGGCCTCTTCTTCGTGCAAAGTGTCATCACCAAGACCTTGATCACCGACCCTTCATTATCACCATCTTCTTCTTCTTCATCATAATCGGCCCCGAATAACCCCCTCATTACCGGCCCTGAATAACCGACCCTCATTACCCCCTCGCATAACTAGCCCCTGTATCCGTTCTGCCTTATCAAGTGGGTTGGGATTCTGTGCCCTCCTAGCGGAAGCTGTAACCCTCCGCATATATGTCCTTCCTGCATTCATTCAAACCAAAGTAATGTAAGAATAAGGAAATAATAATGAAAGGATAGCTACAATGTGAGAGAAAAGGCAAGACATGCAGTATAAGTTATAAGCTTCCATACATTCATCAAATAGTTGATGTGCAAGTTGATTGAAGAAGTACTTTTAAAAAAAAAGTACTGTGCGGCACCCTCTGGCCGCACGATTCCATGTCTCTGCAGCACCCTTGGCCGCACGTCCCAGGTTATGTGCGGTATCACCTAGCCGCACGCACAAACGCATGTGCGGCACCCCCTTTCCGCACGCCCAAGGAATGTGCCACACCCCCTACCGCACTCACTAAGGTATGTGCGGTGGACCAGTGCCGCACATTCCCTAGTAGGTGCGGTAAGGGGGTGCTGTACAAACCTTACGCAGATTCCCCAAAAATTTCAAAAAATCATCAAAATGGTAAAAAAATGCAACAAAAATGCGTGTTTCAAAAAAAAGTCAAAAAATGCAACCAAAATCCAACCAAAATGTAACCAAAAAACCAAAATTTAAATGAAACACTTACCGAATGGTTCCATTTTTTAACTTTGAAATCTTGGAGCTTGTAGTGGCTTGAATTTGTGTAATTAGGTAGGTAAGAAGTAGATGAAGAAGTAACAAAGAAAAGGCAACAAAAAATAGAGTGTGTCGTGGAGTGGTTGTTTGCGGGAAAGAAGGGAGAAATT
The DNA here is from genome assembly GCA_016624345.1 of Platycodon grandiflorus. Classification (NCBI taxonomy): domain Eukaryota; kingdom Viridiplantae; phylum Streptophyta; class Magnoliopsida; order Asterales; family Campanulaceae; genus Platycodon; species Platycodon grandiflorus. The sequence goes on along the minus strand of CM028366.1, from coordinate 49,102,486 downwards.
GATCGATTTTTTTTTGGGAGGGAGATGGGTTGGGTAGATGGTATTTTAGGTGGGTAAGAATTGGGGGTGAACTTAGCAAATTAGATTAGTAGGGTTTATGGTTAAAGGGTAAAATAAAAAAATAAGGGGTATACTTAGTAATATAGGTAATATAATATTTGAAGGGGGTGAACTAAGTAAATATTATTCTTGAGAATTGCTATTTGAACCCACAAAATTACTTAGTACACCCATTTACTAAGTACACCCCCCCACATTATTTTCAATTCCTCAAAAAACTAAGTACACCCCACCCTAATTACCAATTATACCCTTCATAATATTTATCACAAAATATTGAAAATATTGCTAAGTAAACCCCCACCCTATACCCTTATACCCTTGTTTGCTAAGTACACCCCCCACACCCTTTATACCCTTGTTTGAAAAACCCGCTCACACCCACGCATACAAACGGCAATCGCAAACAACGGCAACATCAACCCACGGCAACAAGCAAGGCACGGCACGGCAACAAGCACACAACAACAACAGCTTTCTTCAACGCAAAACAGCACACTTCAACACTTCAACAGCAACAATGGAAGACAATAGAGGTGTGAATCTCGTCTTTATATTCTAGGTTAAAATGCTATATATTTTTGAATATATGTGTTTAATTTTGTTAGGTCATAGTTACATTCCATTTTTTGCATATTTGTGTTGAAAAAATACAATTTAAAGGAAGTTTTGTAGTAAAAATTGCATTTTTTCGAGGGGACCGTTCGGCACTGGATTGCCGGACAGAAAACCTGCAGTTCGGCAAGGGTACCGAACAGCTCGCAATGAGTTCGGCAAGGGTTCCGAACAGAGTTGAAACTGTCCGGCATGGCTACCGAAGACATGGAGTTGTCCGGCATGGGTACCGAACAAGAAAGTTGGTTCGGCAAGGGTGCGAACAGTGTGTTATTGAGTTTTTTTTTTTTTTTCCTTTGTTGATCATTAATACAAATTTAATATGTGCAGACATCAATACATATCAGCGAAGAAGACCTACGGCCTCAGCTAGGGCTCACAGACAAAGACAACAACAAGAAGCTCAACAACAAGAACAACAAGAACTATGCGACAACAACAACTACAAAGAAGAACAACAACTATTTCTACAACAAAGAACAACAACAACAATTTCTTCTACAAAGAACAACAGGGAGAACATGAGTATGAAAGAGGAGGCCCTGTTGAGGATGAGGATGAGGAGGATGAGGATGAAGAAGAAGAGGCATTTATCCCGTTTCCTGGAGGGCCACAAGTTCCATTGCTGCTCACGACCTTCAATGACCATGTAGCAGCATGTATATGGAATGGGGAAGAGCGACCATTGTTGAAGTGCTTAAATCACACAACCAAACAGAAGAGTGGTCGATTCGGAATAACCGTAGTCAAGTAATGAAGGATTTTGTCAATAGCTCGGGCCTCAATGTGTCCTCCAGATGCTCTTATGCAGAAGTGGATAAAGTCCTTGTCTCGGCATTTGTGGAACGGTGGCATCCAGAGACCAATACCTTCCACATGCCCTTTGGAGAGATGACAATTACACTTGATGATGTGTATTGTCTGACAGAACTGAATGTGTCTGGGCAACCACTGTTATCTAGGCGGAGTGTGCCACCAACACCTCGGGAGGTTGCGAATATTTTAGGAGTGCATCTCTCAAGTGCTCGTTGGGATGCATGGTGCTAGGGGCCATCGATCAAATTAGAGTGGCTTCGTGAGAGATTCCAGGAAGAGGGTACCTCGATGATCCTTTGCTGTGCTCGGTCGCCGAGCATATTTGTGGTACACTATTGGTTGCACTCTTTTCGCCGACAAGAGTGGGACACGGGTGAACACAAACTATTTAGAGTTTCGGATGACCCGACCGGGGTGGATTCGTATGCCTGGGGGCCGCAACTCTTGCGTACTTGTATAGACAAGTTAGGGCAAGCGTCTCGAGCCGAGACAAAGCGATGGCGGGATATTCGACGCTATTGGAGGTAACATACTTGTATTTTCAGTTCATTACATTCAAACATTATAGAAAGTCATATGTTATGGAACCATAGTATATTTGATCGAAACTGTTTTATTGCATGTAGGCTTGGATATACGAGCATTTTCCCGCTTTTAGGCCTCCATATCGATCAAATTACAGGCTCAATACCCACTTGCAATGAGGTGGTTACCACAAGGAAAAGTTGGTGCCTCGATGCAAAAATTGGTCCAATACGGAGCGTCTTGACGTCCTTAAGCCCAATGATGTGAGTGTTATTTAATTTAGTTTTCTTTTTATTTTATAACACATGTATGTTAAATTAATTTTCCGTGGTTATTGTAGGTAATTTGGATGCCCTATACGGGTCTTTTAGGGAGTTACATCCATTTCCGCCGTCTCGTTATATCATGGATGTTTAGTGGCGTGCAATGTTGTGGAACCATACCATCCGGACCGAGTTCTTAGACAATTCGGTTATGTAGACGATTCCATGTACACCGATCGCCGCCGATGTCCATGTCGATGGGAAAAGAAGAGTTTGTCTACCCTCCCGCCCTTGTACCATACTTTATTGTTTGGGATAGTCACGTCCTATCTGCCGATCGTCTTGGCAATATTGCTCAACTACCATGGGAGTGTGCCCCGACTATATGCGGTGGTACACCGCACATTCACATCCGTTGGTGCAAAACCCCGAGAGACGGTCCCCAGCTACCGTGACATCTCCCGCTCGAATACCGACGCATGGGAGATGATTACGTCTCGTACGAATTTAGTACAACCTCCCGTGCGAAATGGAGGTTAGGGGATCGGGGATGACAGGATGAATTGGCGAAAGTATTGGACAGACTTATATGATAGTGGGAGGTCCAGATGCGGGACCTTCTACCGGAGGCGAGACGAGGCGGGTCCATCTACTCGGACGTGACGAGGCGGGTACATCTATCGGCGGGACTCGTCGTAGGAGACGACGAAATTGATTAACATTTGACAAAGAAACTTTTGATGTAACTAATGATGTAACTATTAGATGTAACTATTTGATGTAACTTTTGATGTCAATTGTTATGAGAATTGATGTAACTTGTTATGATAATTGATGTAAATTTTTATGTTATATTATGTTAGCGTCATTTTAATGAATGTTTAGTATGATTGGTTTGGACAATATAATCATAGCATTATGATACTTTATGTTTTGTGATTGGTGTAAAATTGTTTACAAAAAAATTGCAAGTTTACATACTGTTCGGTAGCCACCAACCGAACAGTTTAAGAACTGTTCGGTACCCCACCGAACCACCTAAGACCTGTTCGGTACCCCACCGAATGCTTAAGAGTTGTTCGGTGGTTCCTTACCGAACAGTATTTAGTTTGAATTTTTTTCCTTAACTATCGAACATCAATCCAAAAACAAGTTCTTGCCAAACTAAAAAAACAACGAAATATTGACATCAAACATAACTATTTCCATCGAAACTACCATCAACAATCATTTTAATGAATGTTAAGTATGCTTGGTTTAGACAATATAACCATAGCATTATGATACTTTATGTTTTGTGATTGGTGTAAATTTTTTAAAAAAATTGCAAGTTTACATTGTTCGGTAGCCATCAACCGAACAGTTTAAGAACTGTTCGGTACCCCACCGAACCAACTAAGACCTGTTCGGTACCCCCACCGAACCTCTTAAGAGTTGTCCGGTACTTGCTTACCGAAGTGTGTTTTATTTGAATTTTTTGTTTAACTATCGAAATCAATCCAAAAACAAGTTCTTGCCAAACTAAAAAAAAAGAAAAAGATAAATTGACATAAAACATAACTATTTCCATCGAATCTACCATCAACAGTTTAGTTTACATCAAACTACAATCAACTACGATATAAACTAGCCTAAAAACATTCAACAACAAAGTTTAGGTTACATCAACAATGTTTAGTTTACATCAACGATAGTATCTTTACTATCCGTAGTGCGATGTTACTTCCATCAATCGTTTCAACATCGTACATATCTAATTGAACTTTAAAAATATCCTTCCAAGGAGCCGCACATTGTAACCGATTCGTTTCCCAGTATGTTGTCACCGGAGGCAATGGGGCACCTTCGCGCAAGAACACCTTCAATAGAAATACATACATGTCATTTAGGGCAATATAAAGTGTTGTTTTAATATAAATTACACATTATATAAATAGATGTTTGCGTACTGGATATAATGGTCTCTGTTCACGCAACCGGTACATATCAATTTTGGATTGGATGGGGTTCGGTTCTCAAAGGTAGGTACATGATTGACATTCTCTTATCTAAACTAACGAAGGCAACATTATAGATGATGCAACCAAGTAACCCATATATGGGTTACAAAACCAATATTTCTTCTGCAGTCACCTCGTAGTAGTAGAGACTTTTCAATACCTTATCAACCATGCCATGTTCGTTGAAAACACCGTGCGTAGAAGTCTAAGTGGCTCGACAACTCACGATGGAGGTCACCTCGAACCCTAGCCCAATCCTCTTCTTTATATCCAACTAATTCAGCTATTGCGCGAAAACCGCAATGCCCATCACCAAGAACATTCTTAGTGTCTTCAATAAAATCTTTAAATTTTGCCGGTAGTAGATGAATATAACCGAAGTTGCGGCTCGGGTGGTTCGGCGGACAACCTATTGAAAAAAGATAAATTGACGTCAATATACTTTATGAAAAGTAATATTAAATATGACTAATTAATTAAATATAAAAAATTAAAAGTATTTACCGGAATCTTTGTCTTCGTGGTCGTGAATGTAGGACGTTTAGATGATGGACCAACCTCGTAGGTAACGAGTTGTTCTTCGGCGAACAACTACCTTGATCAATGGCCTCGACATACTCAAATGCGCTAGGATCCCGTTTTGTTGATTTGGACATCCTAGTCTTTGCAATCTTGGGACGACCACGAGTTTGGACTCGAGGTCTAGGTATCACCAATGGTGTTGTTGCCGGATTCGAGGCTTCCATCAATCGTTTCAACATTAAAAGTCTATCCTCCGTCCGGGCGTCTCTAAAGTTTTTACAAACTCGTCAACGCAATGAGTCATTTTCACTTCTAGTTCCTCCCTCACACCAACAACCTCATCGCCCTTAGGTGGTATCATATCTAATTTTCTCCAAAATGAATCAACCTTTTCAAGGGAATTGGTGTGTTCGATCTCACATACTCGGAAATCTCATGACGACATGGCAATCCACAAGTCTTTCTCAATGAACAACCACACAACAGAGGATCTACGGGATCTTCACCGATTCCACTCATTTCTTCATAGATCTTGTTCAATGCATGTATTGACACCATACTCGCAGAGACATAAATACAATTGATTTGTATTTATGTTGAACTACATTCTTGCTCTTCTCAAATGATTGCTTTATTGCATTGTGTGACGTCTCAATGAGAGTGTGAATCTGTTGCCAACAAGTATCGAAGTTACCCTGGCTAGATCCGAGCCGTCTTTTCAACGCCGCATGATGGCTCTCCACCCCGAAATCGAAATCCATTGGTTCAAAGCACATCTTTATCTAAGACATTTAGAAATCAATATACATTGAAGTGAATATACCGTTTGTTGTGGTGTTGTCAAAATGGACGACGGTATTTGTCCAACAAGAAACAAATCTCTCCTTGTACGGCACTACCCAATTTTCGATGACATACTTCAAAGCAGATGGATATGCTTTGAAGTTTGATTGCAGTCGCCGAGAACCGATCAAACTCGACCTCGTGTCCGCAACCACTAAAACATTCCAAGCTGCAATAAACGAATCCCACATCTCCTTTTTCGGAAAATTTTCTTGCAATTTGCCAAGACATTCTTATTAATATGCCACCGACAAAGAAAATGTCTTGAAGAGGGAAAAGTGTGCTCAATTGCATTCATCAAACCCTTTTCTCTATCGGTAACAATTACACTGGGTAGCTCGATTGATGCATCAAGGACTTCAATATTGTGCATGCCCACGTATAGTTGTCTTCCTTCTCGACTCCAAATACACGGTGCAATAGAGAAAGTCATATGTGTCGATGTCACACCAACAATCTCCAACAAAGGTAACTTGTACCTATTTGTCTTGTAAATACAATCCATAAAGATGACCTTCGAAAACACTTCAATAAATCAATGCTCGTCGGGTGAGCAAAGAAAAGATCCTTTACAAGTATTAGTCTTCTCGCCGCCGATCATGATATAAATACCCATGTTTCTTCAATTGAAACATAAGCTGTTGCATTTCTGATCGGCCATCACGCTCAGTAACTTTACTCTTCGTACGAGCATTGTAGATCGTCTTGATTGTGGACTTATTCTGTTCAAATTTTTGTTTTAAACCAAACAAAATGTCTTTCGGTTTACTATTGTTGTGTGACAAATCAACTACATATTCTTCCTCTTCCACTGATAATCGCCCAGCATATGAGTGGCCTTCTAAGTATTCCGCAGTTGGATGATTATGCACACCACATTGAATCTCTAATTGCCATTCATTAGCAGATAACTGCTTCCCCCTCAAACGAAAAGGACATCCACACTTCTTCGTACCAGTTTTTCTCTTCCTCTTTCGTTTGCTCACATTAGCATTAGCCTCTTCGACATTTTCTGATGATGATGGTAGTGTCTCAACCTTTTTCTTTTCACGGTAATGGCCACTACGTTCACAAGTCATCAACATTCGAGCCCTTTGCAACTAGCCGTACCACCGTCCGACCTGCGATTATTATGACAATACCATGCTCCCGTCCCTAGCACGCACCCAATCAAACATAAGCTCACGAGTTGAAAACAATTCATGCGTCGTGAAAACTTCGGTGAAATCCATGGCAATGTCTTCAACATTGTTTTCAACTTCAGGTTGATACGGAATGATCGATTTTCTTCGGGGCCAATCACACCGCCTCCGAAGACATCGTATTCGAATCTGTTCACAATTACAATAACAAGACTTAATTAGCAAATAAACAAACATACTGTTCGGTACCTACCCTTGGAACACAAAGGAGAATGTTCGGTACCCCGCCGAGCAACATAGCAAGTGTTCGGTACCCGCCGAGCTACTTCAAGGAATTTCGGTTGGTACCATGGAGTTTCAACATGTTCGGCAAGGGTGCCGAACAAGTATGTTTTGTGTTCCACGGTCCATTCCGAACACGACACCCGAAAAACTCAAAAAATTGAAGAAAATTGCAATTAAAGACATGAAATGAGATGAAATACTTACATAATTGGTCCCTTTATCGGTTTTTCCATTGTTAGCAAAGAATGTGGATGTATTTAGGTGGAATTTAGGGTTTGAAGTAGGAAGAAGTTGGAAGATGGAAGAGAATGAAGGTGATGAAAAAATGAACGTTCAAAATTTGGGGTGTACTTAAAATCTTTGGGGGTGTACTAAGTATTATTGAAATTAGATTAAAAAGGGGTGGGGTGTACTTAGTAGCATTAAGGGTATTTAAGTCTAAAATTATAATGGCATTTTCGTAAATTATGTTAGTGAATGTACTAAGTAAAAATATGGGTTCAAATAGCAACTCTCATTATTCTTAGCAATTTTGAGGTGGGAATAGCATCGCTCTTTAATAAAGGGAATGCTAAACAACGCACCCATTTGTGCTAAACGACGCACCCTTCATGTTAAAATTACCAAGTTACCCTTAAACTAAAAAATTTTAAAAAACAAAAACTAACATACACCCCCTCCCCACTTCTCATTTTAACTTAAATTCATTCTCTCTTCACTTTTCTCTCACTTTCTCACTTTCTCTCATTCTCTCCACTTTTCTAACAAAAATCCTATATTCCTTCAACATTTACTCAAAGAAAAAAGGTACGTTTCTTTATAATTTTTGTAATCTTTTATTAAATGTTAATGTTTGAACTAAATGAACTGAAAAAAAAAAAAAAAAACGCATTTTTAGAGGGCCGGACCGGCTATTCATACAAAGAACCGGGCCGGCTATATACAAGGACAACCGGGCCGGCTATAATGCATTTGGGCCGGGCCGGCTATATTTGAATAAGGCCGGACCGGCTATATTTAAATATAACCGGGCCGGCTATATTTAAATATAACCGGGCCGGCTCCTTTTTTTTTTTTTTTTTTTTTTTTTTTTTGAAATAATAATGATGTTCCTATTACATTATTTTTTGCTATATTTTTGTTAGATTAAATTGCTTTATTATTTTAACTTTTAAAATTGCTATATTTTTGTTAGATTAAACTTTATAAAACATAAATTTAAAACATAAAAAAAAACATATATTGCTATATTACATTATTGATTATTTAAACATAAATTTAAACTTTTAAATTGTTAGCTATATTTAAACATAAATAAGAACATAAATTGCTATATTTAAATATAAATAAAAACATAACTTTTTTTTTATCGATTATATAAAACATAAATTGATATATGTTTGTTGTTTGATTAAATTTTTGTTTTACGTAAATTTTATAATTCTGCTAATTGTTATTGTCATTTATGTATTTTATAATTTTGTTTTAATTAAATTTTGTTAGCTTATTAACTTGTTATTGTTAATTTTAGATGTCGAGTTGGTGGCGGTGGCGATGATGACCAATCGGGACAGAGCTTATAGCGGGAGGTGAAGGATCGCATAGTAGCCGCATCCGCCCGAGCCAAAGCAAGTAAGAGGCAGAGGCAGGATAGTCAGCAGCCTAGTCAGCGGCCTCCACCGATAGTTCATCATCCGGCTAGTGTCACTCGTGAGCGGACTCCACCGGCCTTTTCGACCGGTCATGGATCCTTTCATCTTTGGTGGTCCCGCCAATGGTGAGAGTGATTTGGCGGCCGAACGTGAATTAGAGGTAATTGGACCTCAAGCGCTTCGGGTCCTTCGCTAGTAGTCGCGACAGGTCGAGCATGAGGCCTGGAAGGGGAAAGGGTGTGATGAGTGCTTCGCATTTTCAGCAGTTGCATCGCACCTATCAGATGCAGATGGGAGACACTGACGATGACTCTGATGATGATGATGACGACGATGACGACGACGACGATGACGACGAGGATGTTGCTATTGGTCGAGGAGGTCGAGGTCGTGGGCGTGGGCGTGGGCGTGGGCGTGGTCGTGGACGGGGACGAGGAGTTGATACCGATGATGATGAGTGGATGTTATTCGATTCACATCCAGGGGGGCCCGCCACGCCGACTGTGCTTACTGGTTTTCTTGGCCATATTGCGCATGCAATATGGAATGGCGAGGTAAAATAAATTATTTTCACGCATAATTTTGATTATTGTTATCAATATATTTTGTATGAGATTGGTAATGATAATTATTAAATGGGTGATATTTTTTTTAACAGAGCGGCAAGTGTTGATTTGTCATAATGCCGCCGATCGCCTTACTAAATGGGTGATATTGTGCCGACGCACGAACGACCTTATTAAGTGTCCGGGCTAGGACACTTGAGGCAGTGCATGTTTCAGCACCTAAACATGCCTTTGATTTCTGCGTTTGTCGAGCGATGGCACCCGGAAACAAACAGTTTCCATCTGCCATTTGGTGAGATGTCTATCACTCTGCACGATGTGCATTACATTCTACGGATTCCCGTGGCAGGGAATATTGTCATCCCGAACACATCAATCTCGGGAATCAAGGGTCACCTGTCGGCCCTATTAGGAATGACAATGTCTGAGATCAGCCAACAGCTGAAGTCGAGCGGCGTTAAGTTCAACTTGTTGATGGAACGTCTAAGCCAGTAGTTAGTCCAAGAAATAGGGCGATGGGTTATATCATGTGGTTGCTGGGTGCAACATTATTTTTGGACAAGACCCAGAATCGATTGACTGTGCATTATTTGCCCTTGTTGGCGAGCTTAGGCGACGTTTTCGGTTATGCGTGGGGTGCACTACCTTGGCATATTTATACCGCCACGGAATTGCTTCTAGGGCGAATACCGCCCAAATTGCAGGGTGTTTGACGTTGTCAGTGTGTATAATTAATTATTGAAATTTAATTATGTAATTTTTTGGTAACATATTTAATTGGCACTTGTTTTTAACACATTTAATTGGCACTTTTTCGACTTGGATCTACGAGTACTTTCCGCATTTAGACCGAGCAGAGGCAAGGATGGACGCCGAACTTGCCGTGTTCGTTGAGATGGGCCCCACGCGACACCAAGGACGTCACTGCATGTACTGCTAGAGTATAGACGTGCACTAGATCGATTATCCGCCGACTTGGTACGTATTTTATTTATTTTCGTAAGCATTTAATAGAATATTTTATTAATGATGTTTAATTATTTTATAATACAGTGACGTGGACCCCATTCCATGTGAATCCGACCCGAAGTCCCAATTAGTCTTTTTCGGGCATAATTCATTCCAAGGATATTACCGAGCCGTACATGCCCGATCGATGCCTACGACGTTTGGGTATACACAAGTCATACCGTCTCGATATACGTCCCATCTCGTGGTGTATAGAGGTCGGAATGCCCATAAGTACAAATGCAAGCACGAGCTTATGAAGAGGGCATGGCAAGAATGGCGACTTCTTCGCTCAATTTGAGCGCCATTGGGTCCTCGGTAGCGAGTTACCCACATGAGGCGGTCGACGGTTACATGGCTTGGTATCTGGAGCATTCGCATCCTCGAGTCTCGCCGCGAGCTAGGAGTGCCGATGCTGCTGGGGAAGTTGATCCCCACGAGATACCCGAAGCATCTACGGTGAGTAACTATTAATTTTTTATATCGACATTTTTTATCAATCATTACATATTATATTTGATTTTGAGTAACTATTAAATATTAACACTTGCAGCGTCTGCGCTGGGTTGGACACCAACTGGAGCTTCTGAGTCCCGAGAGGCGGGATGAAACGACGGTTGTCTTTTGGGAGACACTTGATGACTTGTGTAATAAAGTTAGAGAATGGATGTAGATGAACATGTAGGGTGTTTAATTTTACTTTAACCAGACGAATATATGTATTATTTACTTATGTTTGATACGATATTTTGGTTTCATCTTTATGTATGATAAACATTTTCCGACTTAATTCTTTGATCATACCGAATTCCTTCTCAAACGCCGTTTCGATCTATGCCACCGGTGATAATCCGACGTTGATGGTTGTGTTTGCCCTTCTCTTTCTTAATGATCACCTTCCACTTACCATGGGTATTTTCCACGGCTATTACTTCGAACGGGCATTCTATTTTCTTTGTGCCTCTCAAATTTCGATCCGTCGTCCAACTCTCCGTCATATTTGTAAACCCCACCCCTCTCACATCCAAACCACAACCTTTTACATCCGTTCGCCCTTGTTTTCTCGCTCTTGAATTCTTTAGGTACATATTATGTTCTTTTCCTCGTCTAATCCAAGCTTCAACTTCTTCTCGACGGCAAACACATCATCGCCGCAAAAAATGTGACACGTCGGAAATCTTCCGTATCATCATTAACGATGTGAATACCCGCAAATAAACATAATGTAGCATTAAAAAATTTAATTATCCATGTATTGAATTAAAGTATGTTACTTCATTTGTATATCACTTATTTGTATATAGTGTAATTATATAAAACATAAAAATAAACATAAAATAAAATAAAAATAACCAAGACTTTAATTTACAAAAAAACAAAAAAATCAAGCCATCACACTTTAATTAAAGTATGTTATATTATTTGTATATATAGTGTAATTATATTTATAGTTATATTTAACATATTTAACATAAAAACAAACATTATATAATAAAATATTAATAACCAAAGACTATTTAATTTATAAATAATAAAAAAACCAATACACTTTAATTAAAGTATGTTATTTTATTTGTATATATAGTGTAATTATATTTATAGTTATATTTAACATATTAAACATAAAAATACAAAACAAAACAACACAATTTTATTTAAAAAAAAAAATAGAAAAGGAGGCCGGCTTTATTCAATATGGCCGGACCGGCTATATAACAAATGGGCCGGGCCGGCTTTTTGTTATATAGCCGGCCGGCTATATTGAAAGAGGGCCGGACCGGTTGTTTCTATTGAGGGCCGCCCGGCCATTTTTAAATAGGGCCGTCCCGCTATGAATTCGAAAAACCCTAATTTAAATGAAAAATATTAGATTAAATTGAAAACGACCGTAAAATAGCTATCTTCGTAAAATTGACATTATTGTTGTAATCCATATCTCCGTATATCAAAATTTAGATTGAAAAGAGGGAGAAAGTGAGAGATAAAGTGAGAGATAAAGTGAGAGTGAGAGTGAGAGTGTGAGAGTTAAAGTGAAAGTGAGAGTGAAAGGTGAGAAAAACTATTTATACTTTTTTACCTTAGTTTGTTTTTGTAAACGACATTAAGAAACAAGACTTTAGATAAATAGTTTATTAAATTTGTCCGAACAAATAAAATCTAACTGCAATAATATATATTAATTAAGAACTCTAATCATTTTTATCTTTTATACTAATCAAGGGTATTTTTATCATATTTTAAAAATTCATTAAAAAGTGGTTGTTTAACTATCGGGTGTGTCGTTTAGCGCCCATGTTAATAAACCGTCCCCGAGTAAAAACCTCTGCCCAGGGCCGCCGTGAGGATGGCAATGGAGGAGCAATCAATTCTAGGGTTTAAGGAAACAAGGAGAAGGAGCGACGAGGAGGAGGTGGTGGTGGTTGGTAATGCTGGGTACAAGTTGGTGCCATGGATAAGCTGGGATGACTGGAACTTTGTTAGCGACTCTCTCTTTTCTTCTTCCCCGCCCTCCATATCCTCCGCTCTTCACAGAGTAAGCCCCACTCAATACTACTCTCTCCGTATTGAACTGAGAATCTTTATCGATAAACAAGCAGACAGAGAGCTGTTTGATTAAATTTGAATTGAGAATATAATTGTACTCTTAAGAAATATTAAAAGAAGAATGGAGTGTATCTTTTTATACAGTATTGATTTTGAATTTTTTCCGTTTTGAAATGGAAGATATCGGCCTGGCGAAGCAGGGGATGTGTTCCAGTTGTAATAGAAGTCACGGCTTCGATTATTGAAATTCAGCAGAAAGATCCTTTCTTTAGGTGATTTCCCTTTTTGTTTCTTGATCACCTAATAAAGTTTGATTTTGGAATGTAGGAGTGCTTGTATATGATTCTGTGTGCTCTATTATACGAGTAATGTAATGATTGTTAACTGTAGGGATGATCTTACAGACAAAGTCTTGCAATCTGAGGAGATGTTGACAATGCTTTATTGCATGGCAATCATGAGGTAATTATTTCTTACAATGCTCTTACTGAGCATTTATGTACGTAGTGTTTTAAGTACTAAATTACTCTAGTGCTACTTAACTGTTTGGGATTACCAGGATGAATATATATATATATATATATATATATATATATATATATATATATAGATGATCAAACATTCCACTAATTTTTTTTTGACGCTAAGTGATAATTTAAGTCATGGTGCCTCGTAAATTTCATTGATTTTTTTCTTCTTTTCAGTGGTAGCTGTTAAGCATTATTGATTGTACTAAATTGATAAGTATTTTGGGTACTAGGTTCAGTTTCTGAAAATTGTGTGAGATTGTACTTGAAAAATTTGTGTATACAAAGTTCTTTTTGAATGTCCTTTCTCTTCTAATGTCTCATTAAAAGCTCATGCTGGTTGCTGAATGTAGCTGCTAATGAGAGATCAGTGGGTTTAGCTCAATTGTAACATCTGGAATTGTATAATGAAAATGTTGTAGAAAATAGCATGCTTTGTTACCCCAATTCTTCTTAATAGGTTATGTAGGTATGCTGACAACTTTAGCAATGAATTGCTACTGTTGAACATATTTGTCATGCACAAATCCTGAATGTTGAGTTCGGAGCAAGGTTTCCCTTCTTATTTCACGCCTGGGGCTCTGTTTTTTTCACATAAAAGAACTTTAGGAGAATAGGTGAAGTTCCGTTGACTTATGGATTATATACAGCTGCCCCTTTTCCTTTAACTAAAAACACTGGAAAATTCCCAAAACTTTTTCTGGAAGCCATTTTCTGTACAACATACAGGGCCTCGGTTTAACCTTACGGCCCCTTTTCAGACATGTATAAGTTTTTGCTTGAGCATTATAATTGACTATGTTGCCACCGTAGTATATGCATGTGCATCCGGGAATTTATAAGCACACTATCGAAATCAGGTTATATGGTTGTTTTTTATATTTTTAGGCTTGTAAATGGTGTTGTCGAGAAGACACGTAAGAAGACCGAGGTTTCAATTGCGAGGCAGCTGATGCAATTGGTCTCCCAAGGATGCTGATTGACATTCGCCATGGTAAGGAAATCCACACGGTAGTGCACATATAGTATAGAGCAGAGCTTTGAGTAATCCATTATTTTTCATACAAGAAAGAAAATATAAAAAAGAGAAAGAAAGTAATTCGTTCTTTTTCTTATTATTTTGAGTTCTCAATTCGTTCATGTTATTATCAGTGGTCCTATCTATCAGTGTAGATATACTTTCGCAAATCTTTTGAATTTCCGTATGGTTGACAATACAACTTTATGGACTTCTCAATGTTGTGTCTAGGATAAATTTCTGCTCTAAACTCGCCTCTGTTTTTGCTTGGTATTTTCAAGTGAGATGTAAGTTTGACATGTTATTTGGTGTCATTTCTTCTTGCTTTTCGAAGAATGCTCTCATCGCGATCTCCCTTCACTCAGGCTGGTTCGTCTTGGTTCAACCAAGGTATTTTACTTATTTGTTTTTCCTTTTCAGATATGCAAGTAGGCTGGTAACGGTCATTTGATTGAAACTACATATGCATGCTATAGCCTATGCTCTGTTTTGCGTAGCATATATCCTGAGATAAGAAGAGGTGTTTAGTAGTTCATTTTAATTGTTCAATATAGTATTAGAGCATGCTGTCCTTATAAAGTCCTGGCTTCTGCTAGTGCTTTTGTTGGGCAAGTGGCTTCGCTTGGTGTCACTCATGATACATTGCCCGAGTTCCTAGCCATTTTAGTTGGTCGTGTCGAAGTCTGTTTAGAATGTCCCCCAAACAAGGTCACAAGCTCCTCACATGGCGTTTATAAGTACTAACCAAAAGAAGTCATTCACAACAACATACAAAACAAGGACAAAACAAAAACATTAATTTAGAGAGAATTTTGAGGATTGACATTCCACAAGAGATTCCATGACAGTTGTTAAAGTGTAGTATCCTTGTGGGGTTCTAGGGTATCCCTGATTGGTGTTACCACTCGAACCAATGAGGGTAAGATAGGGAAGAGAGTGCGGGCTAGCTAAGGAATGATGGATATGACACTTGTCTCGGCACTCCACCATGACACTATCAGGTACAACAATGTCTGTCCAGCTCGTTGTATTTTATAGTAAATAGTAGCCGCTCGTCATGTGTTGGAGCACGTGAGGTGCCACGTGTCATGAATTTGCTCGTCTTGAACCTAGATTGCATTGTGCTTATTGTATGTGTCCAAGTTGTGGAATGGACTTTCAGTTTGTTTATAGAGCTAATTCGGGGGGTGGGCATGCATGGCCAACATAGAGCATGCACAACAATTATTTTAGGGAGGCCTAACCTTCATTTTCTAATAAAACCATAGCTGAAGGATCGGAAGCCCAAGGGGCTATAGGGGGAAAGATTAGCGGGTCGTTTCCCTCGGCATTTACGGTTAATCCTAACTCTATAAACTCGGGGTTGTATGGGACGAGAGAGGGGTTGAGGAACGATGGCTCAAGTCAAAGATTTTTTTGCGTCATGCTCATCTCTAGGGGAAGAGACTTTTTCTAGAGGGATCAACTGTGTTGAAGTTGAAACAGGAAGTATGTTGTACAAAAAAACAAAGCCTGGGTAAAGATGGAGGAGGCAAAAGAGCAGAAAGTTGCAAGAAGGTAATGTCGAGAGGTTTCGTTCGAATGTCTTAAGTTGAAACAGGAGGTATATTGCACAAAAAAACAAAGCCTTGGGTAAAGATGGAGGAGGCAAAAGAGCAGAAAGTTGCAAGAAGGTAATGTCGAGAGGTTTCGTCCAGATGTCTTCTAGTCTGGAGATAGACTATAATTCGTCTTTTGCGGCTCCTTTATGGAATACTAATCCTCAGCTATTCCAATTGTTTGTTCCCCTTTAGCAGTGATCGGCCCGAATGAATCTGGTGGTTATGTGCCTCTGTTGAGTGCAAGCATGGATGAGGATATTTCGGTATGGGTTAAAAGAAGGGTTAAAGGTTTTGGGAGGTTTCTTAGGATGTCTTGTGTAAGTTTTGAGGATAAAATTGTAGATTTTCTGTTGGATATTAAAAGACGTTGGAGATCGTCGGAGAAAGAAAATAGTAACAAACGAAGCAAAATTTGTGCAAGGTGTAGCCGGGAGCTGAAACAATTATGCTGCAACCTTAATTTTAAACATGTAGAAGTCAGGGATGGAGAGGAAAGAAGGAGAGGACATCTAAGTTGATATGCATCTCAAATTGTTTCTTCGAATGTGTTGGGTGTGAATGATTTGGAGAAGAGGCAGGTGATGAAAGCTGCTTTTAGAAGGTGGAATCCTCATATAGTTTGTCTTCAGAAAACCAAAATGGCGAAGGTGGACAGAATGGTGCTTAATAAGCAGGTCGAGGGAGCATTTAGGGGCTGTAGGGACGACAGGTAGTTATGTGGGATAGCAGAGTCTTAACTAGGATGAGTACAAAAATGGGAACTCATTGAAAATGATAAAATCTAGATTTTCTCGGGAGTTTACGGTCCATGCTCAGAAATTTCCTGTAAGGTTTTGTGGAAGGAGTTGAGTTCAGTCAAACAAATGTGGAACTATCGATGGTGTATATGGGGAGACTTTAATGTAATTCGTTTCCTGCATGAACACTGGCTCTCATTGTTCTTCCTAGGCGAGACAATGATAGACAATAATGGAGTTGAATGATTTCATTAATGATTTGGAATTGGTAGTGAGTTACCATTGTTAAGGATTGATGGGTTCCTTTTATCAGTGCACTTGGATGAATGCTTTGGTGGAGCTTCTCAGATCTGCGTGTCTAGGGTGATTCCCAGTCTCGTCTCCTTGTTACTCGAATGTGGCGGTTTAATGAGAGAGAAGTCTTCGTTTAGGTTTGGGAACATCTGGCTTGAGGAAACTGGTTTTTTTGGAGTGGATAAAACATAAGTGGAACTCTTATGGTTTTGATGGAGATCCTTGCTTTTGGCTAGCTAAAATGCTTAAGTTGTTAAAGGAAGAATTAAAATTGTGGAGCAGGGAAACTTTTGGCAAGATAGACATAAGGTTGTATAGAGATTTGGAAGAGGTCAGGAACTTAGACGCTAAAGAAGGATCGGGTGTGTTAAATAGGGAGGAGATTGCCCGTCGAACAGAAGAAGGAGATTGGTAGGTTGTTGATTAGCAAAGAAGTTTGTTGGAGGGAGACAAAAATACTAAATTTTTTCATCGAATGGCTAATGTTTATTAAGATGGTGAATCAGATCTGAAAGATCACTATAGAAGGTATCCAAATGGAAGACGAGTATGCGGATCAAAAATGGTATTGTGGGGTTATATCAACGACTTTATTCTGATAACGAAGATTGGCGGCTTAATTTGGATGGAGTGTCTTTAAGATTGTTTGGACACGAGGGTAAAATGTTTTTGGAGCAGGAGTTTTCTGAGGAGGAAATAGTTGCAACCTTACGCAAAATGAGAGGTGACAAATCCCTGGGACCCGACGGATTCTCCTTGGCTTTTTTCCAGCAATGATGGGAGGTGATTATGGATGATATATATATATATTTTGATTATATGGAGGTATTTCTCTTTTCCCACGCTAATATGCGGTTTGAAAAAAGCTTTAATGCTTCCTTTATCGTTTTATCCAAAGAAAAAAGGTAGAGTTGATGTAAGGGACTTCAGACCCATTAGTCTCATGGAGGGGTGACAAGTTGATTGCTAAAGTGCTTCTGTTCGTTTGCGAAAAGTGATTGGAGGAGTCTCAGCATGCCATTTTTAGGGAGCGCCAAATCCTCAATGCATCGAGCATATCTGGATGCTAGAATGAGGAATGGAGTTCCAGGTTTGTTGTGCAAATTGGATATTGAATAAGTATATAATCATGTCAACTGGGAACTTTTAATGTACATGATGAATAGACTGTGCTACGGGGACAGATGGAGTAAATGGATACATTTTTGTATTTCTTTTGTGCGATTCTCAGCCCTGATAAACGGAGAGCCTCCATGTTTTTTTGCTAGTTCGGGGATTACGCCACGGAGATTCTCTTTCTCCTTTCCTTTTTATCCTTATCATGGAAGCTTTGAGTAGATTGCTTGATAAAGTTGCGGCTAGTGGTTTCATCCAAGGTTTTAGAGGGGGAAGGGCCAGAGATTCAGATGTGATGTGTCGTACCTCCTCTTTGCTGATGACACTAGTTTTTTGCGGGCAGAGGCTTATCAATTGGATTACTTGCGCTTAGTCTTGCTGTTTTTTCAGGCTACGTCAGGGCTTAGGATTAACATTTCCAAGAGCCAGTAGGGAATGTGGAGAATGTTGATTTTTTGGCTTCTTTTCTTGGGTGGAGGGTGGCAGCTCCTAGGTACTTATCTTGGCCTCCCTCTTGGAAGCCTCTTTCAAAAGTATTGTCATTTGGAATCCTGTGATTGAAAGATTTGAACGCCGGTTGGTAGGGTAGAAACAACTTTTGTGTAAGGGGGTAGACTTACAGTCTAGTTTGCCCACTTACTTAATGTCTATATTTGTCTTACCCATTTCGGTGCAAAAGAGATTAGAGAAATTAGAAATGGATTTTTTGTGGGAAGGCCTATTGGAAGAGCGCAAGTATCATCTGGTTAAATGGGATAAGGTTTGCTCCAGTGTGAGAGTTGGAGGCTCAGGTGTCATAAATCTTATGATGTTCAATGTTGCTTTATTGGGTAAATGACTTTGGGGATTCATGGTAGATATAGATGTTCTGTGGAGGAAAGTGATGGTAAGCTAGTATCTGGAAGGGGTCCATATGTGGTTTCTTTTTGAGGTAGGGAAGGGATCTTTAGTTAAATTTTGAAAAGATAATGGTGTGGCGACATGTTGTTGTGGAGAGCTTTTCCAATATTATACAACATAGCTGCCAATAAGGAAGGGATAGTTAATTCCTTCTTACATTTTGAAGAAGGTTATCGCGTTTGGAGCCCCACTTTTAGAAGAAATTTCAAGAATGGGAGGTGGAGTTCTATGTTCAATTTCTTGGAAAGCTTTATTCAAAGCATATTGATGGTAACAAGGAAGATTGGGTGATATGGGAGGGAGGAAAGAGGAAACAATACTCTGTGAAATCGTATTATCATATTTTGTCAAATAGTAACAGGCTCCTTCCCTTGGAAAGCTATTTGGAAAACTAAGGCTTGAGGGAGAGTGGCCTTCTTTGTTTGGGAGGTAAATAATGGAGCTATTCTCATAGGGGACAATTTGCAGCTTCGCAATAAAATTTACGTTAGCTGGTGCCTTATGTGTAAGGGGAACGAAGAAAGTGTCAACCACCTCTGACTACACTGTCCAGTGGCAAGGAGCTAGGTAATTTCATGTTTGATATTTAATATCTCGTGGGTTATACCACCTCAGTTAATGAGTTATTTCTATGTGAAGGAGAAGAAATGTTATTTGGGAAGTTGCCCCTTGGGTACTTGCTGGACTATTTGGACCCGGAGAAATAGGAGGGCTTTTGAGAATGTGGAATTATCCATCCCTAAACTGAGAAGTCTAATTTTAACTCTTTTGTAGAATTTGTGGATAGCTTTTCCGTAAATTAGTCGTCCGGTTTTTGAAGTGTACTTCTAGTAGACACTAGGTGCGTCACCTGTTTTGATGCCTTTTAGTTATATATATATTTACTTATAAAAATAAAAATAAAAAGATTGTGGAATTACTTCTCCCTTGCCGTCTTAGCTAGGCTGCATGCCCCTTAACGAGCATACAACGTACCCGCACTCTAGCCACCAATCCAAAATCCCTTGAAGGTCCCAAAGGTACTTGCGTGCTAGGCACCCCGCAAGTGTTTTGCAAGTTGGCTATGCCCTAGCCAACTTGGTTCGTGTGGATACCCTTGTGGGGTAGCCCGAGTAGTGTGGCTCTAAGATGGAGCGGCCTGAGTGCACTGTGTTCCATTACAAGAGGCTTTTTGAGATGAGACGTGCACAATATTTGGTGTTTTGAAGCTGAAGTGCGCACATGACTAGGTGCTTGAAGCACATGCATGGCACGCGGAGCGCATGTTTGACACGTATACAACAACTTTGATGCAGATGAAAGAAGCTCAAGGAAGACTTCAATTGTGCATTAATTGGTTCAGTTCTTATATGCGATGGTTCATTGGTGGTTCAGTTCTTGCTGTGATGCAATGATCCATTGTTTCGAGAAATAATTTAAAGGGGTCATGCATTAAGTATCGTTTGGAGAGCGCATGAATTTTACATTGTATCTAGGGAGGTGTATTAGTTAGTAAAAGTAAAGTATAAAAAGGGTTATACTCTCTTTGTTTGGGTAGGCCTGTTTATTAGAATGTGTAGAGAATATTAAGTTCAAATTCTTCTCTCTCTCTCTCTCCAAGTGATCAGCCTCAGCCTCTTACTGTAATAATACGTAACTCCATGGCCCGGATCTCACCTCCCCAAGATTGCCTGCATCCCACAAGAATCTTGGCTTGAACCCCCTAGAACTAGGGGCAAATAAACTCCTACAGTATCAAAATGTATCCAAGGCATATCCATATTGCTTGCATACCAGGCTTACCAGTACGTATAGATTGTTCGTGTTTCATGGCGTTGTTGAGAGTAATATTCCTTTGTTGACTCTGTAGTCTTCATGTTGCTTTGCTATAAAATATCATGTAACTTCCTAGATGTGGGTGCAGACCCAAAGCAGCCAGTCCGTGTGAAAAGAAGATACAGGCGAAAAGAGCACATTATCCTTTGAATGGGGTCCAGGGTTTCCTTTTTCTTATGAATGAATCTGATTGAACAAGTTCTGGATATTCCTTATGTTTATCTGTGTTTCTAGAACTGAAGTACTAAAACAACTGATGCACTAGAGTTGTTATGGTGATGATGGAGGATGGTGAGGTTTTAAGTTTATTTATTTATTTTTATTTTGAAAACTCAAAGGAACCAAATGATACAAAAGAGATGGACAAACGAAGCAAATGAAGCATGTCCAAATGAGTTACTTATCCTTCTTTTTTTTATTGGGATGAGTTCCCTTGGTATTCTAAACTTAATTACTGCAGCATGCTGATTCTGATGTAGACAATTTCAGGCACTTGACTGGTTGAAATCATATTACTGGGAGCCTCAAAAAATTGCAATTCCGTGCCCAAGTGATAAAGCTGCCAACCTGAGAAAAGAAATCAAGTCTACTATACGTGAATTGGGCTTTTGTCTGAACATCCAGCTGATTGAACGATCTAGTTCTTCAGTAGTTAAGCGAAAACGTGAGTATAGTTTAAATACTTTCTATATATTGGTTTAATTAGTTATCCTCTGCTGTTAGTTCATTTATTTTGTGGTATTACATTGACATGCTTCCCGGAAATTTTGTACTTGCATCTTCAGTTTCTTGTGGTTTCTTTTAATTAGCTTTATTTTGGTATTATCCATACCTATACACTTAAGAGTAAGAAAGAATATTAAATAGTACTCCCTCCATCCCAGAAAAATAGTCTTGTTTCTAAAAAAAAGATAAAATTATAGTGTAAATTTTTGAAGGTACAAACACGGAAAGCAACATCCTTAAAAAGTTTGAATTGTCAAATGAGACTATTTTTTGGGGACGGATGGAGTACAAAAGATAAGCTTTTTGTTCTCTTCCAAGATATTTTCCTAGTTGTTTTTGGATTCTTCTAGAAGTGTATTCTAAGACTGCAGTCGACAGTTGCGTCCAACAGTTTAATTACTGTAAAGGACTATAACAACAGAATCTGAGCCCATAACAGATTCTTGGTGGTTTCAACTGGAGCTATTAGTATATTAGGTTAGTTCAACTATATATAGCAACTTAAAACTGGGACAAGTTTGAAGTTATAGATGAAGCTCTATGATTAGTAGCAGGCAATGTTAAGATAAATACTTGTATCCGTTGAACCTTAATGGATTATAGCAATCTTTCAATTCACAAGTTTAATGGATCATAACAATCTTTCAAATTGCAAGTGTTTTCACCCACGTGACGATAATTTCAAGTGAAGATTATGAGGAGTGGATTTAGAGTTTTCATATCTAAGAGATCGTAGAATCTTGTAGTAGCGAGTTGCATCATCCATGATGGCAGAAATTTTCAAGAGAGGATTATGGGAGAGGGAGTGGGATATAGGGTTTCCCATAAAGAAGGCACATGAGAGCGGGCTCTCCAACATGGGGAGGGGGATGGGGGTTTGGGAGATGGGGATTACTGAACTCACTGAGATCCCAGGTTTCGCCCCAAAACCTAAAAGGAAGCAGAGTAATCAGTTCCTCGGCCCCTCTCATTTATATTTTGAAAGAAGTGGAAATCGTGAGAGGAGTTCCCAGAAATGGCGAATGAAAGTGGAGATGGAAGTACCATGCATCAAAGATAACCGAAAGTGATATGTGTATAATAAAGAAATATGCCTATTGCTATCTATCTCTGTCATTAGAAAGTTTACAGAGGAACTGCTAAATGGGAAAACTATATCTCAAACTTGAGTTCGGTGGTAAAATGGTTTAAAATAAGGAACACTGTGCAAGTCCGGAGCTTGACTGAAGTACAGTGGATGATTTTGGGTGTTGCTGTAATATATGGCAGACTTTTGATATTTATACTACCTGTGTACAAAGGATGCGCCACCTGTTTTGGCGCGTGACTATTTATACATATTACTTATAAAAAAACCCAATTATTGCCTTAACATTTCTAATAGTATAATGCCAGAGGTTACTGGCAACTAACAACTGCTTGCCTTCTTAACAGAAGGAAAACAGTTACAGTGTGCGTGCATGGCTTTGCATGAAAGTGGGAATTGTAGTTCGTCTAAACTGGCACAAACTTATCCTCTATAAGAAAAGCAGTCATCAGGAAACCAACTTGGAGTTACTAGGTTGGCTTATTTCACCGTAATTAGGGGAAACTTGGGACTCAGAATGTGTAATTTTTTTCTAATAACTAACATTCATAACCTCATATAATTTTTTATTTATTTGGAGAAAGTTAAAAATTGTTTTGGCGACAGTTTTATGTAGGTAAAGTTAGTGGTACAGTTTGCTACTCTCAGATGGGAATATCTTTTATTGTATCATCTTCATGTGCTCCTTTGTTTTCTCTTTATGAGTGCTATTTTAATTGAACACATTTGGACAAATAGATATAGACTTACTAAGTTATATGCATGTCAACTACAGTATTGACTATTTTCTTTACACTTGGAATTATTTCCTTTTCTTTTCCTTCTCTTTTGTTGGTGCATACTCGTTGCATAAATGTTAGTGTTCTTATAGTGTTTTTTTGTTTTTGTGGATAAGCAGGTGGTTTGTATGCGAGTGAATTATGTGATTAGAGTTTCTGTCTCAAACTTTTTAAAATTTGACAAAAGACGTCACTAGGTTTTAATTTACTTTTTATTGATTTCCACTTCCTTTTATAGGTGTTAGACATTATGAACACCTTTGCGGGCGTAATAAGCTTTTCTCACTTATGGCAGTCAGGCTCCATTCATCTAAACCTACAGGCAAGACCATTTTATTGCGTTTATATCCCAGCATCTTTATCTGAATTTGGCTCAAATCTTATTGGACTATATTTTATAGGGTAATGCACGTGGGCTCTCAGCTTTTTGAGGGATCTTTAAAGAGTAGGTTGCCTTATGCATGAGAGAAGAAAATTTTGGTTAAAAATCTGTGTAGGCGATCAAATAAAATTTGTTTTCTCAATAGTGGAAACATGTCTCCGTATGTGTCAAGTAATAGCTGTCTTTTTGTACTCTACGTGCGATACCTAATCTCCACCAATGAGAAAGAGATACTTTGGTAGATTGATTTATGTTAAGAGCTTACAGAGTTTCCATGTGACATTTCACTCTTTACTCTTTGAGTGTCCTGGCTTACACTTTTTCATTTTTGCTTTTATTATTATATTTTCTTTTGCACAGGTTCCGTGTAATTAATTGGTATTAGAACTTCTATTTGTAATATATAAAGGTGGTATTAGAGCTTCTGGCTTTGTGGGAGCTCTAGAAAAGGTTGATCGTTCAATTCGCAATGGGAGCGGATCTCTCCATCTTGAGGTGGTAAATATTGTTGAAAAAAGTAACCTTCTTCTTATCCAAGTTCAAGTTAGAGATCTGTTGGTCCATCAGATTTATACTAGGTGTTGAAAGGGAAGACAACGAAGCCAACCACTACGTCAAATCTAGATTGGGAGGATTATGACTTCAAGGTAGTGAATGCCATTCGGTTATGTTTGGTGGACAACGGTTTCGGCAACGTTGTTCGGTAGAAATCCATCTATTATTTAGGTAGAGTTGAAAAGTCTTTATGTAGAAAATTTCTGAGCCATGGATTGTACCTTTAAGAAAGAGTTATTCAACTTTAAAATGATGAAAGGTGTGAGTATATCTTGGTTCTTAAATGATTTTAATAAAGTTGAATAATACCGAAGTCGAGGTATTAAATAGGAAAAGAAGTACAAGACGGACGAGAGGTCCATCAAAAGAAAAGCAATATGACGGAAACGAAGAAAAACCTCAAGAAATTAGAGCTCTCCAATCCCGCTACATAGAAGAAATAGGAATTTCTCTAAAAGCACCATAACAAAGCCATATAAACCAATCCTATCCCACAGCAAGTGTCCTGATGTTGACTGATCGCTAAAATTATGGAATTCCTCTCAAGCCAGGTGCACAATAGAATAGCAAACATTGTACACTCTAACAAAATATTAGCATCCTTCTCTTTACGAAATCCCCTAACACGCATCTGCGAAAAGGAAAACACAGATTCCGGACAAACCCAAGATTCACCTGCCACTCCAAACAGTCTATTCCAAAGATATCGAGCACTGTCATAGTGAAGAAAGAGACGAAGGCATGGTCATAGAGTTGTCAACAGTTGCTACTTCCGCCTTGTATGTAAACATCCAGGTAGTGCATGATAGGGTGACAATAATGTTGTAGGATATGACTTCTTTATAATTACTCGAGGAATCTGTAAATAAGGTCCCAATGTTGAGGCATGGGAGTAATTTATGATGCAAGGACTGCCACCTTCCTAGAATACTCGAGTCTCTAGTTGGGATATCCTTACAATTGATGTCTTGGCAGAATTCCGTGCCACATCGGTGTTGTTTGTCAGCATTCAAACGCCACCTTTGTATATCTTATTCTGAAGATGGATAAGGTTAGATTTTAGGCCCACGATCTTGATCGCCAACACTTACAAAATCGTTACCAAGGCATTATCCCAAAGATTGGGGTTGGTCCTAGTATATATGATCTTTGGTCAGTATGCGTTGTGGAGACCCATAGTTTCTGGATGCCGCTCTGGTCGGCAAAGAGGTGGTGGAGTGTTTGAATCAAAGGGATATGGAAGGTCTCTTTCTTCAGTAGATTTGAAGGACTATGATGAAGCGAGTTAGGGTTTTCTAGATAAGGTCTTGGAGATGAAAGATTTTGGTTGTAGGTGGTAGAAGTGGGGTTGAGAGTGTCATCATTAAAGGGGAACCTAGACCATAATATAAGGGTTCAAGGGGCTTGAGATTGGGATCGAGACCCTTTGTCTCTTTTCCCTTGTACCTTGGTTGTTGATGTTTTGAGTAGGATGCTCTCGTTTGGTGGCGAGACGAGCTTAGAGTCTCCCATCTTATGTAGATAGACGATACCATTCTCATTCAGTGGAGGGACTTGGGGGCTTTAAGCCTCTAGGCTTTTTACAGGCCTTCAAGTGTCTTTTGGGTTTAAAAATTAACCTACCTAAATGTGTTCAAAGGTCTTGAGTGAGTGTGTATCTTGTTGGATTCAGTGTCAAGAGGTGCCTTTTTGTTTATTCCCACATCCCTTTTGGAGGAAACCCCCATGGAGTTATTCCTGAGATTATGTGGTTGAGAAGGTGTCTAAGCATCTTGTTGGGTGGAAGAAGGTTTAATTCTCGTTAGAGGGTTAGAGGGTAGAATTACGATGATTTAATCTTCCCTTTCTAGTAGTCACAACAATTATCTTTGTGGGATAGAGGTGTTTTTATGGCATCTCTTTGGGCTTTAGCTAATGGTGCATTTAGAGCAAAGCTTAGTTTAGTTAGGGATTGGGGTGCGTTGTTTTCTTAATGTTTCTAAATATATTTTAGTTTGTTAATTTTTTTTCCTTGTAACATTGGTAATTAGCTTGATGGATTTCTCAGCCATCTTTTGTTCTATTTTCTCCTATCATTCTAATTCTTCTTTTTCTTATAAAAAATTGAAGAAAAAAAAAGCTTTCCCTCTTCCTTATCTTGTTCAGGTCATAATGAGATGGGTTTTGAGGGCAAGGACGGAGGAGGAACGTAACGATGACTTGATTTCTTGTCGGGGTGATATGTCATCCTAAGGAGGATGATACTTGGGCCTTGGGAATCTAGTCTTCACGAACATCTCCCTTGTGGTTACATGGCTTTAGCGTTTCCCCTGAGAGCCTCTCTCTCTTTGGCATGGTCATAAGGATTAAAGTTAGTATGCAATGTAAAGAGTGGAAATCCTGTATGTAATATAACAGGTGGGATGTTGCCATGGGATCTGAATAACTTTTACTAACCCTTGTTAGTTTATTTACCGGTGCTCACTTCTCTTCCTGCCTCATGTCAACTTTTTTTGTTGGGAATGAAACTGGGTTCAGTTTTGGGAGGATATTTGAGTCGGGGGAGTTCCTTGGCTCCTTCTCCATGTAATTTGTTCATCTCTAGAAAAGGCCCCTATTTTGATCTCTTTTCTTGAAATTTGCACCTCGTCCTTAATCCTTATGATATGGAGTCGAGGATTCAGCTGCTTTGTTGGACGTGCTTTGTTCCTTTATGCCCTCTGACTCCCAACATCGAATAGTTGGGCTTCTAGATTCCACAAGTGGTTATTTTGTCAAGTTTTTTATGAAGACCTTGGTCAGATCCACTTTCATGTTTTATTTCTTTTGACTCCTATTTGTAAAGCTAAGTTCCCTTTAGATTGAAGGCTTTTGCAGTCCTTGTGCTCAATCTGCTGAACTTGATTGAGTTGAGACAAGCAACATCGACCACATAAAGCTCTTTTCCTAGACATGTGTTATGTGAGGTAAAGATATTGAGACTCCTGAGCACCTCTTTCTCATTGTTACTTGTTTTGGAGGTTATAGTGTGTGCTGTTTTGCACTGTGGGGGTCCAATGAGTGTGTCCTTTCGCCCGTTGAGAATTTTCTTCTTACAGACCAGTTTTAGGGTTTTTGGAAGGAGAATGGTGATTTGTGTTTGTGGCAGTGGGCGTGCTTGGAACTCTTTGGTTTTTGTTGAAGGAGAAGAGCCGAATGATTAACGCTAGTTATTCTTTCCAATTTTGACGGATTAGCTTGTTTCCTTCTCTTCTATGTGGGCTTCAACTTTAGGTGTTAGAGGAGTGCCGGTGAATATTTGTGTTAGGGATTGGGGTGGAGTGCAGTTCCCCTAGTCTCTTTGTTTTTGTGTTTGATTCAGATTTGATTTTCTCCCACTTTGTAGTTTTTTCTTTTCCATGGTGGACATCTTGTCCTCCCCATATACATCCTTTTAATTTTAATGAGATTTCATATTTTATCACCCAAAAAAAAGGGAAAAGAAAAGAGGGTCTTGCTAACAAGTACAACTACGACACTTGTAGACAATTCGTATAAGCTTTCCCAGTGATTGGGGTTGATTCCCAATGCAGATATTTCCTAATATGAATTGTAACAAGTGCCAAGGGGCGCTTGTTAGTAACACACCCTCCCCCCAACAAAAAAATGAAAATAAAAAGAAGGAATGTTGGGTTTTTGCTGTTTTTTGATGCATATGGACTGAAAGGTAAGAACCAGAGCTTGTCAAGTTCCCTCTTATAGGATAAGGTGGTTCATTTGGCTTCTCTTTGGGCAACGGCGAGAGGTGCTTTTTGTTGAGCTCCCCTCTCCGTTATTCATAGAGATTGGAATGCTTTGATTTTCTAGTCATATATGTGGGAACTTTTTTTTTTTTAGGCTTTTCTGGATGGATTTCTCATCCGATTTCTTGTAATCTTGTTCTATTTTTACCCCCCCCCCCTTATTTGGGGTTTAAAGCTTCTAGTCCAAGGTTGAGGGTGAATGAAATGCCTGCACCTTTCTTTGTATATATGAATATATACTTCGAAAGCATTTTACCTTAACAGTCATACTCATCATTTATCTGACAATGGTGTTATGTTTCAGGTTCTAAGAAACAGATAGAGAAGCTATTGAAGAATCTTGTGCGGTTATATTCTTCCTTTTCGTCAGATGTTGTGTCTGTGGTGCTTGAGTTCTTGCTGAAGGCACTACATTCTGCAGATTTGGAAGAGCTCTTGAAGAGTTCTCAAGGTGGGATTAGTAATGAAAGTTTTCAAACCGTATTTGATGAGTGGAAGCCTCTCATTCTGAAATTGTCAAAAAAAGAACCAGAGATGCTTCTCACCCTTCTCAAAGCAGTTCTTCAAATGATCGAGGCTCGTGAAGGTGTGAAATATGATTTGGGTAGGTGCATCTGCTTTCTTTTTTAAAGTATTATATTATGTTCTACTCTTGCAATGTGTTTATGTCAGTATTTTTCTCTATAGACAACTTTGTTATTTGGAATTCCTTGCCTTCCAATAGTATGCTAGTAATACCTCTTGCAACAAAGAGTAATTGGGATGATTCATCTGTCATGTTAGACACCAGTCAACTGCATATTCCCTTGTTTCAGAGCTGGTTTATGAAACCCAAATAGTGGTGGCTGCACAAGGGTCTTAAGAGTTAAGACGGAGGTGACTCTACAGTGAGGTTTGGAGAGACTTGCAGTACTAAGAGAGAGATGAAATTCAGGTTTCATTGTTTGGATATGGATGGTGACTGGTGATGGAGATGCTGTGCTGAGCAGATCTGTATTCAAATGTTACCTGTGTCGGCTTACTTGGTTTTGTAAGGTTGACGTGTTACAAAGGAGTTGAGGGGGAAATTGAGATCGAGAGAGAGATCGAGAGCGAGAGAGACCGAGAGAGAGAGAGAGAGATCGAGATTGAGAGAGAGAGAGAGAGAGAGAGAGAGCTGCAGCAAATCTTCTAATTCTATTTACAAAGTGGAAACTAAACAGAATACCCTAAAGAGAGAGAGAGAGAGCTGCAGCAAATCTTCTAATTCTATTTACAAAGTGGAAACTAAACAGAATACCCTAAAGAGAGAGAGAGAGAGCTGCGGCAAATCTTCTAATTCTATTTACAAAGTTGAAACTAAACAGAATACCCTAAAGAGAGAGAGAGAGAGAGCTGCGGCAAATCTTCTAATTCTATTTACAAAGTGGAAACTAAACAGAATACTCTAGAGAGAGAGAGAGAGAGAGAGAGAGAGAGAGAGCGCTCCTGCAAATCTTCTAATTCTATTTACAAAGTGGAAACTAAACAAAATACCCTAAACCAAATTGCTTTAAATACAACAAAAGGACTTATTATCTTGTAGGGTGCCTTTGCTTCCAAAGCTCCGGCAAATCTTCTAATTCTATTTACAAAGTGGAAACTAAACAGAATACCCTAAACCAAATTGCTTTAAATACAACAAAAGGACTTATTATCTTGTAGGGTGCCTTTGCTTCCAAAGCTTGTATTCTATCCAACCAATCAATATGTGTAGCTTGTGTGTGATTACATTTCAGTTTGTCTATCACCTCAATGTGTATGGTTTGTGGTCCATAATATATATTTTCTTCCTTCAGGAGAACATCTCACGTCTTTGCAAGAAGCTGAATTTTGCAAAACTGAGCAACTTTCGTGTCTGTTCGAGTGGCTTGTTGACAGTCTTAAGGAACTAAGACTATCTTCCAGCCAAAAATCTGCTTCTGAAGTTGAACAGTCTCCAAAGGAAATGAATCTACCCAAGCCAAGCCTAGTAGATATCTTGCATAAATGTCTTTTGGTTTCTTTGCCTGGTAATAGTCAGCTGACTGCTTCAGCAATAGTTCTTGCCCACATGACCGGAAATGACTCTTTGGTTGAGAAGCTCAAAAAACTTGCCTCCTTACATGCATCAAATTCTTGCGTCAATGAAGAAAATCTGCCCCTCAGCAACCATGGAAGTTTCCTTTCCCAGCAAGAGGATTATATCTGTCACGCAGCGAAGAAGCTAGAGTATTTCAAACTTGACAGAATAAATGGAAATAAGTTGCAGACAAAAGCAGGTGGCAGTGTTGGAGATAACAAGAGCAAATGGACAGTGGTAAAATCGTGGAAAGCATGCCCAATTGGGATGTTGCCTTGTGCTGTGGGATCGTCAGGTCTCCTTCCTGTTCTTGATTGTGGTGATGACCGTGAAGAAGTTGGAAAGTTGCCAGAAAGCAACGAGGACAAGTGGGAATTAATCCAGTGCAGTGGTGGCAAGAGAGAAGCCGATTGCGCTATTGAAGTTTTGGACAATTGCAATGTAAAGAAAATTAAGGAGAGTGAAAGAAACGAGGTGGAGGAGGAGGATACGCCATTGGAGGAAGGTGTTAAAGGGCGGATGATGACAGGTGGAGTGTGGAAGAGAGTTAGTGAGGAGGAGCTGCTTGCAATTGCATCGGCAGTAAGAATATTGGTTTAGAGTTTTTGTTTTGCAGCTGTAATGCTATGGTCTTCTTTCCAAGCTATTTATAACTAGGACAAGCAAGGCGTTGCAAATCGTAAAGGAAGAAGTGTTTTCTCCATTTAAGATGACTTTTGCCAAGTTAAATTTGCCTTTATTTATTCATTTGCTTGATTGAAAGCGAGAGCGGAGGTGCGATATGGTTTGCATAAAAGAAAAAAAAAATAAGTAGCATATGATTAAATTGAAATGAAAAACAAAGTGTAGCAGCTGAAATTGTTTTTTTCTTAAAGTGTTAAAGAACTAGTAGAATTAAGAATATGCACTGCAATATAGGCTATAAAACTAGAGAAGGCATAGGAAAGATACGAGTACGAGATAAGTCCATGGATGGATTCTGAAGGCGAAATCAATCGTATGGGGTTGGGGGGTGGAGGAATGTCCAGCAGGGGCGACCTGAGAACACGTAATAGAGCACAAAATACCACATGCACTAGACATAGTAGTATATGATGCATCAAATCTATGTGTTCTCATATCGCACCTGTTGGGCACCTTCACCTCGACTTGCAACTTGTTTCCTTGCAGCCAGGGCGACTTGAGAACGCGTTATTGATCACAAAGTAGCGCATGTGTATAGTGAAGAATGTATATATGTGTTCTCATGTCGCACCTAGCTAGCTTCACCTCTGTCTGCTTGTGACTTGTGGTTATGGCTGTGTGCTCTTTCTTTATAAGAAAATAGTACCATACCATACCATAACATACCAGCTGTTGAGTGAGTTAGTTTATAGTACAGTAGCAAGTAAGAAGAAATGGAGGAGTACCAAGTAGTACAACTTTAGAAATTGTACTAACACAACACTCATTGCCTTACCCGGTGGACTGACTGACTGACTAGGACTCCCCAATTGTACTACAACATAAGACGCTGCTGCTTGGATCCACAACTGGCATAAATATCATTGTACTACTCCTCTACTAGTCGCTGCTGCTTGGAACCACAACTGGCATAATATCATTGTACTACTCCTCTACCATGTACTCTACTATATAAACATATACTCCCTCCCTCCCTCCGTCTCTAAATTGTTGTTATGTTTTTTTTTTTTTTTTGTTCGTCTTAAAATAATTATTTTTGTTTGAAGGTTTTCTTTTTATGATAACACTTTTACCAATTTACCCTTATTTTTTTTTTCATACTTTAATTATGGGTCATATGCACATGGTCATTAAAGGAAACTACACACTATTCCAATATTAATAATTAAGTTAATTATTTTTTCTTAATCCATATACTTGGTCAAACAAGACAATAATTTAGGGAAGGAGAGATATTCTATTTTTTGCTTAAAAAAAAAAAATAGTTGCACTTTCTTCTTTGGTTTGTCTCAAAAAACTAACTTCATATCAAAACGTAGAAATATTTATAGTGTGATTCGAAAAAGATATAAACAAGAAAACTTACAATTTTAAAAAATTTGAATTATTATTATTTTGAGACGGAGGGAGTACTTTATTATTAATTCATTACAATAAGTAAAATCCTATTATTCTATTTTTTAAAAAAGAGTTCAGGTTCGCTTGATATACTATTAGAAAAAGTTAGTTAATTATCATAAATATTATTACTTCATTCATCTTAAAGGAAAAAAAAAAAATAGACAATTATTTTTGGATAACACGAGTAGTATGGATTGTAATTTTCAATGATTTTTAAGTGAGTGAGACCACCACTTAAATTGGTAAGCAAATTAAAAGTAAAATGATATAAGCAACATTTTAAAAAGAAAATGCTTAATTTTTAATTTGTTATTTTACTTTTTTTCAAAGTTTCGTTAAGCTAATTTAAAAAAAAAAAAAATTCACACTTTAATAATTATATTTATCAAAAGTTTCTCAAAGGCATTATTCCAATTAATTTCGTTAGTTATGGTAGACGAAGAGCCCAAAATGCTCGTTAGGTTTGGAGACTTAAATAGGAAAAAGACTTGATCCTCCTCGTAACTGTTCTCACATGGGTTCCATTTAATCCTCATCCGAGGGAGGGATGGTCTTTGAAATTCATGAAGTGGTCGGCTAAGCCTCATCCGTCAGTTATCACCGTTATCAGAGATGTTGGCACCAAAGACTTTCTTGACTGAACCCCCCACTCACTGCCACCCTCACTCAACACCACCTCTTGCCCCACCACTCTCTCTCTCTCTCTCTCTTTCCTTCACAAGTCAACAGCCACCCACTATCAACAGCTCCGCCTAACCCGCCAACAATGCCGCCACATCCATTGAAATTGTCACTACCACCACTATCCCTTCCATCGCTACCGAATCAAACCCCCAACATCCCTACCAACATTAAATCCCTATAATCGAAAATAAAAACCTCATAATCACTCCCGATTCTATTTATATCTCACTAATATTCTTGAGAAACCTAGATCAAAAAACAAAATTAGATCTGGAGGAAGGGTTCAAAGAGAGAAGAATGATAGAGAAAGATTGCTGCTTCCCTGGAGTGAGAAAAAGCAGAGGATTTTTGAGAAACCCAGATCAAAAATCAAAACTCAATACTCGTTGGCGACGATGGGGTCAGCAGAGGTGGCGGTGGGTGGGGAAGAGTTGTTATTGGCAGCAGCGGCATCAAAAGCATTGTCGAATGAGTTGGATTACGGGTGCAGATGTGGTGGGTTGGGTGGGACCCGCGCTAAGTCCTCCATCAAAGGAAAGGTGGTATTAGTCAAGTATAGCCATTTGACCCGGTAAATTATGTTTTATGGCCTTTGACCAATTTTTTTTGTTAACTTCCCAAATAGCCCAAACTCTTCCCTAAACCCTAACTACTCTTAACCTTCCCCCTGCGACATCTTCTCTCTCTTCATCTCTGCCTCCTCCATGCCATATCCCCGTCGTCTCCTGCCATCCTCGCCACCTCCTCGCCGCTTCCTCCATGCCATTTCCCCCGCCATCATCCTTTGTCTCAACCACGTCGTTCTACGCCTCCTTTGTCACTACCATCGAGGTACTCGTCTCTCTCTCTCTGTCTCTCTTTCTGTCTCTTTCTTTCTGTCTCTCTTTCAGGTCGATTAATCGACCTATGGTCGATTATGGGTCGATTACCTCGACTCAATGTTGTTTTTATCGACCTATGAGTTGATTAATCGACTCAGAGTTGTTTTAATCGACCCATGGGTCGATTAATCGACTCAGTAAGGTTATTTTAGGGTTTTTGGATGAAAAGTGGCCATAAAAGATGTTTTTGAATAAGTGTGGCTCTTTATGAATTTGACATCTTTGACATGGCCATTTATGAAGAAACCCCCCATCAAAGTCGATGCTTAAACCTCCCTCCCCGTCATTCAAGTAAATAGAAAGATGTATATATTCGCCAGCGAGGGAAGGAAATAAAATTGTGGCATATGAAAATCGCTAGTCACGCTCCCCAATTTATTAAGTACACTCATTTAATTATTATAAGGTTAATGACACCACTAGTTCCTCGACTATGGTTGATTTTATCAGTAGTCCTTTAACAATTTTTTTTAAATTTTAGTCCCTTGACTATTAAAATTAGACACGGTCCTTTTGTTGGATGTCGTTAAATTTTTTTCGTTAAGTTTGTCTTGTACCCAACACGTGACTTTGGTTAAGGGCATTTAAGAAATTTCACGTGTAAAGATATTTTTTAATACTTAAAACAATTTATTCTTTTTTTTTCTCTCTCTCTCTTCCCCCCACCTCTTTGTCTTCCACCTCATTCAAACCCCCAATCCCCAATGCGCACACAGCAATAACATCCCCCTCCCCCATTCTTCAATCACTCCAACGAAGAAATCAACGAAACCCAGTACACGAGAGGTTGAGATGAGCGATTTGAGATAGAGGACGTACCACCGGACCCACTTAAAGAGGACCCACACAGTGGCTGCGGTGCCGTCGCGGAAGAGAAGAGTTTGAGGCAATTTCGGCTGCTGGCGGTGGGGAAGACAAAGACTTGGTCTCGGAGGATGAAGGGGCCACGCTTGAGGATGTGGTGGTCTCCTTTGCTTCATTCGGTATCAACCAAAGCAGGGGCACGAACTTTGTTGATCACTTCAATAACCAATTCAAAGCTGGAGACTCAGCTGGCTTTGCAAGTGGGTATTCATTCCTAGTCCTATTCTAAATTCTTAATCTTTTATTACTACCTCCATTACAAAAAAAGAGTCCTAGTTTGAGTTTTTGATGCAATTCAATCATTTCTCGAATGAAGATTTGGTATGAATTTATGGGTTGGATTGAGATTTGAGAGAGATTTGTGTTCCTGATGCTGAGTCACAGATTTATATTGTTAAGCGTCTTTTATGGCTCCCTTTCTTATGCAAAAACTACGCATACATTACTCCCCTTTCCTTCAAGAAATCCAACCCTGCAACATAGACCACCATTGCCGAAAACTGATTCCATTCCTCTGTAGACAGCTCCGTTTTCTCAAAGTTGCATCCATAATAGTCACGATTTAATCCTTCAGGAAGACTCAGTCTCCAAAACATATCGTTCGACTCTACATCCCCATCAGATCCATCACTCATAGTATCAAGCATGGGCACGCTTGAGGATGTGCTATTTAATCTAGCTTCAAAATATATTTTAGAGTCGATTTGTTTATTTACTGGGCGAATGGGGAGGTAACCCATCACACGGGGTTTCTTTGGTCATTTAACATTGTCTTGAGATTTTGTGTGGAGTTCTAGCTGAGATCCAAAAAAATTGAAAATGACTAAGTTCTGAATTCCCCTCAAGTTCAGCTTGTTTAGTTCACATGCCAAGTTTTGTGTAGTATTTCTTGCTTTGTTGGGGGCTGGGATATTGGTAGAAGGGATGAAGATGTGGGGGGGGGGCGAGGAGGTCGTGACAAAGTTGGTAGGAAGGGGATAAAGACGGGGGGGGAGGAGGAGAGAGAGAGAGAAAAAAGAATAAATTATTTTAAGTATTAAAAAATATCTTTGCACGTGAAAATTTTTAAATGCCCTTAACCAAAGTCACGTGTTGGGCACAAGACAAACTTAACGAAAAAATTCTAACGACATTCAACAAAAGGACCAAGCGTGTCTAATTTTAATAGTCAAGGGACTAAAATTTAAAAAAAGTTTGTTAAGGAACTATTGGTGGAATCGACCATAGTTAAGGGACTTGTAATGTCATTAACCCATTATTATAAAAATATTATTATAAAATTTGATATATTTGTCCTTATAAATTTTGAGAATTACTATTTACACCTATAAAATTACTAACTATACCCAATTATTAAGTACACACCCCCCTAATATTTTCAATCCCTTAAAAAGCTAAGAACACCCCTCCCTAATTTCCTATTACACCCTTAAGAATATTTTTTCCAAAATACTAAGTGCACCCCATACTCCTCCTTCCTGGTACACCCCACCCCCTTCCTCCTCCCTTCCCCCAACACAGCCACCTCCTTCCTCCTCCCTTTTGCCCACCTCCTCCTTCCCCCTCCCAACCCACCACCCACCTGACCTCCCCTTTACTTTGATTTTTTTTTAACACCCCTCTTCTCCTCCTTCCCCACCCCCACATAGCCCGCCCCCTTCCTTTTTTTTTTTTAACAGTTTGTTTGACACTGTGTTATCGAACACCCATAGTGGTATTCGGCACCCCTACCGAACATCACTATGGGTGTTCGACACCCCTATCGAACATTACTATGGCTGTTCGGCACCCATACCGAATACCCATAGTGATG
The DNA here is from genome assembly GCA_016624345.1 of Platycodon grandiflorus. Lineage (NCBI taxonomy): Eukaryota > Viridiplantae > Streptophyta > Magnoliopsida > Asterales > Campanulaceae > Platycodon > Platycodon grandiflorus. The sequence goes on along the minus strand of CM028366.1, from coordinate 49,065,940 downwards.
TTCAGTAGGGGTGCCGAACAGCCTAAAAAATGAAAAAAAGAGAGAGGGTATTTAGGTCTAAATTTATAATGGTATTTTTGTAATTTTTGTTAGGGGGTGTACTCAGCAATTTTATAGATGTAAATAGCAATTCTCATAAATTTTAACCATAATTGTGTTCTATCACTATTGATCGAACATTTTTAGAGTGTTCGGTACTAACCGAACACCTCTTGGTACCGATCAAACACTATCAATATGATCGAACACTGTCAACCATGTCTGAACACCCTCTACTTTCTCTGTTTATTCTCTTCAGTGTGATAAGTTGGGGAGAGAAATTGACATTATTACTAGGCATATCAATTTAGGATCTATGTTCGTCTTCCAATTTTTTTTTTTTTTTTTTGTAAGAATTGAGATTGAAATTTGACATGAGAGAGGTTGGGGGTTTGTTGATGTGATTCCCAACGAGACCCACAAGTTATAACGAACTTGGAACCACGCTTGAATTACTCGCGGAAACGCACGCCTAGGACTTGAATAACAATCACAAGGATGATCGCAACCCTTAGTTTCGCAATGAACTAAGAACCTTGATCGATTCGAAACCCTTAATTATTGAATAATTAAGAACCACGAATTAGAATGTCACACAAACTTAATCCAAAGTTTGCAAAATGCTAACAAACTATGTTTGTCAAGAAAGGAGTTTAAACTCACACTATTTTTAATAATAAAATTCGTATTTTACAATGAAAGAAAAGGCCTATTTATAGGCTTTTGAATAACACTCCTACTTAACTAAGGATAAGAGTTTAAATTAATCTAGAACTAAAAGTCTAACTACAAAGAAAACAACTAGAACTCTACTAATAAGCCTTGGCCGAATGTATGGTTCAAATTTGAGTTGAGAAACCATAATACTTCCACACGCTTTGGTCTTTGAAAGAGTCCCAACCGGCCTTGGATCTTTACAAGACTTTCATTCGGTTTTAACTTGGAGAATAGGGAACAAATCCTTTTCTAAAGGCCCACTTTTGAAAAGCGCACTTTGGCCCCAAAAGTCATCCATTTAGTATTAAAAAGCTTCCAAATTCATCCTTGAACTTATGGGCTGACTTTTAAGGCTTTTGCTTCCAAAATGTCGTTTGCCCTCAAACTTTCCCAAACATGTTGGACTTCAATCATATTCACCAAATTGGCTTCTTCAATTGACTTCCACGCTTGATTTGTTTTTGGACATACAAAATAAAGCTTGATAAGGCTTGATTCACGTTCTCATCATTCTCCCTTCGAAAGGATTCGTCTCGAATCGTCACGTTGCTTGTATTGAATGAGGTAAGGAAACATCTTGAAGAATTTGATTGAACAAACATGCCTCTCATTTGAATATTCCTGAGATAGATGGAACAAAGCTAGAGAAAATAATGTGAACATCGTTAGTATATAAAATAAAACTCTCACTTTTGTTTTCTCCTCTTCTTTTCTCTCACTTTTCACTCTCTCAATAAAATTCGAATGTGTTTCTTGTAATTGTGTTTCTTTTTTTTTTTTGAACTAAGAACCTTGATCGATTCGAAACCCTTAATTATTGAATAATTAAGAACCACGAATTAGAATGTCACACAAACTTAATCCAAAGTTTGCAAAATGCTAACAAACTATGTTTGTCAAGAAAGGAGTTTAAACTCACACTATTTTTAATAATAAAATTCTGTCCTTTACAATGAAAGAAAAGGCCTATTTATAGGCTTTTGAATAACACTTCTAATTAACTAAGGACTAGAGTTTATATTAACATAGAATTAAAATACTATCTAAGAAAACAACTAGAACTCTACTAACAAGCCTTGGCCGAATGTATGGTTCAGATTTGAGTTGAGAAACCATAAGACTTCCACACGGTTTTGGTCTTTGAAAGAGTCCCAACCGGCCTTGTATCTTTACAAGACTTTCATTCGGTTTTAACTTGGAGAATAGGGAACAAATCCTGTTTTAAAGGCCCACTTTTGAAAAGCGCACTTTGGCCCCCAAAAGTCATCCATTTAGTATTAAAAGGCCCCCAAAATCATCCTTGAACTTATGGCCTCACTTTTTAAGGCTTTGCTTCCAAAAATGTCATTTAAGCTCTCAAACTTTCCCAAACATGTTGGACTACAATCATATTCACCAAATTGGCCTCTTCAATTGACTTCCATGCTTGGACTTGTTCTTGGACATACAAAATAAGGCTTGATAAGGCTTGATTCACGTTCCTCATCATTTGTGTGTGTGTGTGTGTGTTGGGGTCGGGGAGGAGGAAGGGGGAAGGGGTTTGGAAGGAGGAAGGGGCTGTTGGGAATGAGGAAAGGGGGAAGGGGTCTGTTGGGAAGGAGGGAGGAAGAGAGGGGTAAAATAAAAAATTGAGGGGGTGTACTTAGTTGATTTGGGGGGGGGGGTGAATAGCAATTCTCATTTCTCTACTTTGTTGCGATAGTCGGGCACTTGCGGATCTCGTGACCAAAAGGGTTAATTCCACATCCCACCCTTATGGTTTGACCAAATCTCATGTGCCCCTTCCATTATCATTATCACTTATTAAATTAAAATACGAGAATAAGAGTATTTTTGGGTTTTCATAAAGTTTGAAACTTTCCATCCAAATATTTGGATAGAGTGATGAACGGGATATTTAAGTTTAAGTACAGTAATTAGAGTGTAAAAGAAAAATAAATTGAGCTTAATGAATTCTTTGTAAAAATAGAGTGACCAAATTGAGAATTAAGTCAAATGAAAACTAAAGAAATAAATATTCTTTTTAGATCGACCTAAACAAAAATAATAGATTTGTTTTCGGTTACTATGCGCGTTTCAAACATCTGATTAGATGTTACATGGTTTAATATGTGATATCCCTCGACTTAACATATGATGTAACTTTTTAACCTATTATCATTATTATTTTATTTTTTGACAAGACGTACACTTGAACCCACAAAATAGTTTTTGGTTTTTAATTGATTCACTTGGTCCGCATAGGTTCGCATGGAACGTGACCATAGAGAATACCCGGTCAAGATTACGCTAGTAATGGTAATTACGGGAGAGGGTAAATGGAAAACCCATTCCGTCCCATCCCATTCCTAATTAACCAGACACAAATTGGATGTGAATAAGTGGAAATAAGGTGGAAATGAGAAGCTATTTATATTTTCCAACGGGAATGAGGATGACATTGCCATATCCCGATTATACTTTATATGTACACACAAACATACACACATGTTGATGGACTTCTTAGAGATAAATTAAAGATTGACCGATAATAGATTGAAAGAATATTAGTTTTGCAAGACATGTAGTATGGCATCAGATTTAATGATAATATTTATTTTTAAATTTGTTATATAATTATTTTATCTAAGTAATAGTTTATGTATTTCATTGCACTTTAACGACCTGTGGTTTGCTCATTGTTGTACTTGGGGGATCTATGATTTTAATTTTTGAACATTAGGATCTAAAGTTGCATTTTCGTTACAATTGAGGGTCAAAGAGATTTTTTCTTTAATTTTTGGATGAAAAGTTGCCATGTGCCATCAGCATGCACCCATCCATGGTTTTTTGACATTTTCACATATGCACATGACTCGCACACCCATTCTTTCACTCAAGAAAAAAAAAAAAATTTTTTTTTAGGAAACCAAAAAATAAAAAACTATAGCCTTCTTTTCTTTCCTTTCCTTTTCTATTTAAATGAACCAAAAGTCAAAATCACTTTTTTCATAGTATTTATTTAGTATAAGAAAAACAGTACTCGTATTTTTTAACAACATAATTGCCTCCATTCGCTTTCTTCTCCAACTCCCCTTTCACTTCACCAACAGACATACGTCAGACGACGTGATCTTGATGTTGTAGAAGGAGAGCACAAGCTCACCTTATTCACGTTCAACATGGGCTTTGATCAAGGCCCCAAGCTTAAGGCGGGCCCAATGGTATTTGTTAGGGGTGAGCAGAATTTTTCAAAAATCGGATCGGACCAATGGAACCGGACCAAACCAAAAAAAGTGGACCAAACCAATATTTTTGGTTTGGTTCTGGTTCTGATTTTTAGTAGAACCGTTTATTTGGTTCGGTCCCGGTTTTGAAAATTTTAGATTGGTTTTGAACCGGACCGGACCAATGTATATTACAATATATATATATATATATATAAATTAATGTTTAAAAAAATTTAATTTCTATTTCTAGTTTTGTGTAAAATTTCTTATTGGGTATAGAAATTCAATGGACAATAGAAGTATGACAATATGACTGAGAAGCATTTAGCATTATTGTGTGTGTGTATTATGCATTTGCAAACATTTTTCTTCCCCTATTCTCTATTAGCGAAGTTGGTAATTTGTTGATTGCAATATCATAACATTTTTAATTGTTGAATGGTCGATGTACTATCATTCTTTTTTCTTTTGTGAGCTTGTTTGTATTTTTAATATTTTATCATTATTGTATACTTTTTAATTGTTGTATGAAATATTAAATTTTATTATTTATTTGTCACCTCAAAAAATTAAAAGAGTTTATTCCATTAGAACCGTAAAATGTGCAGGACCGAACCAATTAGAACCGGACCGAAGTATTGATTCTCATAAATCTTGGTTTGGTTCTGATTCTAAAATTTTTAAGAACCGGAGTATTGGTTCGATTCCGGTTCTCTATTTTTTTTTTACGAAAAATGGACTAAACCAGACCGTGATCACCCCTAGTACTATTTGTAGACCAACTATACACACACACACACACACACACACACACACACACACACATATATATATATATATATATATATATATATATACTCAAGTGCAACAATTAAAAAACGGGGAGTGCTATTCCCACCCCCAAAATTGCTGAGTATACCCCCTTATCAATATTACAAAATTGCCACAATTTAAAAAGACTATATTACCCTTAAAATAATTCCATTACTAAGTCCACCCCCTCCTGATTTTTTAGAATCCTAAAACTACTAAGTATATCCCCATCTCCTATTACTCCCACCCCCTTCCTCACCTTCCTCATTTGTTCAAATTTTTAAAAAAACTCAACACTAAAAATGGATTCAAAAAACTCAAACCCTATCAATGAATCGATTCACATTGATGAAAAGGAGCACAAAGAAGTGGAAGAGATGAATTGTGTAAGTACTACAACTCATTTTATAGTCATTTTACCGTTTAATTTATGTTAAAAATGAAAAAAAATTTCAAAAAATCGAGCTTCTGACCCGTCGTGTGCGACAGGACACTACCGCACATTTGAAGAGTGTGCGACCTGAACCTGCCGCACACTCTATAGAGTGTGTAACAGGGTCCTGCCGCACACACTATAGAGTGTGCAATAGGGTCCTGCCGCACACTCTATAGAGTGTGCAACAGGGTCCTGCCGTACAGTAACAAGATTTTTAAAAAATTTTGAAATGTTTAACAGGATTCAAACACGTTAACTACGGAGCCCAGTGTTCTTGGTCCTAATAATGAAGAGATTGTTGCATTTGAACATGTTGTGAACGACGAAGCCCTCGATGTTGATTTCACGGATGTGTTCACAACTCAAGAATGTTTTATATCTCGGGATAAATTGATTGAATGGGTGCAAGTTAGAGGACGGGAGCATGGCATTGTGATCATCACCGGTAGGTCGGACAGTGGTGCCGGTAAGAAACGAGCTCGGTTGTTATTGATTTGTGAACGTAGTGGTGTATATAAAGAAAAGGTCAAGATTGGGTCATCATCATTACGAATTAATAAGGAAGAAAAGGTTGAAAATGTCGATGATGTGGTAAGTAAAGGGAAAAGGAAGAGAGAAACCGGAACTAAGAAGTATGGTTGCCCATTCCGTTTGAGAGGGAAGCAAGTCTCGATTGATGAATGGGCATTAGAGGTTGAATGTGGTAAACACAATCATCCAACCCCTGCTCACATGGAGGGTCACTCATATATAGGTCGATTGCAGAAATCTGAGGAAACCTTTGTTATTGATTTTTCCAAGGGCAATACTAAGCCCAAGGACATCTTATTTGGGCTGAAACAAAGATTTGAGGGAAATAAGTCAACAATAAAGACAATCTACAATGCTCAGACAATGAATAGAGTTAATGAGCGTGATGGTCGATCTGAAATGCAACAACTTATATTCAAGTTGAAGGAGCATGGTTATACCTTCTACGATAAACGCTGCGAATTGACTAACATTGTGAAGAATCTTTTTTGGGCTCACCCAAAGAGCATTGACTTGCTGAGGTGTTTTCCAAAAGTCATCTTCATGGATTGCACTTATAAGATAAACAGGTACAAGTTACCATTGTTGGAGATTGTTGGTGTGACATCTACACAGATCACATTTCTGATTGCAGTCGCAATTTTGGAGTGCGAGCGGGAAGAGAACTATACGTGGGCCTTGACAATATTGAAATCACTAATGCACCAATCTTCCTTGCCCACTGTTATTTTGACCGATAGGGAAAAGGCTTTAATGAATGCAATTGAGAAAACGTTCCCCACGTCGATAAATTTTCTTTGTCGATGGCATATAAATAGGAATGTTTTGGCGAATTGCAAGAAATTGCTAGGCCCGAAAAAGAAATGGGATGCGTTTAATCTCTATTGGAATGTATTAGTGATTTCGTGATCGAGACGAATTTGAAGAGGACTTAAAAGATTACAATCTCAATTCAGGGAATTCATGCCTGCGGTGAAGTATGTAATGGACCAATGGTTGTTGCCGTATAAGGAGAGATTTGTGGCTTGTTGGACTGATAATGTCATGCATTATGATAATAACACAACGAATAGGTATATTTAAATAAAATGTAGCTTTCATAACTTTCTCATATTTCAAAATCTTACATGCTGTATCTTATTTTTCAGGGTGGAGAGTCAGCACACAATGTTGAAAAGACAGCTCGGATCAAGCCAAGGTAACTTTGACACATGTTGGAGACAGATTCACACGCTCATTGAAACATCACACGTTGCAAAAAAGGATTCATTCGAGAAGAGTAGGAATGTCGTCCAACATAAATTCAAGTCAAACGTATTTAGGTCGCTCCGAGGTATGGTGTCGGTGGATGCATTGAACAAGATATACGATGAAATGGTTGCTATTCCTGAAACAGGTGTAGACCCTCTATTGTGTTCATGTACATTGAGAAAGACATGTGGTCTTCCTTGTGCGCATGAAATATCTGAATATATTCGATTGGAGGAGCCTATTCCCCTCGACAAGGTTGATGCTTTTTGGAAAAAATTAGATTTCGTACCAAGCAAGGGAGATGATGTTGGTGTCGGGGAGGAAATAGTTGGCGCATGGAGTGTACTTCATCAAAATCTCGATGTTAAGTTTAAGGAAGCCCCTGAGTCGGTGAAGGTAGCAATGTATAAAAGGCTGATGGAGGTAGACAATCCTGTAACAACTGGACTAATTATGCTCGCTCCCGAAAGTCAGACTTGCCCGAAGCCTAAAGGTCGTCCTAAGATTGTAAAGGCTAAACAGTCAAAGTCAACCAAACGGGATCCGAGCAAGTTTGAGTACGTGGAATCGATCGAAGACAGTTGCTCGCCGTCACCGGTTGATGATGTGGTAACATATGAAGTAAATCCATCAAATAAACATCCGATGTTCACTACTATTCCAACGACAAAGATTCAGGTAAATCTTAGTTATTTGGTCAACATCTTTTTCTTACTTACGAGATAATCTTTGCATACTTTGTTTTTCAATAGGTTGTTCGCCGAAATACCCGTTTTGGACAGGCTAGTGATTATATCAATCAACTACTGATATGGATTCGAGAGTTTGTCATCGAGACGAAGAATGTCATTGCAGATGGCCATTGCGGTTTTCGTGCCATATCTGCACATATATATGACAAGGAGGAACATTAGGGTAGAGTTCGAGGTGAACTAGCTATGGAGTTGGACGTATATCATGGGTTGTACGAAGATGTTTTCATGGAACGCGGATCGGTTGCATTAGTTGAAAGTATGCTCAACTGCTACGCTGACTTTGCTCCAAAGCAACATTGGTTTCAGACTCCGGAGATGGGTTACTTAGTAGCATCATTCTACAATGTGTGCTTTGTTGTATTTTCAAATACTTCATCTTTGACGTATTTACCGTTGAGAACCGAAGCCCCCGACGAACCAAAGTTGATCTGTATTGTATTCGTGAACGGGGACCATTATATTCAGGTATAAAACTCACATTTTGTATGAATATCGTCTGTCATTTATTTAATATAATTGTTAAATTACTAATATAATTTTTTAATTTGTATAGGTCTTCTTGCGCGATGATTCCCCATTACCACCAATCGCAAGCGGATGGACTGATTATAAACAAGCAATGGCTAAAGGGTGGAATACAATTTATAGTGAACGATGGGCTAAGTACAGTGAAAGTGTAGGAAATAGTCGTGTTAGCAACACGCGTACACCTATTGTATTAGAATAGTAAAGTTTAACTTAAATGTTATGTATATAACAGTGTATTTTTATGTATGAGCTTCATTTTCGTTATGAAATGTGTTGTTGTTTATGTATGTTTATGTTAGATTCATTTTTTTAAATCATTGAACATGAAATTGAATTTGATATGAAAAACTTAGAAAAAATGCCAAGTCTGGAGGATATATGTGCAACAAACTGTTTGTACATAACACATACATACACTTTTTGCATTAATAAAGATGTTCATACATAAAATTGTTTGTACATAAACAACCTATCTCATCTAATCACTGTCGTGGATGCCTACGACGACGACTTGAAGGACCTGCCCGATCCGAAAGACCCACATCCCCGATATGAGGAGCCAATATAGCGTACGCTTGGTCAAGGGCTGACCCAAACTCTTCGTATGAGATACTTCTGTCGCCTGATCTATATCTTAATGTCAGCTCTCGTATTGCATCAACCACAGACCTAAACATGGTGGGATAATCCAAAGGACGATGTACATCTGCGCCAGAAATAAACGTAGATTGGCTAGCTGGATTTTGCATCTTCGGATGTGAATATAATGCGTACCACTGTAAATAGTCATCCGAGCATGCACTCGATGGGATGGCTTCTTGACTGAGGCTATTATCAGATAAAACATGGTTCCGCCATTGACGATAATATGGGACTTGCTGCATTAGCCTGGCAATGTTCTTGTTGTCTCGTAAACCAAGACCAATAGCAATCGGAGGGAAAAAAATCATCTGGACGTAACCGAATTGCCTAAGAACTCGATCTGGATTGTATGGCTCCACAACACCCGACGCGGATAAGCATCCATGGTAATAAGAGATCCGGTGGAATGGATAGGACTCGCGTACCAAAACAGAATACGGAGTCTAATTAACCTACATTCAATAAACACAGAAAAAGTTATAACCATTAACACAATTAATATAGCATTACTAGGTAGATAGATTAATATGAAAGTTATAATAGTGCAATTAAACTCACTTCATCGGCTGTTAGGACATCAAGTCTCTCTCGGTACACCTGCAGTGTGTTATGTCCGGCGCCTCTGGATAATGGTTGCCACTTTCGAGCCAGTGGCTGAGTGACGTCGTATTCAATGTTATGTGGAGGTTGAAAACATGAAAATCTCTCATATATCCAAGCCTGCAACAAAATAATACAGTACATTATCATATAACCGGCCCCCTTATAACAACTAAAAATATATATCTCATTATAAGTATAAATCAAATAAATTTGTTACCTCCAATAGCGTTGTATATCCCGTCATCTGTCGACACGACTGACGAGATGCCATGCCCAATTGTCGATATAAATAGGCAAGGGTTGCAGCTCCCCATGCATACTTCGGTATCTTATCGACATTGTCCAGAAATTTCATATAGGCACCAGGAACTTGATTCCCACTCTTGTCACCAAAAATGGTGCAGCCGAAAATGTACAATAAATATGCCTTAGCAGCACTAGTCTGCATAGCATCATTATCACTTGTAGCTTCATCTTGGAACCTACGACGAAGCCACTCTAACTTGAAAGCGCATCCTCTCCTACCATGGGTGCCCTCAAGCACCTCAGCATTTTGCAAATGCAACATCTGCCCAAGCTCCTTAGTATTATATCCCAAAGTCCGTGTATAAACAACAGGCCTCCCCTTTATTGGAAGACTGGTAAGACAAAACATGTCATCTCACCAAATGGTAAATGGAAGGTGTTCGTCTCCGGATGCCATCGTTCAACAAAAACAGCAACCAATGCTTTCGATGACTCCTTATAAGAACACCTAGTCAGTGTAAATAGTCCAGACCTCAGCACAATATCCCACCACCTACTCTCCAGCTGTTGCTTATCTGTAAGCGGAACCGACCAACTCAACAACTTATTAGTGTGATTTTACATCTTCAGAACTGGTCATTTTATCCCATTCCAAACATACCTAGCTACGTGCGTGTTGTACGTAACTAGTAGTGAACCATCAACCGGCCGCCCACCTGGAAATGGGGCTTCTTCTTTAGACAAAGTGTCATCACCAGCACCTTGATCATCGGCCCCTTCATTATCACCATCTTCTTCTTCTTCATCATAACCGGCCCCCGAATAACCAGCCTCCTCATTACCGGCCCCCGAATAACCAGCCACCTCATTACCAGCCCTAGAATAACCGGCCCCCTTAGACATAACCAGCCCCTGTATCCGTTCTGCTTCATCGAGTGAGTTGGGATTTTGTGCCCTCCTAGCGAAAGCCATAACCCTCCGCATATATGTCCTTCCTGCATTCATTCAAACCAAAATAATGTAAGAACAAGGAAATAATAATGAAAGGATAGCTACAATGTGAGAGAAAAGGCAAGACATACAGTATAAGTTATAAGCTTCAATACATTCATCAAATAGTTGATGTGCAAGTTGATTGAAGAAGTACATTTTAAAAAAAAAGTACTGTGCGGCACCCTCTGGCTGCACGATTCAATGACTGTGCGGCACCCCTAGCCGCACGCCCCAAGGTCTGTGTGGCACCACCTAGCCGCATGCATAAACGTATGTGCGGCACCCCCTTTCCGCACGCCCAAGGAATGTGCGGCACCCCTTACCGCACTCCCTAAGGTATGTGCGGTGGACCAGTGCCGCACATTCCTTGAGGTGCGGTAAGGGGGTGCCGCACATACCTTACACAGTTTCCCCCAAAAAATTTCAAAAAATCATCAAAATCATAAAAAAAATGCAACCAAAATGCGTGTTTAAAAAAAATCAAAAAATGCAACCGAAAAACCAAACTTTAAATGAAAACACTTACCGAATGGTTCCATTTTTTAACTTTGAAATCTTGGAGCTTGTAGTGGCTTGAATTTGTGTAATTAAGAAGCTAAGAAGTTGATGAAGAAGTAACAAAGAAAATGCAGTGTTGTGGCTGTGGAGAGGAGTGTGAGCGGGATGAAGGAGAGAAACTGATCGATTTTTTTTTTTGGGAGGAAGATGGGTTGGGTAGATGGTGTTTTAGGTGGGTAAGAATTGGGGGGTGAACTTAGTAGATTAGATTGGTAGGAGTTTATTGTTAAAGGGTAAAATATGAAAATAAGGGGGGTATACTTAGTAATATAGGTGGTATAATATTTGAAAGGGGGGTGAACTAAGTAAATGAGTATACTTAGCAATTTTTGGGGTGGGAATAGCACTACTCTTAAAAAAAAAAAAAAAAAAAAAACACAAGGCGATAAAGTTCAATTAACCTCCCCACAAATTCAAATTTGTCGCACGAGAGAGAGAGAGAGAGAGAGAGAGATGAGATTTCATATATTCCATCAAATTCATTGTAACCATGGATTCGATATCTTTCCATTCACTGACCGAGCAGACAGACTATGTCTATCTATTCATTCCCATTTGCTCTTCACAGCAACCTTGTCCAACTTCACCATTACCCATCAAAGCTCATCCCTTCAAATCTTTCCTGCCCTCTCACACTTCTTCAAAGCACTACTACCAGATGGCGCATACTGTCTTCCTCAACCTCTATCAGCTATACCCATCAAAGCATTTCTCTATCCGGGGACGCTGTGGGCTCTATTCTTCATTCCATGGATTTAACCAATCCGTATCAATGCACCCAAGCCTATGCTTTGATCCTCAAAACCTGTCGCAAACTTGATCATTTGCAACTTGGGCTTCAAATTCACGCCCATATGATTGTATCTGGTGTTGAATTATGTGATTTTCTTGGTAGTCAGCTATTAGAGTTGTACTGCAAGATTGGTTGTATTATCGATGCACGTAAGCTCTTCGACCAAATGTCTCAGAGAAATGTGTTCAGTTGGACTTCGTTGTTAGGAATGTATTGCGAGTTTGGTGAGTTTGAAGAGACAGTCAATTTGTTTCATAACATGATCGATGAAGGGGTTCGACCCGATCACTTTATATTCCCAAAAGTTTTCAAAGCATGTGCCGAGCTCAAGGATTATCGGGCAGGGAAGGATATTTATGATTACATGATGCATATTGAATTTGAGGGGAATCATTGTGTCAAAAGGTCTTATCTTGATATGTTCATAAAATGCGGAAGAATGGATATCGCAAGGCGGCTGTTTGAGCAGATGGGTTATAAGGATGTTGTCATGTGGAACATGATGGTTTCCGGTTATGTGTCAAAACGGGACTTTAAAAGAGCCTTAAAGTGTGTGAATGACATGGAGCGCACTGGTGTATTGCCGGATCGAGTCACGTGGAATACAATCCTTGCAGGACATGCTCAAAGCGGGCAATTCAAAGAAGCCGCTAAATATTTATCTAACCTGGGCGGGCTGGGAGAGCTTGAAGCCAATGTTGTGTCTTGGACTGCATTAATAACAGGACATGTGCAGAACGGATTTTCCTCTCAAGCACTGGATGTATTCAGGAAGATGGTGTTGAGAGGAGTAAAACCAAACTCAACTACCATTGCTAGTGTTGTTTCAGCGTGTACCAACTTGTCTTCGTTAAGACATGGCAAGGAAATCCATGGTTATTGCATAAAGTCTGAAGAATTGGATTCAGATTTGTTTGTGGGGAACTCATTAGTTGACTTGTACTCTAAATGCCAAAATTTTGATTTTGCACGGAGAAAATTCAGTAGGATCAAACAAAAAGATTCCGTGTCTTGGAATGCCATGCTGGCAGGTTTTGCAGTTAGAGGTTGTCGTGAAGATGCAATTAAACTTCTCCATGATATGGAGTTACAGGGAGTAAAGCCTGACATTATCACATGGAATGGGTTGATAACAGGCTTTCTTCACAATGGTGATGGGAAGACGGCTCAAGAATTCTTTTTTCGGATGTGCCGGGCGGGTATGTCAGCCAACACAACCTCTTTGTCAGGAGTCCTGGCAGCTTGTGCTCAAATAAAGGATTTGAAATTAGGGAAGAAGATTCATGGTTATATTATTAGAAATCAAGTGGAGCTGTCTACAGGTGTTGGTAGTGCTCTTATATCGATGTACTCAGGATGTGATGCTTTGGAAGTTGCATGTACTGTGTTCCGCGAGCTCTCTAATAAAGATGTTGTCATTTGGAATTCTATTATTTCTGCCTGCGGAAAGAGCGGCTTCGGGGTTGGCGCTTTAAATTTGTTAAGAGATATGAATTTGAGTACTGTTAAACCTGATTCAGTCACTATGGTCTCTGCACTCCCTGCCTGTTCAAGGTTAGCTGCTTTGCGCCAAGGTAAAGAGATTCACCAGTATATCATCAGGCATGGGCTCCACTCGAGTAACTTTGTATTGAATGCTCTTATTGACATGTATGGACGGTGTGGTTCGATAAGTAGAAGTAGAAGAGTGTTTGATATGATACCTCGAAGAGACGTCGTCTCCTGGAACGTAATGATTGCAGTGTACGGAATGCATGGACTTGGGATGGATGCTGTGAATCTATTTCGACATATGAGAGCTATGGGTGTTAAGCCCAACCATTTCACCTTCACAAATCTCCTGTCAGCTTGCAGTCACTCTGGATTGATGGATGAAGGATTGCAGCACTTTGAAATGATGAAACAGGAGTATGCCATGGACCAAGCTATGGAGCAATATGCTTGTATCGTAGATCTAATGGCACGTGCCGGTCAATTTATCGAAACCGTGGAGTTCATAGAGAAGATGCCATTTGAGCCCAATGCTGCAATTTGGGGATCTTTATTGGGTGCTTGTAGAATCCATTGCAACCCTGATATGGCAGAATATGCAGCTGGGTATCTCTTTGAACTTGAACCCCAAAGTTCTGGAAATTATATACTCTTAGCAAATATATACTCAACGGTAGGCAGGTGGGAAGATGCAGCCAGAATCCGTTGTTTGATGAAGGAGCGAGGGGTGACAAAGCCTCCGGGTTGCAGTTGGATTGAAGTGGGGAGAAAAGTTTATAGCTTCATTGTGGGAGATACTGCGCAGCCTTTGATGGAAAAAATTATGGCAAAGATGGAAAATTTGTACTTGGAGATTAAGGAAATGGGGTATGTTCCTGATACGAAGTTTGTATTGCAGAATGTTGAGGAGGCCGAAAAGGAATTTAGTCTGTGTGGACACAGCGAAAAGCTGGCTTTAGCTTTTGGCTTGATTAGCACTCGAGCTGGAACCCCTTTGAGAATAATCAAGAACTTGAGGGTATGTGGAGATTGTCACTCTGCAATAAAGTACATATCCAAGTTGGAAAATAGGGAGATCATCATGAGAGATAATTATAGATTTCACCACTTTGTAGATGGTGAATGTTCATGTGGTGATTACTGGTAGATAACATTGTAATGTATAGGTGTAATATCAAATAGTATGAAATAGAAGTATTTTTTGGGGTTGAAATTTTGAGTCACAGAAGTACGTAGTGATGGGGTTAAAGTCTGAGTGAAACATAGCGAGGGGAGAGCCGATCTTCTAATTAAGAGACCTCCTCTGGAAATTGGAGAATGACGACGAAACAATACAGTAATGCGATGGTGAACTGATCAAGGCTCTTCTAAATTGAATATAAGCAGCAATACTATATAGGATGTTATATAATAATTTCTACCAGATACTGATCATTGAATACCCAACAACCCTTGTGTGGCTTATTTTGCAATGCTCCGTATGCTGATAAACAGTGGCAGAGGGGAAATACCCAATTTCTTTTAGAGGTCCTCAATCTGGATGGAGTAGATTCTGCTATGTGTAAATAAAATAGTGATGTGGGAGACAGAGTACATGTATGGTATAGAGTTGGGAGAGATGATTTTCAATTTTTGATTGTAGATCTTTATCCTTGATGTTTCTGGAGATGGATGACCTAGCTAGGAGTGGGCTGAACCTGCAGGTAACTAAGTGTTTTATAAATTGTTTGTGCTCTATCATTTATGTGATTATTAATTATGGGTATGCATATGTTTGCTTGTTCACTCTGGATCATATATATCAATCACTAGTGACTTTGACGTATTGGAATTATCAGGTGGTTTGATCTGCAAAATTAAGCAGCTTGAAAAGCCCCTTACGTTGCAATTAATTGTTGAAATTAAGTTGTAAAAAAGGAAAAAGATTGACAGATAATTTTTGAACACTACTTAATTGCCTGCCTAGCTAAAATTCTCGTCGTCTGTCTGTCTGTCTCACCAATCGATGGTACGTAGATTTGCATGCAAGAAGTGTTTGTGGTTCAAAGCAGGTCTGCTACCTACATGAAAACAAGTAAGTTGTATGGCCGGCCAAACAAGAAGATATATATATATATATATATATATATATATATATATATATATATGGGAGAGTATTTAATGGTTACTTCAAAAATATAACCATCAATGGTTACTATCATATCAATCATTGGATTGAAAATCAATGGTACGTACATAAATAAATTCAAGGAATTAAGGAGGCAAATAAATAAATGGTACGTACATTGATTGAACAATATTAATTTACTTGGAAATCGATCGTTGTATGCACTGATCAGCTTTGGAGTAGTATATATATATATATATATATATATATATATATGCATGAATGATATGAAAGCTGAATTACTGTAATTCTCTATAGCTAGCTATATAGCTAGGTTCAACAACATCGATCTAATTAAGACAGACAGTGTTCTAGCTATATATATAGTCTTTTGTTTGTCAGAACAGATGGATGTGCAGATCTAGACGGAGTTCATGCGCGCATTGGGTACGTTACGTAGGTATACTAGCTATATACGGCCTGTATAACTTGGTAGCCTTTCAAAGGAATTGTCCCTCCTTAATTAATTTTGGGATGACCATTTGTTATTCTTAAAGCCAACCCCCCTCCCTATATGTATACATGGTTATGGCTATGGCTATGGCTATGGCTATGAGAGATCTAGTAGCTAGGTAAGTAAGTGGCAATTAACGCAACCAAATTATTACAATATGTATGTATGTATGTATGTTGAGTTGATCAGTTGGGTTGATGGTGCTCATGTTAAAATACTCACTTGTAATCCAAAAAGGAGTTTGGGTTCAACTTTAGGAGACATATATAATACTCCCTCCGTCCCTAAATTTTTCTTTTTTTTTTTCCGTTTTAAAATAATTATTTTATTTAAAAAAAATTTATGACATTATTTTTATTATTTTATTCTTATTTTTTTCTCTACTTTAATTATAAACTACATATATATGGATATTAAAATAAATTACATATTATATTAATATTAATAATTAAATAAATTATTATTTTTTTAATCTATATACTGGGTCAAACAAAATTATAATTAAAAAACGAAGGGATATATATATATATATATATATATATATATATATATATATATGCTAGGAAAAAGAGCTCAGGAGTGAAGTACCCCTCCCCTTCCCCCTCCACTAAGATCAACAAGAATGTGATTTACTACTGGGTTTTATCTTCTCGAGCACATTTTCAAAATTAGAGTTGCTATTTACACCTATAAAATTATTGAGTACACCTAATTACTAAATACACTTCCACCTAATATTTTCAACTCCTTAAAAAATTAAGTACCCCCTTCCTAATTTTCTATTATACCCTTAAGAATATTTTTCCTAAAATACTAAGTACACCCCACCCCAAACACACCTCACCTCACCTCATCCTCCTCCTTCCTCCTCCTCCTTCCTGGTACATCCCACCCCTTCCTTCCCCCCCCCCACACACCCACCGCCTTCCTCCTCCTTTCTCCCCGCCCCCTCCCCAACCTCCCTTTACTTTGATTTTTATTTTTGAACACCCCCTTTCCTCCTCCCCCCCACGCCACCTCCTTCCCCGCCACCCCACACATAGCCCCTTTCTTTTTTTTAAACAGTTTGTTCGGCATTGTGTTAGAACACCCATAGTGGTGTTCGGCACCCCTTACCGAACATCACTATGGGTGTTCGGTACCCCCTACCGAACATCACTATAGGTGTTCGGCACCCCCTACCGAACATAACTATAAGTGATCGGCACCCCCTACCGAACAGCAAAAAAAACAAAAAAAGGTATTTAGATCTAAATTTATAATGACTTTATATTTTTATTAGAGGATACATGTACTCAATAATCTTATGAGTATAAATAACAACTCTCTTTCAAAATACAATGAGGAATTCTCTTTTCTCTCTCTCTCACACACGCGCACACACACAATTTGAATCTTCCTGTTTGTTCCTTATTAAGCTTTGGGGAGTGTAAAGAGCTCCCCCCCTCCACCCCACCCCACCCCACGCCAATCCTAATTATATATATCATCATAATTAACCTGTATTAATTATTAGTATGAGTATTACTAGGGATGTGGAAAGAAGCATATCATTATCTGGAATTTCTCCCCTCAACAAAGCATATGCTACTGTTACCAGATAAGATTCCCGCCCAATCTTAACACAGTTACTTACTTACACCTGCCTTAATGTATTCATTAATTTAATTTACGTTTGGCTAATATATATATATATATATATATATATATATGATGTGGTGTTAGGCTACATTTTAAATTTTTTAGATTCATTAAGTTTTGTCACAAACACCACCTATATATACACATGTCAGTTTCAGTATCAGCAAGATATTTTTTAGTACGAAAATACTTTTGTCATTTCAAATAAAAAGTCTATTATTTTATTTAAAAAATTTTATATAAATTATTTTATTTAAAAATTTTTATATAAATTATTTTTTTAAAAAATTATGCACATAAATAAAAAACTTGGGCCGGCCTTGATTAAAATTTAAAATTAATAACTAATTCCTTTTATTATTTTAAAATGAACGAATCAAAATTATAAAACAAATAAAAAATTATTACTCCGTACTAAAAATAATATGATTATAATAATAAAATTAATTAATAATTATGCACAGCACATGGTCACCAGTAATAATAATATATAATATGAAGTTGTGAACAAATAGAGCATGCAATGCATCAAACTTTACAAGTTGGGAGGAGGTGTGTGTGAAAGGAAAATCAAGCTTTCGTAGTATGGGCTAACTGCTTTTTTGGTCAGACGTCGACATGTCCACTGACCCCACCCTCACCCCCTTCCCCTCCCCCTCCCTCTCCCCTCCAATCTATATTCAACTCTCTTTTCACGCATTATAACTTGGGACAAGGTGGTTTGATTTAGTTCGATTTGAGCCAAAATCATAAATTAAATTATTTTTTAACGATTTTATATATTTTAAATTGAACTGAATCGTGACAAATTTTAAATCGAATTGATCGATTTGATTTGGTTTTGCGGTTTAATTATTTAAATATTTAAAAAAAATTTAATATCAATAAAATATTTTTAACACAAACTAAATAATTAAAAGTCAAAAAATTAACTTTAAAATTACAATAATTCAATCAAAATGTAGGCAAACAACAATAATTTTTTTATTAAATTTAATTACTATTTACTAATTACTAAATAATATATAAATATAAATAAATAAATAGTGGCGGTTCGGTTCGGCACCAAAAACCGCAAATCGAATAGAACCGCTCAATTTATAAAATTTTTAAACCTAAATCAAACCGTCCTAACCCAAAATCGAACCGAACTAGCCGATTCGGTTCGATGGTTTGGCGGTTCGGGCTTACACCCCAAATCATAACTTGCTCACTTTTCTCTTATTGGTGGTGTGGCCGCAGACGCAGAGTTGGCCCATTTTTAATGGAGTATATATATATATATATATATATACACACAAACGCGCGATATATATTTATTGGATCAAAAACTAAAAGTTGAGATTAATTACATTAAATAACTTATCTAGCTACTTGTATTAATTGTATTTTCCAACTAATCAATATATCGATCTTAACCTTTGAATTTTAGATCCAATGAATAATAATAATAATCATCATCATCAATAGTTAGTGAGATAAAATAACTATTAAAAACTCTAGCTCTCATTATAAAAATGCATAGATAATAATGTAATGTGTTTCACTTGTATAATTATTTGGGTTAATTAGACCATTAGTCTGACTAATGTACTTTAAAACTTTTTGATATTAGTACATATACAACGTACGTAAATGCACACTAGTTATTAAAGATGGTCGTTTTGGGACGTTGATGAGCTAGATGTTGTTAGAATTTGGTCCATTAAGTTAGATTAGAGTGATCAATTAAGTTATACAAATTGAAAATTTAATTGAACTTTTTTTTTTTTAGTTAATATTTTTTAATGTGATAATTCAAAATTATTAGAACGTACTGTGCGCTCTAACCAAAACTCGATCTGGCATTTTATTTTTAGAGTGAATTGAAGATGATAATTGTGCAAACATGCATGCATGGGCATCCATAGCATTGTTTTTACTACGACAATACATGGTTTGTATCAATTCACCGGTAATTAATGTATCCTTCCTTGGATAAGAGTGCAAAGCAAAATTGGGTGTACTGTACTGTACTGTACGTACACCAGTGATGACAGAAATACGTACAACAGTGATGTGATGATATTAGTTAATTTAGTGATCAATAATTAAATCAATGAGAGGAATCCTAGCTAGCTAGCTAGCTAATTTATTTATTTATTTATTAATTTTATCCCCGGCCGGCCGGCCCAATTAATCTAGCTGTTAGATCTATATATATATATATATTCCTAGCTATTACATCGATCAGTTAATTTTTGGATCACACTGCACACACAGATTAAAGTCCACGTACGTACAATCATGCATGCCTAGCTCAAATACTTCTTCTTCTTCAAGTACTGATCAAGAATTAAAGCTTTCTAAACATTTAAGTTAATTTACTAGTGCATGCATATATGTTAGCTGTTAATTTTTGATATATGAAATGAAACAACTATATATCCTTATTGATCGAGCTTGAAGAATATATATATATATTGATCGATCATTAACTGCATATATGCATGTTTCATACCAGCTGATCTGAAACAGCTAGCTACCAAAACTCTAGCTAAGCTGCATGCATGCAAAAATCATTCCAGTAGAATTAATTATTGATATTTAAGGACTCAATCATTGAATGAATGAAAGAAATAAAGTCGTTTTGATCGATGAGCTTTATCTACAAATGTGACAATACAAAAAGTTGTCAAGATAAGTGGACTAACATTCTGCATGCATGCATGCTGTCTCCTCAAGTTGCAAGACAAGTTACTACATTAACTATCCGTTAATTCAACACTAGTTTTTGAAGCTTATATATAAAATGATGATTTCTTAATTAGAAGAAATTATTAAGACAATGTAGCTAGGATGGAATTTAAGACTAGTGGCCGGCCAATTCTAACAACATAAAAATACTCTGCTATCATTACAACATTCATACAAGCTAGGTGAACAATCCAACAAGACGAAAGCAAAGCAAAGCAAATCTAGTGCATGCATTCTAAAGAAGAAAATCTTTCAAATACTAGTCTGAAGAACACATAACTTCATTCAATTAATGCAAAAGATTTACATCAGAGCTTCCATCACACTATCAAGATCTGTCACTTCAAGGAAGCACAACACAACCAACCAACCTTGTGTACTTGTTACTCATCCTATCTAGTTGGAAACCCAACTATAAAATAAAATAAAATTTTCTTCAGCCTATGTTTGGGATGCTTAATTTAAAGTTTGAAATTGTAATTTGAAAAACAATTTGAATTTCGTAGAATTCAAATGGTTCATCTAATTCAATTCTAAAGATTGACATTGAGTAGCCAAACATATATAGTCTCACTATTTGTTGAAATATGATAGATTATTATCTCATAAAGTTATAGAGTTGTAAGAAATAGATATATAAGTTGATTCAAACCACCCTAAAATTTTTTGTGTCGATTTATCTATCCCTTAAATTATTTATAATAAAAATATTTAATTTTTAATACTAATTATTTAAGGAGCCAATTAGAGGTTTTTTTGTTTAAGAAGCGTGAGAGTTTATTAGGAAAAGAGAGTAGTGGTTATTCCAATTCCAATCCCCCGTGGGCCCATCCTAAAGGCCGTAAGTAAACGGGAGAATGAGAGAATATTGGTGTGGTAGGCCGACGTTTCCTCCACATTGACGCAATTGGTGTGTGTGTGTGTGTGTGTTTTGTCTGTTGTGTTGTGTGTGTGGCAGGCAGACTAATCAAAGAAAAAAAATACTATATTAGAGATTAGAATCCTCTTAAAATTAGAAAGAAAAAAATATATATTAGAGATTAGAGAGAGGAGAGAGAAAGAGGGTTGGAGGTAGGCACTGGCAGCCATCCACACACCAGTCCAGAGGTGAGGTGGGGTGTGGGTGTGTGTGGATTCAAAGTCTGTCTATAAGCGAAAACCACTCCCACAAATACAGACATACATCAATCACATTCACACGCACAACACCTTAGGCAGCCATAACCATAAATAAAGAATACAGAGAGCCCCTCTTTTGTTTTCATTCATTCTTTCTTTCTTTCTTTTCAGATTTGGTCCCCATTACATCATCCCCTCCCCCCGGTTTTTGACTTTGTTCCCCAGAGGCAGAGGCAGAGACAGAGAGTGTGATTGATAGATAGATTTAACAACAATAACAATAACAATAGTGAAGTAATTCTTTTAGATTCTTCATTCATAAAGAGTTAGAGGGAGCAGAGAAGCATTTTGTGTTGATGAGGAAGAATTTGGTGGGACTGATCAATTAGACACCCCCATCATCTTCCTCCTCATCAATCTCCCCATCCTCTTTTCTTCTTTACAATTTTTGTTTCCTTTTTTAAGAAAAAAAAAAAAAAAAACTTTTCTTTTTGTATATTAATAATTAATAGGTAGATAGATAAATACGTTTACCACATAATAATCATATTATTATTAATTATTAATTATTATTATTATTATATAGATATAGATAGCTGTAAGAGTTGTTGGGTTACACCTAATTTTTGGGTTCAATCCCAACTACCCTCCCTCTCCCATTTATATTCTTAGCTCAAGTTGGGCATTTTCTTTTTTTTATTATTCAAATTGTACACACCCCTCTCCCAAGAGATTTGTTTGAATATCTTTGTCCTTTATTTGCAGCTTACTTAGTATATATATTATTTTTATATATACAGAGAGAGATAGATATCTGAATACCACACCACACCCAATCTATTGATAACTCTCTCTCACTCACTCATTATCATATATTCATTCAGTGGAGGGAGATAGTTCTTCATCTCCTCTGTTAATAAAAGCAGCGCATCATTCTTCTGTTTTCCTTATCATATTCATTGGATTTGGAGGGAGTATCTGTATATGTATTATTATATGTGAGTACTCTTTTTTCAGTTTAGGCTGAGAGGACGAGGCCCACGGTTGTTGGGTTTTGGTGGGCTTCGTCTAATTGTGTTTGTATTAACCTAAGAAATCAACCCAACCCCAACCCCTATCTGTCTACAAAGATCAAATTTTTTTCCTTTCCTTTCTTTGCACCCATTTTTCAACTGGGATTAATTGTTGTTGTTTGCATATATGAGCTTCTTCTTGTTTATTAATAAATAAACATTGCTGAGATTTTCCCTCCTATTAGTTGTGATATTTGTCTTTCCCTCTCTCTCTCTCTCTCTCTCTTTGCTTCTACATTTTTAATTTACAAATAAGCAAATGCTTTTCTTGTTCATTACTTGCTTCTCCTTCATCTTCCTTTTCAACTATTCTCTCCCTCTCAAGCCACTCCCTGGCTGGACTTCTGAGACGAGATTGATCTCGTTCTGTTTCTTAAAAGATTTGTCATCATTCTTGTCTACCACTCAAGCCACTCCCTCTATCAAATCTATCAAGAACACAGTTTCAGCTAGTTTACATCTCATAATTCCTTCAAAAATGTCGCCTGCCAAGTCCAAAAGGACTCAAACTTTGAGTGTCATAGAGAATGTTGAGCTGTCGGCGATGTCAGTGTTGGATTTGCCTGAATTGGCATTGGAATGCATTCTTGAGAGGCTCCCACCAGATGGGCTTTTTAGGATGTCCTCTGTTTGTTCCGATTTAAGGGAAAGGTGTTTGAGCGATCATCTCTGGGAGAAGCACATGTCTCATAAATGGGGTAGAATTATAGGTCCTGCTGCCTACAGACAGTGGCAATGGCATATTTCCTCGAGAAATGATTCCAGTTACTTGCTCGAGAGTAGTCGCAAGAGAGGAGTGGGTAGAGGCTTGGTTGCTTACCTCTCCCGCCTCTGGCCTTTTATGTTAGTTAGATCCAATCCCCACAATCTTAATTATCATTGCAATGATAATCATACCAAGAGCATGATTTCTTCCGTAGATTCTGTTGTTGCTTTCTACCGTGCCCTTGAGACCGGCAAGTTTTGGTTTCCTGCTCAGGTCTTCAACCGCGAGGTGATTATTCCGATCGTCAATTTCTGATATCAATTGTGCTTCTCTTGAGATGGTGAGAAATGACATTAGATATTTTCCCTTTGAATTCTGTTTTTGTAGAATGGGCATGTTGGGTTTATGCTGTCATGTTATGATGCTGAGCTTAGCTATGATTCTCGTACCGATACATTCCAGGCCAGGTAATTTGATTGGTTTATTGATAGATGTCATTCAATCTTAACTGAATGCTAGCTTTTGTTTGGTTCTCTTATAATGATTTTAAGTTGATATTTTCTTAAATTTCATGGGTTTTATGATCTAGTATAATAAGAAAGTCATGGAAAAAAGTAGTGGAGTAAGGTTATTAAGGTTTTTAATTGGCACAGATATCCACCACATGGAAGGAGAGCCGTTGCAATAGAGAGTGGGGTAACATGGGATAGGCTGAGGGCAGCTCCTGTTGATACTTGCCCACATGATCTTCATGTTTCTGACTGCTTGAATGACTTGCGTCCCAAAGATCACATTGAGATTCAATGGAGAAGGAACAAAGAATTCCCTTACGGTTTGTTCCCTTTTTAACTCTAAAATATTTCTTGATTCGTATTAAGCCTGTTTGGATAATCACCAGGTTCTTAATTGTTTGTATTTCTCTTCTTTTCTTTTGTTATTCATTTTATTTCCTTGATTTGGAATGGTGGGGTGGGAGGCTTAGTGGAAGAAGATTCCTATAATCTCTTCAATGTGATGGAAGAATAAGTAACGCCGTGTCAAACATACATGATGACTGTCTTTTTTAATCTTTTGTTATAAAGATAATCTGTTAGCTGGCTCTATTTGACTTGTTTTGTGGAACCCCCATTTTTTCTTTTGGCGTGTGTGGTGTGTTTCTTAATTAAATGGAATCCAAATCAATAGTGCTTTCAAATTAGACCATCCATACCTCAATCTTAATCTCCCTAAATTGAGGATGGCTGCTGGTCACAGGACTCACTCCAGTTAGGTAGAAAGTTGTTTTCTTTGATTACTCAAGTGAGTCCTCTTTCTTGAAATTTCCTTATAAAAAAAAAAAAAAAAAAGTAGAGATAGAAACAGATTCTTATGGGTTTATCTAATTAGTAATCTGTTCTGTTTCAACTGCAGGTTGGTGGTATGGTATTGTAGGGCACTTGGAAACATGTGATGGGAATGAGAATTACTGCCGTTGCCATGAAAGTGGTAAGTTTATTTTATCTCCCCTAGGCCATAGATATATAATTTTCTTAAGATATATAACAAACTATTTCCTGCTCGATCGCACGAAAACAAAATTGTTCACACTTGTTGAGGGCCAGAAAGGTTGAATTGGATCCTCACCACAGTAATTATCCTCCTAAAAATTGTGCTGTCAGTAGGGTCCATGATATGCTTTTGATACATATAGTGATCTCATAATTGAACAGTTGATGCTTCGTTATCTAATTGGGCATCCATTCATTTGCCCAAGTTAACATCTTTCAAAAATGTGGTTGTGATTACTGTAAACCTTATTATGGTTCAGCCCTCGACTCAAGTCTGCGTTGGTCCATTTTCTTGACTAACATCATTCATTATGATAGGTCACGGCCATATTATTGGTCCCCTAGACAAAGCCTTTAATAATGTTTTAGTTGCTAGGAACAGTGCCATGAATTATGTTCAGTGGCATTGGCATTGGCATATAGAATGCCAGCCAGGCTGAAAGAGACTAATGTTCCTCCCCCTTTCTGCCTCTGTTTTGTTGCTGTAATGGCTCTGCAATCATTGTTTGTGTTTCATTCTTATTTCTTTATTCTACTCCCTACTCAATTTCAATTGTTCTTTAGGTTTTCTTTTCTATCCCACTTTTCCCTTTTTTTTTTTTTTTTTTTTTTTCTTTCTTTCTTTTGTTTTTCATTCTTTCTTTTTCTTCTTCCCTTTTTTACTTTTTTGACACTCAAAGTACCGTTGTCCCGTTGAGCTGCTATCAGAACAATCACATGTTCTCAAAGACCTTGCCATTAGAGATGATCTTCTATGCTTTATGAATGTTTATTTCTAAGGATTATGGAAGGAAAAAAAGTAAAAAAAAAAAAAAAAAGTAAAAAGAAAAAAACTTTATGGTCAATCTATATGCATATTATACAAGTTTGTGTTGATGTTTTTTTATTTATGGTGGCAGACACGGTGGTGCTAGAGTTCAACCAGTACACTCCTGGTTCTCGATGGAGACATACAACCATCGACAGGAAAGACCATCGGGAAGAAGGAAATGAGGCCGATGGATTTTATGGTGGAATTAGAAAACTTTATCGCAATGATGAGATATCCATGTGGAAACAATTTTGGCCAGCTGAAGTCTTGGAATAGGCTCTCAAATAGATAGCTTACAACAGCAACACGATAGCAATTGCAAATAGATGCTAGGGTTCTCCCCTGAATGATTTTAGTAGATTTCAATTGCACGAATGCAGAGGCGTTTCTTACTTCTTTCTCCTGTTCATTTTTATAGAAAGGATTGTACGGCCATATGAAAGTTGCCTCTCGTTGAACAGAAAATTCCATGTATCATAATCAACCCAATTATGTAGATCTTCAACGACACATTTATGAGCTCTGGTTGCTCAAATAACAGAAATATACAAAAGAAGAGGAGGAACTCTGTTACAGCAATTAGCAACTTATGTATGCAAACTAGAATGATATTAGGCTTGCTCGAAATTTTACTTGTTTCCTTATCCTTCTCTCAGTGAATGTTGATTGTTGAAGCTGAACGTGATAAACATGTTAAATGTTAAAAGGGTATGTTCCAGACATAATTTGGGTCAGTTTTCTTTCACAAGCAGCTCTAGGTCCATCTTGAATGTCCTTGATTATAGCAGATCGATTGAATATCCGCTCAAAGGCAACTAGCAAAGCTTGATCGAGAATGGTGGGTTTAATTTGCAGAAAGTGACTAACGGATGGTTGCTGCTGCTAGTTGGACAGCTGCATAACATTTACCAATTCTTCAGACTAACATCTTAATATGTAAAAGCTGGGTTTCATTCCCCCGTGAAGATTAATAAATAGAGCAGTTTGAATCTTCATTAGTTGAAAATTGCAATACAGACATGGAAAATATAATAAATTGCAATCCGGAGGGAAATATTTTATCCTCCCGCGTTCATGTAGAATTTAGTTCAAATATGGGTGCATGATTTTGTATTCTCCTCCATACACCTTGTCCTTCTCATGTCCCTTAGCTCGAGCCCCCTAAACTTGAAGCTTAATCTCTTGAAGTAGTTACTTGGCTTCCTCATTGCTGCTGATGCTGCACTTTGATTGTTATTTTTCCCAAAAGATACATACTTGAGTAAATTACTCTTCATTTTCTCCATCTTTGTTACTGTATTAAATCCAACTTCATTCTCACTTGCGTTCTTGTCCCCCGCTTGCTCTTCTTCCGAACAGTAATATCTTGGTCTCTGTAAGATCTTTTTTGGCTTGCCTCAGTTACTGATAATGATCTCTTATGCCCCTTGATGGTTTGACTTCTAACCCATCTTGCATCTGCGGATCCATTTACCTCCATCATTTCATGCGAGTTTGGTCTCCCAATTAGTTGCATTTGTGTATCTCTTAGGGAATACGCTTGCTTGTGTTGGTTTTCTTCTTGGTTCCAACCCGCTGAGCCATTGAAGCACAGTATAGTCGTGGTCCTAAATGGAGAATGTGAACGAGCACGTCTATGTATACTTTTCCTACCCCTTGTTTCGTCACTAACCTTCTCCAAAGCAACCGTGAATGGATCAAAGTTATCGTTCCACGCTGAACAACAACCAAATGGGATTTTTAGTACCGAGCTAGGAGACTTGGGTGACATAGGAATCGAGCCTTGGCTGTCAGTACCATGCTGAAGTCTTGGTGGGACCTTTAAAGGCAAAACTTGGCCATTGGAGAAAAGTTCATCTGCAAAGGCCATGGTGGAAAAAGAGTTTGCTCGCTGGAATTGTTTATGCTTTTGTTGTTGCTGACTCTCATCATCCAGGGCGCACTCACGCTCCCAACCATTAGCAGATCTCTGGCTTGTCTCAAACTCAAAATCGTCATCACCAATCATTCCCATGGGGTTAGTTAGTGTACTGTAAGATCGCAGGTTATTTGGACTGGTTGGTGCACTCAGATAAGAAGGATCATGAATTTGAGATATCAACTCCATGTTTGCTTTATATTCTAAGAAAGAAAAAGAAGCCAACTTGTATTACAAAAGATGGGTGGCTCTGCAAATGCAATGATTGTGTGTGATTCATTTTTCTTTGTTTATGTTATTCTCTACTCAACCAACTTGCTTTTTCAATTTTTCTTTAGGTTTTCATTTTATTCCCCCTTTTTTTTTGGACTCAAAGTAGCATCATCTGGTTGAGCTGCTATATTCAGAACAAGTGAACATAACTACATATTATCGAAGATCATGTTATTAGAACAATTCTTTGGCTCTTCACTTATGTACCAATTCTTTGGCTCTTGGAACAACTACGTACATATTCTCGATAGTTGCTGCTGCATAACATCTACCAATTCTTTAGCTCTTCAGACTACATAACATCTAAAGCTAGTTTTCAATCTCCCATGAAGATTAAATAACAAAGAAATTTGAATTTGCAGAAGCTGAAAATTGCATTACAGACGTGGAAAAAAGAAAGAGCAAAATAAAATTGAAAAACATGGGATGGGATATACCAGCCGGACGGAGGGAATTAATTAAATATGAGTAAATTAATTAAGAAAGATCATTAATTTTACCCTACCCTCCCTCGTTCGTTCATGTAAAATCAAATGAGCTAGTTCAAATATGGGTGGGACTTCCTGGAGCATAACCTAAACAAAGAGGCAGTTTTGGATTGTATTTTACCAAAGCCGTGATTTTTGACTCTCCTGCAGACACTTTCTTCTTCGTCTCAATGCCCCCCTTAAACTTGAAGCTCAACCTCTTGAAGTAATTACTTGCAGGCTTCCTCATTGTTGCTGCTGCTGCACTTGCACTTTGATTGTTTTCTTTCCCAAAAGATGTGTACTTTAGTAGAATACTCTTCACTTTTTGCATCTTTGTTTCTGTATTGAATCCTACTTCAATCTCACCAACATTTTTTATTACAACAGGCCCTTGGTGCCCCACTCTCCCTCTTTTTCCGAACAGTGATGTCTTGGCCTTGGTTAGACCTTTTGGGCTTGCCCCAATAACTGATGACCATCTCTTATGCCCCCCCATGGTTTGACTTCTAACCCATCTGGCATACGCTGATCCCTTGGCCTCCACCATCTCATTTGTGTTTGGTACTCCAATTTGTCGCGTTTGTTGGTCTTGGTTCCACCTCGCTGAGCCATCATCATCTATAGGACGAGGTGTTGTCCTGAATGGTGAATGAGAACGAGCCCGTCTATGTATACTTTTCCTACCCCTCGTCTCGTCACTAACATTCTCCAAAGCAACCATGAATGGATCAAAGTTATCGTTCCACGTGGAACGACGACCAAACGGGATTCTTAGTACTGAGTTTGGAGACTTTGGTGATGAAGGAACTGAGGCTTGGCTGTGATCAGAAGTAGTATTCTGAAGTCTTGGTGGGAGCTTTAAAGGCAAGACTTGGCCATTAGAGAAAAGTTCATCTGCAAAGGCCATGATGGAGAATGAGTTTGCTCGCTGGAATTGGTTATGCTTATATTGTTGCTGCTGCCTCTGATCATCATCATCATCATCGGGGCATTCAAATGTTGGACTTGATACGCACTTGCAACCATTAGCATTAATTCTCCGGCTGGTCTCAAACTCAAAATCATCATCAGATTCATTAAAACCATACGAGGAGACATCGCCAATCCTTGCCATGGGGCTAGTTGGGGCACTGTAAAACAGAAGGTTATCTGGACTAGTTGGTGCACTCAGGGGATCATGAGATATCAACTCCATGTTTAAATGCTTGCTAGCTAGCTTGAAATTCTGAGAAAGAAACACTAGTGTCAATTGAGTAAATTAGAAAATAAAGAAAAGTGATGGGATTGAGTGCAAACCAATTTGCTCCTGAATTTAAGGCCCCTCGATCGATCGATCATCAAGTCACATGTATGAATTAATTTATGATCCCCCCTTTACTTCTAAACTAATATTCAAAGACACAAATCCTTGTTTGTGTCCCTCACTCACTATATACGATATGTTAAGAGCATTCAATTCATTCAAAGACACAAAGTTAGATATGTTTGGCCACCAATTATTTATTTATTTATGTCATAAAATGGCTTTATATAAGTACTATATTTTATTATATATGCCTCTGTTCACGGATTTTTGCTTAATTTGTACCCCTACAATACATGACCAAGTGTTTGTCTTTTCTAAACTTTAGTATTTAATATTCATATTCTTATAACTCCAGCATATAGTAGTGCGCCAAGATACTTTGCCTTGTACTTTAGCCCTTTCCGGATAACCTGCCTGTTTACATTTTGGCTTCTTTATTTACCCCGTGGAATTCTAGGGGTCTAATGGTGTAACGACCCGAATCTGAAGCCCGGTGGAATTTTAGGGGTCTAATGGTGTAACGACCCGAATCCGAAGTCCGATCTGACCCGAATCCGAAGTCCGATCTGCCACGCATAGCCCACGCACTGGCCACTAACCATTTGGGTCAACTAACCTACCACAAGCCACTCAAAAGTCCACAAACCACTCAAAAGTCCATGGATAGGTTGGTGCCCAGTGGTAGTGTGTGGCCACTTATAAGACACACACAAGTCTCACATCTACCCGATGTGGGATATCACAATTTCCCACTTGAATCCCGCCACTTGAATCCCGATGTGGGATATCACAATCTCCCCCACTTAAATCCCGCAGCCTGGTCCGCCACATTTACCCGATGTGGGATATCACAATCTCCACCACCCCGATGTGGGATATCACAATCTCCCCCACTTGAACTCAAAAGTCCATGGATAGGTTGGTGCCCAGTGATATTGTGTGGCCACTTATAAGGCACACACAAGTCCCACATCTACCCGATGTGGGATATCACAATCCCCCCACTTGAATCACGCATCTACCCGATGTGGTATATCACAATCTCCCCCACTTGAATCCCGCAGCCCACATCTACCCGATGTGGGTGATGATGTGAGTACCTACTACTAGCAAGTGTACTAGTCTCAAGTAATAGAGTGGAAGTGTAAGGGCTTGTCGTACCCAAGGGACTGGAACAAAATCAGATTTTGGTATTCTAAACTTTAATCTAGAGAGTGAAAGAAATTTGTTGTGAATTTATCTAAAACAATTAAATTAAAGAAAGCGAGTAAATAACAGTTTTAAAGACTTCAATGAGAGAAAAGCGCTAGGGTTTAGGTTCACCAATTCACTTCAGGGTAACAATCAACAATTTTGGGTTCCGATCAATTGCTATTATGTGACAACGGAATTTCCTAATTCAATCAATATTCTCTCTCGAGCAATATCAATCCTATTATTTTCTAGCAACCTACGTATCTCTAGGTAGATTTAGTTAGAAAATAATGCATTAGGTTTTATGAAATTCTCTTAGCTTTCGAGACGATCTATAGCTAATTGCGTGTATCAACCCATCTATCTCTAGCATGAATTTAGATCCACGGTATTAATTCCTACGATCTATCATATGAAATCTCCTCTCGGTCTCATCCACATGATTGAAAACAATTAAAAGATGGCCAAGTCTTTCAAAGCATTAAGCACAATAATTAAAACTCACACAATGATGCAATCGATCGTCACCCTAATCGAATCAAAATTATTCTTTCATGAATTGGCTACCCCTTATCCTAGCTGTATGAATTTAGTTCATAATAAAATAAACAAAACTCATAATCATAAACAAAAGATTCGTAAGATTAAGCATGGGAAGAATAATAATAATATAAGTCAAGAAATTGATACTTGAATCCAAAATTACAAACTTCGTTCTTCGTTGTTCTCCTGTTTAATTCTCTATTGACGGCTCTAAAAACTGTTAAACCCCCCTTAACCTAATCACATATGAGTCCTTTTATACAAGGAAAAAACTTCCAAGGAAAAAGAAAACTAAACTCTAAAAATTCGGATAAAACGCGTGCCAGAAAACGACGCCGCGCTAAGTCTTCAGTTCCAGCGCTAATGTTTCTAGAATGTCGCACTTCACTGCAGCGCTAAGGTGCAGTGCGCTAGGGCGCAGAGCGCTATGACTTCAGTTTTAGCGCGGCAGCTTCTGGAAAATTTGAACACAACTTTGTCGCAGCACTAAGGCGCTGCTCCCAAAAATTTTAGAAATTCCTCACAGACCCCTGAAGTCTTGAAAAATAGATCCAAAAGCCTCCAAATTGCATATAAGTCTCCATAATTCCCTGGAACTTCAAAATAACACTAGAACAAAACATTAGATCACAAAAACCTCGAGAATTAGCAAAATCTAAGCCCGAATAATATCCAATAAATGAGTAAAATACTCACTTATCAAATACCCCCCAAACTTAGACTTTTACTCGTCCTCGAGTAAAACAAGAAAACAACTAAATACAAAAACTAAAATATTTACAAGATATATATATATATATATATATATATTTCTCTTCACAAGTCGAGGCAAGGCATGGCACTACACAATGCCTCAGAGTAAGAACAATAACACTATGCAGATAACAATACACTCCACAAATCTAAAGTCTCGCTCAATACTCATCAATCTTACTCAGAATCTGTGTGTGTGTGTGTATACCATTTCTCAACAATTTCATTACTTGAAATCCATTATAGGGCCAAGTACTCTAATCATTCCCTCAAATGTCACAAGTACCAACCTTTGCACACAAGTATATAGTTTAAAGTATTTTCATGAAACATAAAAATAAGTAAGTACTCCTATCTATTACTACAAATAAAAGTAGCAATACCGAACTCTTTTTCTCCCTTTTTTTTTGTTTTTTTTTGAGATAATTGCAATTGTGGACTGTGCAATGTCTAGCTCCCTTAAGCTTTCTAATTAACCCCTGTAACGAGTGTTAGACTAATGACTCTCAAACCAAATGGCTTTAAGGCACTAGGTGTAAAGACACCCCAACGAGCTTACTAACTCGAGTTAAAAAGGCTACGAAGCTAAATGAAGTCTTCACAAAGAAGCTTTTTTTTTTCCGTTCGGATTACTTAAACTCTGTTTAGGCCTAACTTCAAGGAGTACAAACAGTTTAAAAATTTCATGAATACTCTACTATTTCGAAAACCACAAGTCCAAGGGAATGAAATGTGTACTATAGAACCCTATAAAGTCATTCAAATCTTTCAATACGTTGATTCATGGTGTAAAGTGCTCAAGGGGTGGAGATTCAAAGTTCAATCGATTCTACCAAGCTCAACATTTTAGACAAGCGCAACTTGCATTGCTACCCACAATTGTCAATACAAACAAATTTATCATCATTGGCAGAGGTAACCATGCCTAAACACGACTCGCATAATTTTTCTCTTTTTTTTTTTTAAATAAACAGGCAAAACATGCTACTATCTAACAGAATAGGCATAACTTTTCCCAAAGTCCCACCCCCAAACTTAATGAAACACATTGCCCTAATGTGAAGCAGAAAAAAAATAAAAATAGGGGGAAAGAAGACATCCCTGAAAGAGTCAGTTGTGGTCCATGTCATGTGGCGG
Organism: Platycodon grandiflorus; assembly: GCA_016624345.1. Classification (NCBI taxonomy): domain Eukaryota; kingdom Viridiplantae; phylum Streptophyta; class Magnoliopsida; order Asterales; family Campanulaceae; genus Platycodon; species Platycodon grandiflorus. The sequence goes on along the minus strand of CM028366.1, from coordinate 49,032,487 downwards.
CGATGAAAGGGCTGGCGGCCACGAAGGGATGAGGTCAGGGCTCATACCGGAGCGAGAAGCCATGTCCCGCATCATTAGCATCACCCCATCCTGAAAGTACTCGGACCGATTCTGTATAGAACGGATCGACCGCTGACAATCCTCAACGGTGATTTGGAGCTGAGAGACCCATGTTGTGAGTTCTTCCATAGGAGTTTCTCCACTGGACTCGGCCGTAGGGTCATCGTCAAAAGGCATTCCACCCTCAACACCCATATGCGGATCGGCTTCCTGGCGGTCGGCACGACGGCGAGCACGGGCCGCACCTCGTTGAACAGTGGCCCTCGTAATCATGGATTTAGCGGGCTGAATCTCCAAGTCACTACTCCAAACTACATTAGCTGCCCGACAGAGCTCAGTAATCAGGGTCGGGAAACAAAAGCCCGAAGTGCGTGTCCGACGAATCACACCATTCAATTGCGCATGGATAAGACTTCCAACATTCACAGGGTGTTCCTGAATTATTGTGTAAATCAGAACAGCTCTATCCCAAGTAACCTCGGACGTATGCCCAGATGGCATTAAACGTGCAGAGACGAATTTGTGAGTACCTACTACTAGCAAGTGTACTAGTCTCAAGTAATAGAGTGGAAGTATGAGGGGTTGTCGTACCCAAGGGACTGGAACAAAATCAGATTTTGGTATTCTAAACTTTAATCTAGAGAGTGAAAGAAATTTGTTGTGAATTTATCTAAAACAATTAAATTAAAGAAAGCGAGTAAATAACAGTTTTAAAGACTTCAATGAGAGAAAAGCGCTAGGGTTTAGGTTCACCAATTCACTTTAGGGTAACAATCAATGATTTTGGGTTCCGATCAATTGCTATTGTGTGACAACGGAATTTTCTAATTCAATCAATATTCTCTCTCGAGCAATATCAATCCTATTATTTTCTAGCAACCTACGTATCTCTAGGTAGATTTAGTTAGAAAACAATGCATTAGGTTTTATGAAATTCTCTTAGCTTTCGAGATGATCTATAGCTAATTGCGTGTATCAACTCATCTATCTCTAGCATGAATTTAGACCCACGGTATTAATTCCTACGATCCATCATATGAAATCTCCTCTCGGTCTCATCCACATGATTGAAAACAATTAAAAGGTGGCCAGTCTTTCAAAGCATTAAGCACAATAATTAAAACTCACACAATGATGCAATCGATCGTCACCCTAATCGAATCAAAATTATTCTTTCATGAATTGGCTACCCCTTACCCTAGCTGTATGAATTTAGTTCATAATAAAATTAAAAAAAAAAACCATAATCATAAACAAAAGATTCGTAAGATTAAGCATGGGAAGAAGAAGAATAATAATAATAAGAGTCAAGAAATTGATACTTGAATCCAAAATTACAAACTTCGTTCTTCGTTGTTCTCCTGTTTAATTCTCTATTGAAGGCTCTAAAAACTGTTAAACCCCCCTTAACCTAATCACATATGAGTCCTTTTATACAAGGGAAAAACTTCCAAGGAAAAAGAAAACTAAACTCTAAAAATTCGAATAAAACGCGTGCCAGAAAATGACGCCGCCCTAAGGCGTTTGGCGCTAAGGCGCTTGGCTCTAAGTCTTCAGTTCCAGCGCTAATGTTTCTGGAATGTCGCACTTCACTGCAACGCTAAGGCGCAGGGCGCTAGGGCGCAGAGCGCTATGACTTCAGTTCTAGCGCGGCAGCTTCTGAAAAATTTGAACACAACTTCGTCGCAGCGCTAAGGCGCTGCTCCCAAAAGTTTTAGAAATTCCTCACAGACCCCTGAAGTCTTGAAAAATAGATCCAAAAGCCTCCAGATTGCATATAAGTCTCCATAATTCCCTGGAACTTTAAAATAACACTAGAACAAAACATTAGATCACAAAAACCTCAAGAATTAGCAAAATCTAAGCCCGAATAATATCCAATAAATGAGTAAAATACTCACTTATCAGTGGGATATCACAATCTCCCCCACTTGAATCCCGCAGCCTGGTCCGCCACATTTACCCGATGTGGGATATCACAATCTCTCTCACTTGAATCTCTACCTGATGTGGGATATCACAATCTCCCCCACTTGAATCCCGCATCTACCCGATGTGGGATATCACAATCTCCCCCACTTGAATCCCGCAGCCCGCATCTACCCGATGTGGGATATCACAATCTCCCCCACTTGAATCCCGCAGCCTGGTCTGCCACATTTACCCGATGTGGGATATCACAATCTCCCCCACTTGAATCCTGAAACCTGGTCGGAGAATACATCGAGTATCACAATCTCCCCCACTTGAATCCCGAAGCCTGCCTGGTCCGCCACATCTACCCGATGTGGTCTTCCCCTCTTGAATCCCATATCTACCCGATGTGGGATATCACAATCTCCCCCACTTGAATCCCAAAGCCTAGTCGGAGAATCCCAAAGCCTGGTCCGCTACATCTATCCGATGTGGGATATCACAATCTACCCTACTTAAATCCTGAAACCTGGTCCGCCACGTATGGCCCACGCACTGGCCCACTAAGCACCTGGGTCAACTGGCCCACCACAAGCCACCCAAAAGTCCATGGATAGGTTGGTGCCCAGTAGTAGTGGGTACCACTTATAACGCACACACAAGTCCCACATCTACCTGATGTGGGATATCACAATTGGACTGGAACCATATCTCAATCTCAATTGAAAAACTAGAAAATCCTATGCCAATACAAAGATCTCAACTCCTAAAGCTCTAGCTTCAGTTATACTAGTTGTAGAGTCGTAATAGGAATTGAAAGCTTGAAAGGCTAAAGGCAAGTCCAATCGTAGTCCTTGCCCCATAGGGATCAAATTCAAAATTTAACCCCCATGGATCACTATTTACAAGGTATCAAATTATCATCTCTAACAATAGGTATCAAATTCTTGGTATTAAATTTAAAATGGGCACGGATGCATCAGAACTTAAATACAGTGGCCCAAAGTATAATTTTAAAGTTTCAGTGGTTGGATTGCAATTTTGTGAAAAGTTCGGTGGCCCGGATGTACCTTTTGCCTATAGAAAATAAAAAAGTGTTGAGAAAAAAAAAACCCAACATTCTAGCCGTTGTAAAAAAAACGACCATTAAATAATCACAAGCATTCTAGTCAGATCTTCAATAGTCATTGAAACATTGAAAATGAGATGGAAATTGAAGGAGACAAGGTCATGTGGGCGGGGCCCACGATGTCTTCAACAACAAATTCCTCCACCGACGCGTGTCTTTGTTGGTGAGGTCCTTTACATGATAGTAATTTTGCTACCTCTCTTAAGATTAAGATAAAATTTGATACCCTTTATTTTTACTAATGAAGATACTAGAACCTTCAATAGGTATCAAAATTTATATTTGACCCTCCTTGTTAGACTTGGCCTAGAGGGAGGACCAAATAGAAGCCCAAAGAATATTTATAAGATGAGTAATGCTACCTCGACAGAATCATCTACAAATTTTATTTAGGTAAAACACATTACTGAGCCACGGTACTTTTCAAAAAGTTGCAATTCAGCCACTGAAAGCTTAATATTGTTAATTTGCTAACTATACATTAGTTATGCTACAAATTAACTTTTTATTTTTTTATTTTTTTTATAGACGTTAGTTCAACCGTTAAACTAACGTAAAACACTAATTTTACCTCTTTCTTCATATTGATCTTCTCTAATAAAAAAATTTAAAAATAATCCTAACCCAAAAACCTTTCGCCTAATCCAAATCACACATTTGTACATGATTAAAACGTCTATGATAAATAGAATTGACGAGGGTATTGTTATTTGAGATGAATATAGCAACAACCAATAAACAATTAAAATAGAAATATAGTGGATATGTACAACATTAGATATTGAAATTGAAATTATTATACGAAATAAATAGACTTGGTGTTACTCCCTTCGTTTCATAATATTTGACGTTTGAGAAGTTAATTTTTTTTCCAAAATATTTGGCGTTTCACTATTATCTAGGATTTTTTACCATTTGTTACCAGATTTACCCTTATTTACAGCTATACATTGAATGCATTATTCAATGTATGACCTTCAACATTCCACAACAAATACAAAAATGCCATAGAACAATTCGTCACATCGTCCCCTGGCAGCCCTCTATGGCTCGTCTTTTGCACCATTCGGAACGGGATGAAGGGCAATTTGGGGACAACCTTGCCCTCGATCAAGCTGTTCAAGAATCCAAAGACGTCGAAGAGGACAACGATGACGACAACGAGGACAACGGCGACTCCGCAGCCGGATTTGAATTTGAAGATGGAGAGGTCGCGGTTCTTTCAAGCTAGATTCGTCCCGATCGATTTTCTTGGTCTTGGATTTCTTGGATTCGACGGGAGTCCGGTGATCAATTTTAATGGATTTGAGTTTCTTGGAGGCTTTGTCAATGGTGGATTTGAGGGATTTGTAGGAGGAGGTAGGGGAGAGAGAGAGAGTGAGAGAGTGTTAGGTTGAGAATGTATAAAAACTTGATTTATTCTGTCCTTACAGTGTCCTTCACGTGGAACGGAGAGGCCGAAAAAGAAAAGAGTGGAGAGGCACTAATTACAGACAATTAGTTTAATTATGGGTAATATAGTATTTTTCACATGTTTTAATTACAGTTAAATATTATGAAACAGAGGGAGTAATAACTCAAGCTCACCAAATAAATAATTGAGCATTGCTATTAACACCACTATTTCCTCTTAATACACCCATTTACTTAATACACCCACCCCACTAATTTTACACCAACAAAATTTCTAAATACACCACCCAACATTTCCTATTTTACCCCTCTCACTTATCTCATTATTTCTTTCCCAATACACCCACCATATATCATCACACCCCACCCTATTACTCAATACACCACCCAATTCAAACCCAATTTCAATTTCAAACATCTTCCTACACCGTTGTTAACATCCTCCAGAAATAAACACAACACCAACAACACCATTGACAACCCAGCTTTGTGCAAGGAAGAAGGAAGCCAAGAAGAAAGAAGAAGAATAAGCTTCACCTTGATTTCACGAAGTAGAAGAGGACCAAATTCAAACAATGAAGAAAGCCCTAGGTATGAAATTCTTCTACTTTTTAAGTTCAAACGATTTCAATTTGTATGCTGGGTTTTAATTTGTGTTATAAGTCCTAACTGATCGAAGGGAATTCGGGCCTGGTTCTTCGAACAAAAATGAGCTGTTCGGGACTGGTCCTCGGAACACGGCAGTGGTGTTCGGGGGGTAACTCCCGGACACCACAGCAGTGTTCCTAGGATCAATCCGAACACCGCAGTGGTGTTCCATAAGTCAGACCGAACACACGCCCTGTGTTCCTTCAGTTGGCCCGAACAGTGCTGATGTGTTCCACTGTATAGATCGAACACTGCAGCAGTGTTCCACTTAATAGACCGAACACCACTTCAGTGTTCTGGAATCTTTCCCGAACACTACTGAGGTGTTCTATTGGTGCTTCCCGAACAGTGTGTGGATGATCTTCATACCTTCCCAATTTCCTCTACATGTTATATTCTTCAACCTCTCCGATATATATTGTGATTATTGCGTTAAATTAGCAAATGTCTACGAAAGAAGAAGACCCACCGCTTCAAACAAGAGAAAGAGCTCGCGTGAACAACAACCGCCCGAGGATCCCCACACGTCTCACCGAACAACAACACTCTCTGTACACATGACCGACTATAGTTTTGAAAGAGATGCCGGTTTTGGAGATAATAGAGAGGAAAATGTTGGAGATGTAGGAGAAGAAAATGTTAGGGAGGATTTGGCGACGAGACATATACTCTATTTCTGGTGGTCCGTTAATCCATCTCTACCGACTACGTATGAGTCGCACGTAGCACGGTTGATATGGCGGGGGAGAGAGAGAGCTTCTCAAGTGCAATAACCATACCGAGAAATTAGTTCGGTGGAGTTGTCGCGAGATGTATGTCACCCTTTGTGGTTGGACGTTGTCAAAGCGTCTACGTTGTTTCGATTAAGGCGAACCTCTTACTTTGAAGTTGACAAAGTATTGGTCGGTGCATTTGTGGAACGGCACCCCGAGACCAATAGCTTCCATCTACCCTTTGGCGAAATGACAATCACATTGGATGATGTATTTTGCCTTACCGGTCTTCCGATCACGGGGACTCCAGCTTTATCAAGACGGAGTAGTACACCAAAGATCTACTTTTGATGTTGAGCGGTGGTTGGGAGTTTCATACGAAGCCATAGAAGGAATGCGCGGTGCGAGGGATCATCTGTTAGGCTAGAGTGGCTTAGGGAGAGGTTTAGTGAAGATGCTATGTCAGATGATCCAGAAAGGCGCGCCTTCTAAGCTAGGGCGTATTTATTGTACACCTTAGGTTGTACAATTTTTGCTGATAAGAGTGGCACTCGGGTAAATACTTCTTACCTGGAGTTCTTGGTTGAGCTTGATAGTGTTCATACATATGCATGGGGAGCTGCCACTCTTGCTTATCTGTATAGACAGCTAGGGCTAGCGTCTAGGATTACAACCAAACAAATGGCTAGATATTCCACGTTGTTGGAGGTAAGAAGTTCATATTTTTACTTATTTTCAATATGTTGTGTTAAATATTTATTAGATTATGAACTGATTATTGTGTCTTCTTATTGCATTTCACGTAGGCATGGATATTTGAATGATTCCCAGTGTTTAGGCCTCCACATAACGTGCAGTACAGTGAGGAAAATCCTCTTGCAAAGAGGTGGCTACCAAAGGGTGGACAAGGAACTTCTATCGAAAGATTAATGTCGGTGCGTGAGGTTCTTGACTCCATGAAACCCAATGAAGTGAGTATTAATCTGTTTTTATATACGTGAAAATCTCGTGTCAAATATACATGTTGTAATTTTTTGTTTTTAAATTGGTACAGTTATTTGGAAGCCATATACCGAGACGGTGAGACAACATTTTCCGTTCCACGATCTCGTATTACCATGGATGCATCTCGAAACACCATTGTGGAGCCATATCATCCCGATCGAGTCGAGACAGTTTGGATATGTACGACAATTCCATACGTCCCTATTGCTCCGGTGTCCCCGGGAAACCCAACAGATCGCGGCGATATGGGGGTACTTGTCAAGTACTTTGTACAATGGGATAGTCATGTGTTATCGACGAGAGACTTGGTCGACTCCGCCCGACCAGGACAGTGTGACCCTTCATATCTTGAATGGTATTACACACATTCACATCCCATCGTTCAAGACCCCGACCGTCGGTCCGCCTACGTCAACACGCGATCGCTCCGCTAGATGCTTGGGACATTGTCGATCGCACGGGGTTTAATGCAACCGATGGTGCAACGATTGAGAGCCGGAGACCGATCTATCTCCGGGAAGAGTTTGAGTCGGTGATCCTACGAGCATATGATGCATTAGGAGGTCCGGATGATGAGGGACCACATCGGGCAGACCTTCGCAACTGCGTCTAGTCGTAGGAGGAGAAGTGTTAGTTGAAGTTGACTATTGTATTATGTATTTCAATTTGGATATTGTTGTATTTAAAGACGATGTTATTGTATTATGCACATTGGTAGTCATGTGTTACTATTATTTCTTTTGATGGTATGCATTTTGTATTAACTCAGAATTACTTATAAGTTAAATGACATAAAAGCAAAATATTGATTTACAACACAAATTGATTCACAATTTGATTTACAATACATGTTGATTTATAAAAGTAATGAACATAGTGATTTACAACTGAAGCTAATCTAAAGAGATAGTCGCAGCGCTTCGACCGATGCGCCGGTTCCCACACCGTCACTATACAAATTAAGTCGGTCGCCAATCCAATTTTTCGGCCATTGCACATTGAAGTCGGTATGTATTCCATTTATCTACAACTGGTGGTAATGGACTCCTCTCGCGCAAGAACACCTACAAAATATACTACATATCAATATCATGGATATATATAACATAAATAACATCAGATAATATCCTTGATATGGTGTGTACCTGAATATAATGATCATTATTCACAAATCCAATACATATCATCCGTGGATCACTTGGGATTGGGGTTCTTAAGGGCAAATACGTCATCGAATTTGTAAATCCAAACACACGCGCAACATTGAAAGCCGATGCGACCAAATGACCCATTTCGGCAAACAAAACCGGTGTTCCTTAGGTCTTGGCTCCTTGTAGTAGTCTAGAATCTGCAACACTTCTTCAACGCGACCATGTTCAATGAACACATTGTTGTCTAACTCTTGGTTGGTAGTCAACTCGTGAAGAAGTGCTCCTCTAATCCTACCCCACGATTCCTTTGTGAAGCCAAGTTGGTCTGCTATGGCACGGAATCCACAATGACCATCACTTTTAACATTTTTTGTCTCTACAATCCAATTGTGCAAATGGGATGGTAGTTGTTGGATAAAACCACTCGTAGTCGCGATTCGAGTCCTTTTGGACAACCTATTGAAAAAGATGTATCAATCCATAAATATTTCGTTAGCGTATAACCAGGTTTTTTCTATCTTAAAAAGGTTATAAAAAGAAAAATACATGTTTCTTCTTTGGCTTAAGTGCCGGTGTCGAGCGAGGGTAAGAGGTTGTTTAATGGACGGACCAACCTCGTATGCAATCTCTTCGCATGGTGAACACTATCTTCTATGGATCGGACATACTCAAACTTACTCGGATCCCGTTTGGTTGACTTGTCTTTTTAGTCTTTACGGACTTAGGACGACCACGAGTCAACACTTTCGTTTTCAACGGGATGAGTAAGTGATGTCGTTGGAGGTTGATTTATTTCGATCAATCTCTTTAAGATTAACAACCTCTCGGTCTCGGTGCTTGTTCCCACTTGGACGATAGCTCAACAATTTCTTGTTTAAATCGGCGCCCATTTCTTCGACAATTCCAGGATCTTCTACCTTTGGAGGTATGATATCTAATTTTCTCCAAAAGCGTCAACCTTATCAAGTGGAATTGGCATGTCCGATCTCTTATATTCGTCAATCTCATGACCACAAGGCAGCCCGCATCTCTTTCTCGGTATACACCCACACGGCAGGGTCTACACCATGTTCACCAATAGCGCTCAATTCATCATAGATCAAGTTCAATCCATGCATCGAAACCATCCTCGCAGCTCTCTAAATACAATTGATTTGTATTTATCTTTGGACAACATTTTTGCTCTTCTCAAAAGACTGTTTGATTCTTTGTGTGTGAAGTCTCAATGAGGGTGTGAATCGTCGCCAACAAGTCTCAAAGTTACCCTGGCTCGAGCCAAGTTGTCTTTTCAACAATGCATGTTGACTCTCCACCCGAAATACAAGTTACAACCTTATTAAGTATATATCTAACAAAATATATAAAACAATCAAATATACGCCGATATTAAAATGATAGATACCTATTTGTTGTGGTATTGTCAAAATGCATGACTGTATCCGTCCATAACGACACAAATCTTTCCTTGTATGGCATCAACCATTGCTCCATGACATATTTAACGGCTAGTGGATAATCTTTGAAGTCCGACTGGAGTCTTTGTAGCAAGGCATCATAATTTGCCGCAGTATCTGCGAGAACCAACGTATTCCATTGCATAGAAAAACAATCCCATTTATCCTTCACACGGAATAATTTTTTGCAATTTGCCAAAATATTCTTGTTAATGTGCCACCGACAAAGGAAATGTCTCGAGTCGGGAAATGTTTTCGAATTGCATTCATTAGACCAAGTTCTCGTCCGTAACAATCACGTGGGGTAGAGAGAATTGGTCCATCAATCCTTTTAAGGCTGTCGGCGCCACGTATAGTTCTCTTCCGCTCAAACTCCAAATACGCGGCGGCAATATGAAATGTCATTTGCGTCGAGGTGACACCAACAATTTCCAACAAAGGTAACTTGTACTGTTTGTCTTGTATGTACAATCCATAAATAGGACTCTCGGAAAACATCGCAATAAATCAACGCTCGTTGGGTGAGCGAAGAAAATATTCTTGACAACGTCGGTCTTCTCACAGCGAATGTGATGATATAAATATCCATGCTCATTCAACTTGAACATAAGCTGCTGCATTTGAGATCGACCCTGACGCTCTACAACTCTATTTTGCAACCGAGCATTGTAGATAGTCCTTATTGTGGACTTATTATCTACAAAAATTTTTTTTAACCCAAACAAAATGTCCTTGGGTTTACTATTTGTGTGAGACAAATTAATGACAAAGTCTTTCTCCTTGGGCGATAATCGACCAACATATGAGTGGCCCTCCAAATAGTGCAGCTTGGATGATTGTGGACACCACATTGAACATCCAATGCCCAAGGTCCATCACCGATATTTGTCTACCCTCAACCGAAATGGACAACCACACTTCTTCGTTCCAGTTTCTCTTTTCCTCTTTGATTTGCTCACAACGTCCTTTTCCATGGTAGCTTCTTCGGTATTTACTTCAGAGAACTTTCCAGGCTTCTTGAATTCCCGGTAATTCCCACTACGTTCACATGCCAAAACTAACCGAGCTCTTTTTTTACACGACCCACTATCGGATCTGATAATTACAATCACCATCCCGTGTTCCTTTCCCGTCACACGCACCCAATCAAACAATGCATCACGAGATGTAAACATTTCATACGTCGTGAAAACATTGGTGTAATCCATAACGATATCTTGAACCGGTTCAATCTCCTTAACAACCGGCGCAACACTACCCTCAGTAGACAACGTGTTTGAATCCTGTTTACAACAAAACAAAAATTTCAACAAAACATAACCTGAAAAGTTTCTGTTCGGTAAGGAATTAAGGAACACCATAGTGGTGTTCGGGAAAGATGCTGGAACAACTGGGTGGTGTTCGGGACAAGCTGTAGAACACCATAGAGGTGTTCGGGAACCACCTAACGAACATCACTGTGGTGTTCGGGATTAACTCAAGAACATCACAGTGGTGTTCGGGCGATGCGATGGAACATACTAAGTATGTTCGGTAGGTGGTCACCGAACACCACTGTGGTGTTCCATAGACCAGTCCCGAACACAAACGACGCCCAGTATGTCCGAAATTTCAAAAAAAAAATGGATTGAAAACTTGATAACGGTAGAGAATACTTACATCAATGGTGCGCTTTACTTCTTTAGTATCCATGTCGATTTTGTTGCAATGTGCTTGCTTTACGTCGTTCGTGGGTAATGAGAGTTTGATATGAGATGGTAAGTTAAAGTTGTAGTTGAGTTTGGAAGTATGGATGTTGTGAGTTTGGCTTTGGATGATAAACTGGGTTTGAAGTTCTTGAGTTTTTGAGAGTGTTTGGCTTGATCTCTTTCCTGGGTTTGAAGTTTGAGTTCTAAGCCTATAATACGTTATAGCCGCTTGTTATGGTGGGGGGTGTATTGATGAATTAGTTGGTGGTGTATTTAGAAGTTTAGGTGGTGGTGTTTTGGTGGTGTATTTAGAAGTTTGGGTGGTGTTTTAATATTTAGGGTGGTGTATTTAGTAAAAGAAGGGTATTTATGTCTAATAATATAATGATATTTTTGTAATTAAATCGAGGGGGTGTATTAAGAGGATTGGGTGGTGTTAATAGCAATCATCTAAATAATTTTGGGAATCATAAGAAGACAATCCAGCCTTAGCCTTAGCCTTAGCCTTAGCCTTAAAACCGGTAGGAGTAGACAAGTTTAAAATTTGGGGCAGCATAATATCATATCATAAGGGGTCGTTTGGTATCCAGATAAATAGTCGGATAACACTAATTTATCCATATCCAATGTTTGGTAGCACTTTCTCGTCAAAGATAAAAATATCGATTTGGCGGATAACCCTCTTATCCGAGAATAAATAATACCTGTCCCCCTATTATAATTTAATCCCATAACAAAAGCACGAGACTACTTTCTCTTTCCTAATTGCCCTCTCACCTACAACTAATGAAACCTAATCTTTTGCTTCATTTTCACAATTTCTACGGCTTCTCGTTGATCGACGAAGGCTAGCTCTCCCTTCGATTTTGGGCACTTCTCTAGGCCATATGAAGGTAGGTCTTCTTCTCAAACTTTAAGATCTCAACTACGAAATACTTGGTGATCAAGTTTGGGGTTTGAAATCTAGGGTTTGAAATTTGATTTGGGGCTTTGAACGGTGGTGTACCAAGGAAGTATGAAAGATGGTGTGCTAAGGAAGTGAAGAAGAAAGAAGCTCGAAACGTGGCGAACTCTTTCGACTCTTCATCAATCGAATTCTAGTCCGTCTTCCTACTAGTGATTGCGAAAAAGAAAGTTCGGTGTGGGACTCGAATGAGGGAGAAGAAAGACGCCAAGCGAGATAGAGCCGGATAAAGAAATTCTCGATCATTCATAAGGATTATTCACGGGATCAAAATTGGAAGAGATTCTCACATCAATGGAGTTCCATTAAGAGAGAGACCAAGAGAATTCTTATAGCAGATTAGTGCGGAGAGTGATTCCTTGATGAAGAGAGAATTCTGGGAGACTAATGCATGTGGGGCCTTTATTATCATTAAGATCAATTACATTCTTTTTTTTCTTGGTTTCGAAGATCCATGTGATAACCCATATGATATAAGTACTTGTGATAAATCACACCATCTTCTTGGTCGATTCTATAGAACAAATGACAAAGTGGTTTTGGAGCAAAGAACACAAGTAAAATTAATTAAAGGGTGTTGCTATTCCCACCCCCAAAATTACTTAGCCTACCCACTTACTAAGTTTACCCCCTTTATATTCTATACCTCCTATATTACTAAGTATACCCCCTTATTTTCCTATTTTACCCCTTAAGCTTAAACCCCCAAAATTTTAATTTACTAAGTATACCCCACCTACATCTACCCATCTCCTCCCAAAACATCGATCAAAACATTCTCTTCTTTCCCAACAACAGAGAACTCCATTTCTTCACTTTCTTCTTTCCTCAAACACTTTCTTTCTTCTTTCTTAGTTACCTTCTTCCACAATCTCCTTCTCGCTACCTACTTCAACAAATTCAAGCCCTTCAAGCTACATTTCAAAGTTCAAAATGGAACCATTCGGTAAGTGTTTCATTTAAATTTTGGCTTTGGTTGCATTTTGGTTAGATTTTGGTTGCATTTTGTTTTTGTTTTTGTGAACACGCATTTTTTTAATTTTTGTTGCATTTTTTACCAATTTGATGAATTTTTTGCAATTTCACGGGAAGCGTAATGTATGTGCGGCGGCCCTTACCGCACACACAGCGTGCGGCCGGTCCACCGCACATACTGCAGTGCGTGCGGTGGGGTTGCCGCACACATATGATGTTGTGCGCTAGGTATTGGCCACGAAGCATTGCGTGCGGTACATGGGTGCCGCACAGTCGTGTCTTAGTGCGGTGATGTGTACCGCACGGGCGGGACTCGTGCGGCGAGTCATGCCGCAGAAGGTTTACCGTGCGGGTGCCGCACGGAACCATTTTTTTAAAATCACTTCTTCAACCTTCAAGCACATCAACTATTTGATGAATGTATGTAAGCTTATTACTTCCTCATTATTATTTCCTTGTTCTTACATTACTTTGGCTTGAATGAATGCGAAAGGACATATATGCGCGGGGTTACGGCTTCCGCTAGGGCACGAATCCCAACCCCGAAAATGAGCGGAACGTATACGGGGCTAGTTAGAGGGGGTGGTGATGAGGGGTCGGTTATTCTGGGCGGGTAATTTGGGGGTGGTTATTATTCGGGGCGGTTATTCAGGGCCGGTCTTCGGGTACTTCGGGAGCCGGTTATTCGGGGCCGGTTATGATGAAAGAAGGAAGATGTTGATCATGAAGGGCGGTGATGGTGCTATGGTGGTGACACTTTGCTGACGAGGAGGCCCCATTTCAGTGGGCAGTTGATGGTTCACGCTGTTACGTACAACACATGTAGCTAGGTATGTGTGGAATGGGATAAAACGACCAGGTGCTAAAGATGCAAAATCACACATCTAAGTTGTTGAGTTGGTCGGTTGCAAATCCGAACAGTGGAGTAGGTGGTGGAATATTGTCTGAGGTGCGGACTATATACGTGCCTAGGTGTTCTTATAAGGAGTCATCGAAAGCCTTGGTTCTTGCTTTTGTTGAACGATGGCATCGGAGACGAACACCTTCCATTTACCATTTGGTGAGATGACAATCACCTTGGATGACGTGTTTTGTCTTACCGGTCTTCCAATCAAGGAGGCACATTGTTTATACACGGACGTTGGGATATACTATTGAGGAGCTTCTGAGATTTTCCATTTGGAAAATCTTTGAGGTGATTCGGGGCACCCATGGTAGGAGAGGCTGCTCTTTCAAGTTAGAGTGGCTTCGTGGTAGGTTCGAAGATGAAGCTACAAGTGATAATGATGCTATGCGGACTAGTCTTTGCTAAGGCATATTTATTGTACATATTCGGTGCACCATTTTTGGGGACAAGAGTGGGAATCGAGTTCTGGTTCCTATATGGAATTTTTGGAGAATGTCGATAAGATACCAAAGTATGCATGGGAGGCTATGACCCTTGCCTATTTATATCGACAATTGGGCATGGCATCTCGTCGATCATGTCGACGAGATGACGGGATATACAACGCTATTGGAGGTAATAAATTTATTTGATTTATACTTAAAATGATATATATTTTTAGTTGTTAATAGGGGGCCGGTTATATAATATTGTCTTGCATTATTTTGTTTGTTGCGAGGCTTGGATATATGAGAGATTTCCATGTTTCCAACCTCCACATAACATTGAGTACGGCGTCAGAGCCACTCGCTCGGAAGTGGCAACCATTATCCGGGGCGCGGACATAATGTCTGCAGTGTAGAGAAAGACTTGATGTCCTAACAGTAGATGAAGTGAGTTTAATTGCACTATTATAACTTTCATATTATGCGATCGACCTATTAATGCTATATTAGCGTGTTAATGGTTATAACTTTTACGTGTTTATTGTATGTAGGTGAATTGGACTCGTGATTCGCGATGGTACGCCGGTCCCATCCATTTCACCGGATCTCTTATTACCATGGATGCTTATCTGCCGGTGTTGTGGAGCCATACAATCCGGATCGAGTGCTTAGGCAATTCGGTTACGTCCAGACGATTCCTTTCCTCCGATTGCACTTGGTCTTGGTTTACGGGACAACAAAAACATTTCAAGGCTAATGCAACAAGTCCCATATTATCGTCAATGGCGTAACCATTGCTCCATTACATAGTTCACCGAGCATTGAATCCTTGAATAGAGATTGTAGTCTTTTAAGTCCCTCTTCAAATTGTCTCGATCCTTGAAATCACTAATACATTCCAATGGAGATTAAACGCATCCCATTTATTTTTCGGCCTAGCAATTTCTTGCAATTCGCCAAGACATTCCTATTTATATGCCATCTACAAAGAAAATGGCTCGACGTGGGAACGTTTTCTCAATTGCATTCATTAAAGCCTTTTCCCTGTCGGTCAAAATAACAGTGGGCAAGGAAGATTCGTGCATTAGTGATTTCAAAATTGACAAGGCCCACGTATAGTTCTCTTCCCGCTCGAACTCCAAAATTGCGGCAATCGAAATGTGATACGTGTAGATGTCACACCAACAATCTCCAACAATGGTAACTTGTACTGTTTGTCTTATACGTGCAATCCATGAAGATGACTTTCGGAAAACATCTCATCAAGTCAATGCTCTTTGGGTGAGCCCAAAAAGATTCTTCACAATGTTGGTCGATTCGCGGCGTGTATCGTAGAAGGTATAACCATGCTCCTTCAACTTGAAGATAAGTTGTTGCATTTCGAGATCGACCATCACGCTCCTTAACTCTATTCTTTGTCGAGCATTGTATATTGTCTTTATTGTTGACTTATTTCCCTCAAATCTTTGTTTCAGCCCAAATAAGATGTCCTTGGGCTTAGTATTGCCCTTGGAAAAATCAACAACAAAGGTCTCCTCAGTTTCTTCAATCGACCTATATATGAATGACCCTCCATGTGATCGCGGTTGGATGATTGTGTTTGCCACATTCAACCACTAATGCCCATTCATCAATCGAGACTTGCTTCCCTCTCAAACGGAATGGGCAACCACACTTTTTACTTCGGTTTCTCTCTTCCTTTTCCCCTTACCTACCACATCATCAACATTTTCAACTTTTTCTTCATTACCAATTCGTAATGATGAAGACCCAATCTTGACCTTTTCTTTATAAACACCACTACGTTCACAAATCAATAACGTGAGGTCGTTTCTTACGGCACCACTGTCAGACCTACCAATGATAATCACCATGCCATGCTCCGGCCTCTAGCTTGAACCCATTCAATCAATTTATCCCAGAAATAAAAGATTCTGAGTTGTGAACACATACGTGAAGTCAACATCAAGTGCTTACGGGGCCGGTGCATGTTCATGCAACAATCTCTTCATTATTCGGACCCTTCACACTTGGCTCCGTAGTTAACGTATTTGAATCTGTTAAACATTACGAAAAAATTAAAAAAAAAGTGAACCTCATGTGCGGCATGACCTGCTGCACTCATAGAGTGTGCGGCAAGACCTGTTGCACACTCTATAAGTGTGCGGCGGCCCATACCGCGCCCTACATAGAGTGTGCGGCGGGTTCGGTCGCACACTCTATACATTGTGCGGTCTGGCCTGTCGCACACGACGGGTTAGCAGCTCGGTTTTTGAAATTTTTTGCATTTTTAACCTAAACTAAACGGTAAAATGAGTATAAAAGAGTTGTAGTACTTACACAATTCATCTCTTCCACTTCCTTGTGCTCCTTTTCATCAATGTGGATCGATTCATTGCTAGGGTTTGAGGGTTTGGAATCCATTTTAGTGGTAGAGTTTTTGAATTTTGTTAAGTTGTTAAGAATGAGGATGGTGAAGAAGGGGTGAGAGTAATAGGAGATGGGGTATACTTAGTATTTTTAGGTTTCTAAAATTCGGTAGGGGGTCAACTTAGTAATGAATTTATTTTAAGGGTAAATAAGTCTTTTTATATTGTGGCAATTTTGTAATATTCGGGTAAACTCGGCAAAAGGGGGTTGGAATAGCAATTCCCTTAATTAAATCAAGTCATTTCTATCCTAAACCAATTTGAGGGTATTTTTGAAAAATTGATGTAATACTTGGCTATCAATCATCTTATCTGTTAGATTTTATCTTTGGTCTACCAAACGCCGAATAATTATATCCAAGATAAAATAATTATGGATAAAATAATCTACTATTTTCAATACTAATTAGTGTTATCTTTGGGTGGTGTTTTAATATTTAGGGTGGTATATTTAGTAAAGAAGGGTATTTATGTCTAATAATATAATAATATTTTTGTAATTAAATCGAGGGTGTATTAAGAGGATTGGGTGGTGTTAATAGCAATCCTCTAAATAATTTTGGGAATCATAAGAAGACAATCCCCCCCCGCCTTAGCCTTAGCCTTAGCCTTAGCCTTAAAACCAGTAGGAGTAGACAAGTTTAAAATTTGGGGGCAGCATTATTAATATCATATCATAAACATAAATAAATGTCCCGCTCAATTTTCAACCTCAACCTCAACTCTCCGATGGGAATGTAAATGTTTATGGAATCAGTCCCAATTGATCATTAAAACATCCAATGCCAATGCCGAATATCATCTTCGCCAATTTCAGACCCATCTTTCTCTGCTTTTCAAAACCTACCCCCATATTCATTTTTGCTACTACTCATAGGTGTTTCTGTTCTACTACAAGTACGTCTTCCCCAGATTCCAAGACTAACAAACCTTACCCTAACCCTAACCCCAACCCCAACCCCAAGAAAGAAGAAGAAGATTCAATTCTTCCCAAAAAGAAACCTCCAAAGAAGAAGAATACTACTAGTTGTAGTGCTGCAAAAATTAAACAACTATTAGTTAGGTCAAAGGATTCCGATGCGGTTCAGATGAAGCTCAATTGGTTGTCCTCTCTCAATAATAATAATGATTATAATCACCCCTCCGACGACGATGACCATGACCATGTTTCTCATCCAACCAATAATGCTTCCTCCGCCTCCCAATGGGTTATTGGCATTGACCCTGATGTTTCTGGTGCTTTGGCCCTCTTGAAACCCCTTGATTCCGGTTTTTCCCCTCAGGTAAACAAATCTATCTACCTTCATATGTGCAGTTTATAATTTGAACAAGTTTAGGAAATGCCAACAATTGCCCTGACACCTTGTTATGCATCTATTAACAGAAAAAAAACATTTACATTATAAACACTCTTCAATGCATTCTCAACATTATCTTGTGTAGAAAAATATGTATATTCTTAGCAAGCGCCCAGGAATACTAGGTTGCCTGAGCCATATTTTCATTGCTTAAAATTATACAAGTATATAATCAAATGTCAATTGAAGAAATGGGCAAATTGATGCTGATAACTCTGACCCTGACTTTTGACTTGTAGCTGTGTAGGGCATTACTCTGTGCAAACTCGTAAAGACATATGCATAAGCTTGTTTGTATTCATGCTCTCAAATGTTGCGTTAGCATTGATGCTTGTGGAAATTAACATTCTTAGCAATTGGGACAGAATGGTTCTTTTGTGTGGTCTAACTAATTAAATTTTTTTTTTTAGTGGTGAATATGCACTTTGTTCTTAAACATCGATGGGAAAAACATTGAAAAGGAAGGGGTTGATTTTGAACTCTTGTTTTATATCCATTGTGTATACCTTGTGGAAATATATCTCAAAGTAAGTGAAGCTGCATTAGGTACATGCGATTGATGGCAAGAGTTGGTAGACATTAGACAAAGTTTTTACATGAATCATCTCCATGATTTTTTACAATGAACATCATCAACAAGCAACATATAACTATTACTTAGAGAAATTTTTGAACCATAATGGCAAGAAAGTTAAGAGGGGGCCTAGTATTAGAATATTCGAACTTAACAGTTGATAAAGAGAAACTCGGAGGCTTCTCAATAAAAAAATTGAATACTGTACCTTGTACATGCAAAATAGGAGGTTAACGAGAAAAATGATCAAGAAAGAAGTATGATGACTTATACCCGTAAGATAATTAATCAAATGGTAACAAGGAGAAATCTCAAGTGAGGTGACTCATCCAAAGATATGTGTGTCACACTAACATCAAGAGAATCAGCAGAAGGGATACTAGAACTGAGCTCAGAATAACATGCACACTTGAAGCTCGACTGCATTAATATCAACAACCAAAAGTGGAGATAACGTGTTTTAAACTTCAAATGGTCGTGATGGTGCATTCACTGCAGATGTAGACAAGCAGGCACGTTAATAGTGCTCTGAAGTGATGGGTTAGTTTTTTTCTTTTTTTTTTTTGATGGTTAAGGAATAGGTGGATGAGCATTGCCTCGAACATCTAAAGCATGATTTTCTAGTTATCAGCTTAAGGTGTCGTTCTATGTTTTATTCCATAGTTCACATATTTGCGTGATTAATAAAACCTTATCTCGCAGTGCAATCAACTTTGCAGGTGTTACTGGACAAACAAACTTCATCCGACTTTGGAAGACCATGCCAAAGCCCAATGGTTGTGTACTGTCAAACAAGTCCTTTTGGTCTATTGAAAAGTGTCCTTGCTTAGATTAGGATTAGCATTATTATTTATTTGGTTGTTTTATTAGTTAGGAATATTTTATTATTTCATTAGTTGTTTTCCTAGTCCTAGTAATATTAGGAGAATAGTCTTATCCTAGACATATGGTTGTAATGCTTCAACGTTATTCACAATTGATTATTGAATAGATTTGAGTTTGAGCTATTTGTGTGTGTTTCTTTCTCTCTCTTCTTCTTTCTGCTCTTTCTCAGCTCCTTATCTTTTATATTCGCTTCTGCCAACACAGGTTTTTGATTCTCCTCACTTGAAAGTACTGGTAGGCAAAAGAACCAGACGGAGATTAGACCCAAAGGCTATAATTCAGTTGCTTCAGAGTTTTGATGCTCCAAATGGTATTTCAGTTTCTGGCACTTTTGACTTGTTTTAGCATTTTCTTTCCTTTTTATGTCTGGTTCACTACGTTACATGCTAATCCACCTTCTCGTGATTTTGCTGGATCTACGTTACTATCATAAAGAGAGAAGCCTTTCACTTCTCGTTCCTCCTACCTTGTGTATGAAAGCAACTGCTAGTTTTTCAAAATGAACGGCTTGTCATATCACATGGGTTGAGTTGGAGATGCATGCCAAATTTTTCCTCCAGACTGTAGCCACCTAATCAAGCTATGCTTTTACAATTGCCTCCACGTGCTGAAGCTTTAACTCATTATAGAATTTCTCCTGTTAGAAGTAACAAATACAACCTTATCCTTTTTCTGCTCCGTACAGTTTCTGCCTGCTAAATCAAGAACAACTATTTAATACTACTCCCTCTGTCAACAATGAGTGTCCTTTTTGGTTCTTCATGGAAATTAAGGAAGTTGACTTCTAAGCAATTTTAGTAGCACATGTACATTGTTACCCTTAGTGTCCACTTTAGAAAATTGCAAGTCATTGGAACATTTAGCTGGCAAAGGTGAATTACTAACGTTATTAGAAAATGGACACTAATTTTAGGACAATTTTTTTTCAAAAAGGGCACTCATATTGGGATGGAGGGAATATCTATCTATTTAAAAAAACAATAAATAAAACAAAAGTATACAGTAATAAGTATGCACATGCTTTCCATATGCTGAAATTTACTTGAAGAAATTATATGCAATTGATTCCCAGTTACCAGTGTGTTTGCGTCTATGTTTTGACTGGTGCAGTCCCCAATGATAAAACTATCTGACAACTATTGAATCACAACTGTGTTAAGTGTCGGCAATTGGCATGCATAAGAGGTTGGGGTGGAGTCGGGGTTGAGGGGTTGGTTCAATAGCTGTTGACCTTAATATCAAATGTTTATATATTGTATAATTCAGGGTGGAAAAGTACAAGTCGGAATGTTAACTTGATAACATGTATCTGAGCTGGATTATTCGCACTTGATGGCTATGTCATAGCAATAAAGAGATTTAAATGTTTCTCATATAAGAATTTGGATCCCGAATGCTCACTTGTTATTATTGTTTTATTCATATTATATTGTAGCCTTCTTGAAAAGGTAGATGTCAACATCTTTTCCGTTCCCCTTTCTTTTATCTGTGTACTTCCCACTTCGGATCATTAACTGATTCCTCCTTCATCACATGTGCTAATTGATTTTGATATGATTATTAATGTTTTTCCTAAATTTGCTATTTGAAATCTTTGACTACAGGTACCATTGCTTATCTAGAACAATCACGTCCATATCCAGGAGATGGGAAACTGGTTAGTAAATATGTATTAAATTCCTACCAATGGAATAAATACCACTAGTATTCCCTTGCAAGAACATTTGTTATTTTTAAGTTATTTTTCTTTGTTGTTATAGTGACTTTTGGACCTATATTTGTTGCCTCTCCCATAGTTTTATTTTTCCTTATCTGAATGTTTTGTTTCTGTCTCTGGAACCATGTTCGTAAGGATCTGCTGTCAATTTACATTGTTTTATTCCTTCTCCCTTTTTTCATGCCTCTCTTATGGCTTGCATTCTTTTACACCTCTTCTATAGTTTGCTATTTTGGGCATATATAAAGTCAATTACCCTAAAGTCCTAAGCCATGCTATACAAAACTGGTATAGAACAGCAATGTAGTTCTATAAGTTAAGAAAGGTTTACAATTGCTTCCATCAGGCCCAAGGCTCATCTTGTAATGAGAAAGACCAATACATCTCCATGACGTACCACTATGCTATCTGGACTCAGGTATGAGTCTTGGGTGTGGGCAGGAACGGATCTACACTAATGCAAGGCTGTGCAGTTGCACGATCTCAGATTTTGTGACCAAGTATTGATCTATATATCAGAAAAAATATAAAATAAACTCTACGAGCATCATGAGATATAAATATTTGTAGCTTAGCTGGTGAAAAACAGAGCTTAGATATCTGAGGTCACAGGTTATAATGGTGCTCTTATTATGTTTTAGTCTCCGGGTGTTTTCCCTGTTCTTTTCCCTCTCCAATTTGATGATCGGTTTCATGAGGTTTAAAAATGAGCCCAATAATGGCCCATTATCTCTAAATATCATTAACACTTGAGTAGCTATTAGCATTTCTGCTATCGGGTAATTGGCCAACTTTATTTTTATTTATTTGATCTCTAATTTAATTTCTAAGCTTCCAATTTTGAGCTTTTCCTTGTGATAAATACTCACCATACAGCCAAAAATCCAAGGAATTCAGTTGTCCTTAAATTATATTAAGATTATAATAAGTGGACACTTATTATGGTTTTGTTTCTTCAGTTATCTTTTACTTTTTCATACCAATTTATTTAGCCATTTAATGAGTTCTAAATGCACCCAATCCCTATGGCGGCCCATTCTATCCAAACATCATTGACACAGCAGTTTTTCTTATGGAAATATATTTTTCGGTCGGGTGACTTTATTTATTTAATCAATGTTTTGATTCTAATGTTCTTATTTCCAGTTCTCCAATAGGATAAATAGTCACCCTTCAACCAAGAATTCAACGAATTCATAGGTACTTATATGTGACCAGAAAGCATGGGTTATTATAATAACTTTTCCCTTAATTACATTGCACTACCTGGAAGTAAAAGCTAGATCCATCATTAGGTGTGGCTTCATGTCTACGTGTTGAAACATCTAAGCGTCCAACTCAATGACGTGTGGATATGACAATAAATCTTTTAGTTACTTCTCAAGATAAACTTCATATGAGATACAATGTTTGAAATAGTCACTTTACTTGAATTTCACCCATTCTTTATGCTATAATTGATTTGGTGGATAAGCTTTCTACTAATATGTCTAATTAGAAGCATCCAACCATATCCCATACCCTTATCCTGGTTTGAAGCGTGGGACATGGATACATGACACCTTTGATTAGTTGGGTATCATAGTTTACCATTCTTTCATAAGACAAAACTGAGATGCGCTATATTAACCCCTAAGAGGTGGCCCAGTGGTAGAACCGGGGCTTTACAAAGTGTGAGGTCTCAGGTTCGACCCTTTCCATACCCTCTTAAGACAAAAAAAAGGATGTGATATATTACATAATTTTGTTCTGATGGTTGGTTTCTTCGTTTCTTTTTGAATGTATTGCTCTTGCTGCCAAAGAATCAGGTGTTTTCTTGAAATTTCGACAGTTTTCTTAGATTGAAAATAAGAGCTTTAACTAACACATAAATGTGTTCAAAGAAGCCCTTAATGTCTAGATAGTGTCCATCTATGCAGCTGCCAAACATTCGTCACATTCTATTTGTAACAATGATTTTTTCTTTTTTGACATAAGATACTCGACTTTGTTTTCTTGTAAAAGGATGACCCAGTGCACAAGACTACAGCATTGTGGGGTCTTAGAAGTGTCTAATGTGTGTAACCTTACCCAAACATGTTGAGAGGCGGTTTTGTAGTTGAAATGTATAGTGGAGC
Source organism: Platycodon grandiflorus (assembly GCA_016624345.1). NCBI lineage: Eukaryota > Viridiplantae > Streptophyta > Magnoliopsida > Asterales > Campanulaceae > Platycodon > Platycodon grandiflorus. The sequence continues at coordinate 49,008,961 of CM028366.1, read as the reverse complement.
ATGTAAAGTTGCATGAAGGAGCTTGTATTTTTTATTTTCTTGATAAAACATGTTATGATTATTATTTATTTGCAATGAAGGGATGGTGGAGTGGAGGTTTTAACTACGGGCTATGGATTGGGGTTCTAGTTGCCTTGGGGTTTTCTGTGATCCCGGTGCCATCTTTACTATGGAAAAATCAGTTTAAACTCTCTGGAAATGGCTCAAGTAAGGTGCGTATGTTTCAAAATTCAGCATGAGCTTGTTTAACCATTGATAATTTGTTGCTGTTCTATTTCAGAAATATTATCTGAGAAAACTGGAAAATTTGCACCAAGAAGAAAATCTGCTCAGTAGAATTTCTATTCAGTAGTCTACTTTTTAGAGAATATGAGCACTACTTGGAGTTTATTCTGTTAATTTTAGTGCCATAAACAGAAAAATAGCTTTCTCAATATAATTAGTGTTCGAGAAATCTGCAAGCCTTGAGGAGTAGGAACAGTTTTACGGCCTTAATGGTATTGCGTATTCTTGTTTTTGACTCCCGTTTACATCTCTTGAACCATGTTGGCTGCTGGAGCTTATTGCAGTGGATGTGGCCTTTATACTCCTTTCATGATTTCAATGCTGATAAATGGGGAATAGATAGATAGATCACCTTACAATGATATTTGTGAAACATAAATATCATGTTGAAATCTGCATCTATACATGGTCAAATATAGGTGAAATCGTAATATTCATTTTTTCCCTTGTAGAAATATCCAGTTTTTACAGGAAGAGTCTTGATTTTTATGCACTGGGTACTGCTTTCATGATTTCAATACTTATAAATGGGAATGGAATGAAATGATCACCTTACGATAGATATGAAACATAAATATCATATTTCTGAAGTTTTAACATTGTTAGTGAAATCATAATATTCATTTTTCCCTGTAGAAATTTCCAGATGTTTGCTTGACTTTCCAACAGTCCACGTTACCAGCAAACTCTAAGCACTCGGTGTGGGATTAGTTAGCGATTTCTTTTTGTAAATGAACTTATGGACTCTTCCTTTTCTTACCACTTACATTTTTGAGCTGGATATGATTGATTAAAATGATCTCCGAAATGTGGAAGATTCATGTATCTGAATTGGAAGCTCTTAATTTATTCTCTGGTAATGACTGAAGATAAAGCTGCTCATCTTTGACTAGATAGATTTATTACTTCTTCAACAAAAAGAATGTAACATCTATTTCCCCTAAACCCTCTGTATTTCAAGTGCTTTCCTAGAGAAAATTTCATCTTCTGACAGAAAATTATATATGAGTAATCCGTTTGCATATTTAGTATGTATCAACACACCCTTATTGAACTTTTAGATATGTATCCCTGTGGCATAAGATTTGGAGTTAGGGAGATCTGACCTGGACAATTATCCACGCCAATTTTTGATCTGAGTCAATGGAATAAACACTCGAAATTTTGATTGATCTTCCTTTTGCATCAGATAAAGCCTTGATAAGAGTTTTGCATCCTTTTCAAATTAATACTCCCTCCGTCCCTAAATTATTGTCTTTCTTTCCTTTTTCGTCCGTCCCAAAATAATTGTCTTGTTTGAAACTTTCCTTTTTAGAACATCACTTTTACTATTTTACCCTTACTTTTTCTTCCTACTTTAATTATGGGCCATATACACATGGGCATTAAAGGAAACAACACACTTTTTCAATACTATTCCAATATTAATAATCAAGTCAATTGAGTTTTCTTAATCCGTGTGCCGGGTCAACCTGCACAATAATTTAGGGACGGAGGGAGTATTATTCATTAGGTTTTAGGAGATGAAGATAGAGAATCCTTGCCTGTATGATTTGCCCTCCTGTACACTTCGTTTGCTCTTCTGTTTTCTCTCCAGATAAGTCAATATGGGACTCATGCCATACCCTTTGATGACTGAGCACTCATGTTACAAGTTCAGTTGTGTTCCTACCTGTCAATAGTTATAGGGCTGCCAGACAATGCTTTTCTTATGCATTGGCATGTGTTACCTTATTATCTTTGGATATAACTTAACAAATGGTATTACCTTTTCATTAGTTGTCCCATAATCTTTTCTTATGCTAATAGAATCTTATATATAAAAAACATAAAACAAGAATGCACAGTATGTTGGACCGTGAAAGGCACAACCGGCACACTCATAGACACATTTATGTTTAAAGATCCAATCAAATATCATTCTCTTTTTGCATTATCGAAAGTTCTGCGTTCCATATTGTATCTATTGTGGAAGCTCTGTCCTGAATTTGATAGTAGTCTCTGCTTTCCCATTTCATCAATATCATAGCTGATGCATTATGTTCTGCATTTGATGCAGAGAGTTCCAAAAAAATTATTCAATTTATAGATCTGATCTGCTGGAGTTTACAACATTCTCCTTTAATTTCTTAAGATGTTGGCAGGATGATAGCAGGGAGGCTGCTTGCACGCTATTTCCATCAATAAGTTCCCAGTTGACGCGGAAAAAAGATCACGGTAATGTTCTTTTTTGATAACATATATCTTCTTTTCATTTAGAAAATGGTAAAAAGCTCGAGCGGTGGACTTTGAAATATCAGGTCTAGTTGCAGCAACAAATGCATATGTAACTTTAGCCATGATCATAGTTGAGTTAGTATAATTTTGTTTATGTTATGCTCTCTGTCAAACATCCATTGTCAGGTCTTATGTTCCAGATTATCTGGTTCTTGCAGGTCGAGCCGAGGCTCTACTCATTGCTGCTTATGGTAAAGGCCTGAAATTGAGTTCCGATTCTTCACTTGTCTCAGAAGAATTGATGCCTTCAAATTTGAACAGCTAGAGAGAGAATTTTTTTTTTAAATTTTTTTTTCGCTTTTGCCCATGATGGTCTATTTAACCCATGGTGAAGTGCTACCGCCTAGTGGTTGAGAGGTATGGTTGATTGATGGTCGTATTTAACCCATGGTGAAGTGCTACCGCCTAGTGGTTGAGAGGTATGGTTGATGGATCTGGTTCAAAGATTTACATGTTGGAAGAGTTTCAGTTGTTCAGTCCAATAGTTAAGAGTCTAGCGATGGGCGTGCACTGTAGTTGAAAACTTATGTTCAAGTTCCAGTAAGGTGAAACCATAGCATGAGTCTAATCAAGGACAGTTAACAGAGTGTGCGCCGGGGGTGTTTGGAGATGGGTCAGATTCGGTTTAGTGTAGTGGCGGTGATACGAGGTTCAACTCAATAGCTGCAAAAGTCTTACTTGATAAGTATCTATCAAGGATGAGGCGAATACAAGAAAAAGGAGAAATGGTTTATCTACTACAGTAATATTATTTTGCCCCCTTGACCAGCTGCTAATGTGGTAGCCTTGGGCTCGTGAGATTATTTAATTACTCCCAATTTATTACCATGTACGAGTCTTGCAGCAGAGACAACTTTATTTCGATGATACATTCTCCAAAACATATCACTACCTTCTTTTCGTTTCAGGCATTGTATTTCGGAATATTTCAGTTAAACAGTCCACTTTTAGTAATTATGCTTGCAAGCAATCTCCAAAACTTTTCAAGTTTACACTTGACGACATGTCATATAAACATCTTGATCATACTCAAGTATTTTTTATTATAATTATAATCAATTCCAATGTTAGTTACATACTGTATCTCTTAAATATTAGAGTTTTTTTTTTTTACTGGTGGATGATTCTTTAAGTGGAATAGAGAAAGTATTAATCCATCCTTACGAAATGTAACAGCTTTTGATTGAGCTCTATTTAGCAGGTGGGTGGCAGTACAAGCTATAGTTTTGATTGATGCCCAGACAGATAAAATGAAATGTCAAGGCAATAATAATAATAATATGTTAAAATCTTGAAAACTCTTTTTTTTTAAGGAAGGAAAGGAGTAGGGTAGATTTTAAACCCCTCCTGATAAGGTCTTTTTACTGAAATTGGTACATCTTTTTCTATAGATAGGAGATGTGGGTTGGGAACGAGCTTTATTTATTCCTCTCCTTTTGGCATCTGATCTGAGAGGAGAGACAGAGGCGGCATTTGCCATTATTATTTAACATGGAAAGTTCATCTTGTCTTCAATAAAGCAATTTTATTTATTCATGAAAATGATTGGTTCATGACTTTGAACATTCTCTTCTTTTTTTCTTTTTTTTTTTTGATCCCTCTCTCTCTCTCTCTCTCTCATACTTTTTCTTCAATCATTACATAATAAAAATTTTCTTCAATCATTACATAATAAAAATCCTAAAGTTTTAACACATCCTACATAAATTCTCTCTCTCAGTATAAAACAACATCATCGACTATCAGCACAAGCACTCCAAAACATTCGCAAGATTGTGGGTGGAGTTGTTTCATCAAAGATGTAGAATGCAAGCCAGTAATAAGTTGCTTGAATTGAAGGAATCATTCTGGAACCCAATAGCAAAGAATTTAACAGAACAAGAAGTGATGCCCCAACTCTTCTCAAAGCTGTAGATGTAATGTTTTTTGGCTCGGCAAAGCACTCAAGGCGAGATAAAGAGTTAGAGCAACCTATACACAAATTGAACCGAAAAATGCTTGTTTCCTAACAGTATATGCTTTTCGATAGTTGTATTAGTTTTCTGATTTTTTTTTTTTTTTTTGCATTCCTCGACTCATTTAAGAGGCCATCCAAACAAAATTATCAGGGAAATATTTCCCAGACATCCAAACTCTCCCATGCCTTCCAATTTGAGAAGAATTTAGTAATTGACCACCTCAAAGTACATCAGTTACCCTTTTTCACGGTACAAAAACTTGCATAGCAAAAACAAATTCCAGACACCAAGCAGGCAAGAGCAGCATGAGGATAGATTTTCCTCTGTTGAACAACAAACAATAGGGAAGCTTAAGGTTAGACCAACAATGTCCCTTTTATATATGGGTTGATAAGCATAGTTCGGCTATTAGAGCAGGCCTTTCATTCATTAGTCAAGCACTTAGTTCTGCTTTCTCTTCCCTCTTCTTTCCTTGTCTTTTCTCTGTACCACCTTCTTGTTGGAGCTCAGCCTTCTTCTGAGCTCGAATCATTGCTCGTCTTGCACGTGGGCGCAACTCTCGTACTTGCCGAGGTGGCATCACATAAGGTTCGAGGGGCCTATCACCAAATGGGTGCTCACTGCATGGGAATATTCTCAATTTAAGATCTCTGTCCTGCATGTCGTATAAACAATGATTTTAAGTTAAATTAACTGCTTCGTTCTTACTTATCAAAAAAAAAAAATGGTTAAATTAACTGCATACAAGAACAGTATGCAATCTAACCAAAACAAAGACAGACTACTTTGACTGACAAACTGCTTGACTTCACCTATCATACGTTTAAACAAGAGCAACTATTTCCAGTTCATGTATTAACATAGTAGCAGATGAGTAATATACATGTGTAAATCTATAGCTCAGCTGCTACCATGTATACTCTTCAATTTACTTTGGACGACTCACAATATGACAGTTGCTAGTAAGTTGTGAGCTTGGTGTTATCCGCATTAAAGTGTACATGTATCACCAATGTAAAATACATATATTTATTACCCTGTAGAATCTTTGGTAATCCAACAGCTCCGCTGATGTGTAGCATTATGATTCATTTGAGACTCGTCGAGTACCATGGAGGATTTGCTTAGCGATCCATTCTTACATGAACAAATGCCTCTCGAGTTGTCTATGAAAACTAAGAATTACTTCCTAATAACTTTACTAGTTAGGCGTCTTTTCTACTCAGTGGATTTGATCAAGGGCACACATACAATGTCCGATCAGTTTGCCAATTAGGAAGAGTGATACTATTACTATCAATCACAATGCTAGAGATGGTGAAAGAACGGATTTGACATGAGCAGGCATAATGAAGAAGGATATGATAGCTTGTAGCTCATCAAGGGCATTGCTTTGGGGTAAATAGTTATAGTGGTAAACATTCGCATGAACAGCCAAAATCGTATGCATACAACATCACTTAGTTGCATCTGATCAAGGGCTTGATGTTGATGCCATGTAATAATAATAAATTAAATAAAGAAATACAAACTAAAGAAAAACTAGTTTAATAAGTAAAGAAAGAAAAACAACAAATAAAAATGAAAAATGTGGACGAAAAACAGATTTAGCTAGAATGTGTAGGAACAAAAGACAGTTATTCTTTGAAGCCAACTTTATAATATAACCGGCAATAACCCAAGTATATCTACTATTGTTTAATATAGTAATATGTCCTTTCCTTCAACTTTTGCATTTCCATAATTTATTATTACGAATTACTTGGGAAAATGTAACATGTCAAAGTAATAATATCTGCAAAGACTTGCATACTGCTGAAGAGATCATTGTATAAAGCAACAAGAGTGGATTCAACAAAATTGCCAAGATCAGATGTAGGGAAAAGAGCTCCATGTAGTAGGGGAAGAGAAAAATTCATATAACACTCACATCGCGTAGTTTATTTCTTGGCAGCATGCGCATGACAGCTTTGCGAATGACTTCCGTAGGATCCTTAGCCATCTGATCCTTCAAACTCCTTTCCTTGAGGTGGCCGATATACCTAAAATATAGATAACAGTTTTGACATCAAACAGATATCCCACAACATAAATGAGTAATCTGTGGGCATCCAGATTATGCATAAACTGAACCTTTCTCATCTCTGTTTGTCTTTTTAGCTCAAGATATTAAGATAACCACAATAAAGACTGTGAAGAGCACTTTAGATCTGGGTTCATCAACATGGCATCATTAACAATCATTCACAAAATATAATGATGGAAGACGGTGAACTTGCCCGGTGTGCCAACGGTAATACTTGTCAGTGAGTTTCCTTCCTGTGACACAGATATCCTTTGCATTAAGCACAATGCACATATCCCCTTCATCACGATTAGGCTTGTATGTAGGCTTATCTTTGCCCTGAACTACTGTAGATATTTGTGATGCTAATCTGCCAAGGACCTTCACAAAATTTGAGCAACAAACTTCAATTATTTCTTAACTATGAGCAGATAATATGGCACTCCAAAATCTGGGCTCCATCGTGAGGATTAGTTAAGATTACACCATCTCTAAGCTTTGTTTGACAGCAATTCAAGAACATAACAATTCAAGAACATACCATCGTATTACTGGCTTGAAAAACATAAATATGCTCATTTATTTATGAACAAGGCAAAACACACCTTTTGGTCATTTACCTTTTCGCTTTTTCAGAATCACTATTCTAATTTTTTTCCCCAATCAAGTCCATAGCCTTTTTTTAACCCAATGTGGTCATTTTGTATATGGAAACCTCATGCGCTTGTCACATGACTCCCTAAAATACTTGGATGGTTAGAAAAAACTGAAGTTGTAACACCCGCATCATTCATATCATTCGCATGCTTTGTTTATCGATCTCATTAAGTATCACTAACATTTCATCTACACTTCTTCATTCAAACTTGATGGCATTCACTTTGATTTAATGCTGTTCATATGCCTTGATTTGTGATTGAATCTTGGTAATCATTCGAAGTTGTATTGTGCTGCATTCTTAGCTTTGTCATATGTTGTTTGGATTGAGTTTCTGAAGTGTTTCGGACTTGATTTGAGGTTAGGATCATCTTAGGGTCACTTAGAATCACTTGGGAGACATTTTAGGACACTTTTGGAGAAGTTCAAGGCCTGAAAGTTGCGCCCTAGCGCACCTTGGCCGCGCCCTAGCGAGCAACTTGCTGAAGTTTGCACAAAATTAGACCAAAAGTTCAGCCAGAGCCTCGCCTTAGCGCGCTCCAGCCTCGCCCTAGCGCGCCCCAACCTCGCCCTAGCGCGCACCTGCGCCTTAGCGCGCAAAACACGTGCCCTAGCGCGCCCCTCTGTGACAGCATTACGTGATTTTTAGTAATTGTTAACTATCTTGGCTATATTGACCCACGACTTACAACCCTTTAACCAGGTTTCCTTGGTCTCTTAAACACCATACGAGACACAAAACACCTCTCATTTCATCTCCTTCATCCTAGAGTTTAGAGAGAGAGTAGAGAGGGTTTCTAGAGTGAGAAAGTAAGATATCTTGAGCATTTGGAGTCGGATTGATAATCTGTCTTCGCCGTTGCGAAGATCTTGGCAAGAGGAGTCTTTTCCACTGTTTGCATGTTAGTTTCCTTGGTTTACATTCGCCAACAGGTAAGCTACAACCCCTCTTCTTCTTGATTTATATCTTGGATGACATTCTAGACTTGTAAAATGTTAAAATCACCATGTTTGAGTATGTGATACCATTTTGACCCTATAATTTCGTGGTAGACTTGTTAAATGTGTTAAGATACTTGTATTCTCTTGTTGGGTATACAAAAAATTGGTACGAATTCATAAGTTTAAAGTATAATTAATTGGCGTAAACTCGAACTCATTGGAGACCAAAAATGACTCTAGCGGAGTTGGTTAGGATTTCATAATCAATGAGACCACGTGTGTGATTTGGGGACTCGGTGATTCGAGAGACTTGTTGGGTAATTTGGTTTCATAATTTGTGTTTGATGATGTTACGTTAATTCTCATAATTTTCGTATGTTGGTTAATTATGTGAAGTGAGATTATTATGACCTACTTGAGACATATGTTATCATTGTTGTACTCCCTACTTTGGAGTATGACTTGTTTATTTTAAATGTCGAGTAAACATCTAAAGTATTTAGTTAAGTCCATGACATATTTGTTTAGCAGTGTATTGATGCTCGATTATTGCAGAGCCGGGATTACGTAATAGTTGAAGGTCAATATCGCCACCCTACCGTTGGCCACGGTAGGGGTATAGCACCAATTGTTGTATGGAATAAACGCAACCTTGGTAAGCTATTCCGTAGTTGTTTCTTGGGTTGTGGGGACCTAGTTCTCCCGTCGACGTAAATACAAGAAAATGGTTCACATGTTATTGAGTTATTGGTTTTGGTTCGTCGATCGAGTACGTCAACAACGGCTCCAACTTTTGATATTACATTGGTTGGTTGGTTGGAAGTATTGGTTATATCGAAGGTGTACCTCGACACGGATCCTTTTAAATGTGTTTACATATTGTTCTTATGTGCTTCCTAAATAAGCGAATGTTGTTCATGGTTTACATCCGGTATGGGTCGGTTGGCAATCGTTGAGCCTCTCGTATAGTATAGGGTTATGTGACTTCATGTTATGCTTGTGAAATGCCTTACTTCGTGAATGTTATATCATGCTATAACATGTTATACTTATTATTATTGTCTTGCATCTAGCATACCATATTGTTGCATTAGTAGCTTATTGAGTTTCGACTCACCCCCTTTCTTGTTTATTTGTTTTCCTTAGATCACGGTCCAACGAGGAATCCACAGTTATTTGCATCGTCTCGGTGAGCTAGTCAGGATGTACTTTTGGGTGGAAGCTCCTTGAGCCTTTGTATTTTCTTTTGGTGAGGTCGAAGTTGTACATAGTTATGTAAACTTTGTAATGTTGGGTAGATTGTGATTGTACTTATACTCATGTAATATTCTTTTGGTAGCGTCGACATGGTTTTCGAGCTTAGTGTAATTAGTTAACACTTGTTATTTTCGTGCACTCTGATTTGGTTAATGTAGTTGTTTCTGATCTTGTTGCTCGATGAGGTTCATGTTTAGTAGTTGTTTTTAGTGTTATGTTCTTCGGCTCGTGGTTATGCTGTTGAGGTTTTATTTTGTTTTATTTTTAAAAATCATACACTTGCATTACAGGGTTTTTGCATCAAAATGAATTTTGAAATCGTGATTTTGTGTTCTCGTCTCACGCACCCGACAAGGTTCCACATAGGATCTCGGGTCGGAGCGTGTCAGAAGTGGCTAATAATATTTTATATAAAATATTTTAAATCATTAGATCAAGTTTCTTCCTTTTTAAAGTAATTTTCTTATTTGTTTTGTTTTCTTTTTCCTTTACCCACCCATTACAAAATGTTTCACTCTCTCTCCTCCCTATCTCTATGAGGTTCTTTCTCTCTATTCCTCAAAATCCAATTACTCGCAGAGTCAGCGACCCTCCCTATCTCAATGAGGTTCTTTCCCTCATCATTTCGCTCTCATGTCCCTCCCTCCTTCCATTTACAAATCCTTCCGTAATAGTTGTTTTTAAATGTAGAAACGAAAGGTCCTACAACCGCATCCATTAAACATCTCTTTTTTTATCACAACTGAATCGGATATTAAATTAAAATGAAGTACAAGAAGATGGAAGAGAAGTCCATAAAAACAAAATAGAACGAAAGAAGAAAAGAGAGAAGAAAAAATATAGGAAAACTAAAAAAGCAAAGCACTACAATCATGTTGGATCTCCGAAAGGGGAACCCACGGAAAGTGCTGCTCACAAAGGCAATGAAAAGCCAAAAAAAAAACTCGAGCAAAGACGATGGTGGTCTCAATCAAATCAATCCGTCTAACCGACCAAAGACCCAAATTAATTCCACTGTCAAGCTTGTGCAGGTACTGATAAGATGTCAAAATTAACTATCATGTGCCTCGCCACCCTCTCTTTCTCTAAACCCAAGCTCTACATTTATTTAGTGATGGTTAGTGGTGGTTGCTGGTGGTTGAAATCTCATTACTGTAGGGATGAGGGAAGGTGTAGAGTGAAAAAAAGTTAACAAGAGAAAAAAGGAAGTGGGTATGCAGGATTTAAAAGAAAAATTAAAACACTATATCAGGCATAGATGTCACCGCCAGAGCAGCGCTACACAAAGAGGTAGTTTGGTTAAAAGAATTTGTGGGCTTCATCTGTTTGATGCCAATCTGATTCTCATGTTAAAAATTTTTTTTAAAAAAATCTGTAAATGAGAATAGGATGATTTGGCTGCTGTTTGCTAAACCATGGAGGTGGGTTTCAATTTCAGTGATTGCAAAAATGGAATTGGTGGAGATGTTGTTTATATGGTGGTGACCTGGTAACCAGATCTGGATTGGAACGTCAGAGAGGCTTGTCATCATTGAAGGAGGTGATGGGTATAACGCAAAGGCAGCCGGAGAGATGGAGGGTTCGTTCAATGTGTGTGGTGAGTGGTTGGATAGCAAAAGAGAGGGAGAGAGAGTGAAAAATTAAATACAGTAAATGAATGGAGTAGAGATAAAGTAAAAAGATTTAACTTTTTCAGTTAATAATTTAAAATATTTTAAATATAGAATTCTTAGCCACATCAGACTTTTAGCAGTCCATCTCAGCATTTTAGGGAGTCATGCGACACATGTGACTTTTCCGTATATATTTAACATATCTGTTTGCAAAATGATCACACTGGGAAATCGTATAAAGGCTATGACTTGACTGGGAAAAAAAGGATGCTGACTCAATTGGGAAAAAGCAAAAGAGTAAGTGACCAAAAGATGTACTTGTGTTGGTTTAAAGAAGAAAAAAATCTAAACTAAGCCGTCTGAAAAATCCCAAAAGAATTAAACATGAATTTCCAACCAGATGTTATAGAGAACTACAAGAAGCAAAAAATGTGTACAAGAGATCGGCTAAAATATCATCTTTCAGTGAAATAAAAGTGAACAGTAACATATTGGGGCTTACATACTACATAACCAATCACTTTCATCGGTCTCACATAATCCACCTAAAATTATAAATAGACATGTCCAAGAATCATTCATGAAATAGAAACGAATGGTCGACATGGGGTAGGAACTTTCTAACCTGGCCTTTAGCATCAAACACTCTCCATCGTAGACCTTCGAGATTAATACGTCGTATACCAGCAAGTGCTTTCTGCATCAAGATTGAAGCAATCAGGAATTTTTAAGTAACATAATAACTGCTTTCCAAAATGAAAGAATTAAAAGAAAGTTTTGGCCATTGAAGTGATAAAGGGAGAGAGGTTCTAAATCAAGTTTTGGGGTATTGATATGATAAACGAAGAGAGCTTCCAGGTGTCAGTCAAAAGCAACAGCTAGCAAATGTTTGTCTTATTAAAAATGTCACAAACACCCTAATCTAGTGACTCGCAAGAACTTGAGAGGATTTATTCTCAAAGAGAGTTGAAATTACTTTACTCCCTCTTATTCCTATGATGCCAACATTCTAAAATTGGGAAAATAAATGAGCAGTTAAATTTTTCAAAGCATGAAGGTTTTCTGCCTAGTGTTGAAAAATTTAAGTGTTGCAAGCCACTCATTTTACAAAGACCTACTTTAGGAATATAAGCATGCTTAAAAAGGGCAAGGTAATCCTTGAAATCTGTCGGACCACGGTATTATGTTAAGGCACCACAATCAGCAAATATCCGTCTCATAAAAAGACTCGCATTTGACGAGTCAAACTTTTTACTATCATACTTTTGGATCTCTAAATTTCCTATAAACTGCATTAAAGTCGTATACTTTTTGTATGACATGTATGAAATATCAGTTTTTTTTTTTGTTTTTGAAAAGAAAGAAGACACTGAAAAACTAATGGAAATTGTAGTTTAAATTTCAGAAATGCGACTCTTTTTCTGGAACAAACCAATATGGAAAGTATGAATATTTTGGGGGGACGGCGATAGTTCATCAACTACTTCACACAACCCAAATGCCCTAAAGGAGAAGTCAGAGAAAAATAAACACAATGCCTTAAAGTACATCCGGTAAATCGAGTCATAACATAGAAAGTAAAATGAGAATCAAGAAATGGAGAATTTGCTTTTGATCTCCTGGATTTAATCAATCAATGCCAAAAGATTAACCTTGCCAATAAGACCAAGAAGTACTGTACAAAGAAGCCTTCTACTGAGCTCGTGATTTAAAGTAGTATATAGGATCGAATTTGATGTTTATCTCACTCAGCCTTCTTCGTCTATGAGAAGGCATGGTTTAAGCAACATGACTGCTGCTTAAAAATGAATAATGCCAAGCAATACACAAATTCGAATACTTGATTTCTGATACCCCACAATGAATATCAATGAGAATGATCAAGTTAACAGGTTCAACCAATTGGTGTTTGCTTAGTCATTCTCATCCACACACGCCAAAAATGATATTCAAAATTGATACCCGACTTGTAAAACTCCAGCACTACTGTTAAGGATCAATTTATTCAATACATTTCACAAACACATGGTGTGCTTCAGCAAACGTTGCAATAAATCACCATATTGGGATCAATAAGGTAACGATATAATAATATTTTGGGCTTGAACATGCATCTTTCATCAGTTTGATCCTCGTGTTCTAAGCTTTTAGTATGGTCCTCAAACTCAACTTCCGCTGCTAATTTGATCCCCAACAGCGGTACCTTCTGCTGTTCCCTGTAAACTACTATTAAATTGACCAAAAGAGTCCATCTTTCCTTTTTAGACCATTCCAAAAGAAGTGTCCACTTTCTAATCTTTCCTTTTTGGGATGTTACTTTTACCTTCTTTTTTTTTTTTTGATAAGTAAAATTTATATAGACAAAAGGCGGGTGTCGCGTCCTATGTATACTAGGAGTATTACTCGAGGCTCTACAAAATACTAAAACTATCCAAGAAATCTACAAAAGAATTGGGCCTTTGGCCAATAGAATATGTGCATCAAAAGAACAGCAACTGAAGAACAGCATTCTTCAAAAACGGCATAGACCTTTCCTCATTATCGAAAGCCCTTCTGTTTCTTTCCCTCCAAATAGTCCAGCATACTCCCAAGGGAATAACCTCCCAAACGAAATTCCTTCTCTTTCGTTTATACAAAGACCAGCAAAGAATTCCTGAAAGTTTCAGGCATCACCCACGAGAGATTAAGGATGCTGAAAATCGAGTTCCACAACTCGCTCGCCACCAGGCAATGTAACCATTTTACCCTTGATTCCATTCCTACTTTAGTTGATGAACCATACTCCCACATGGGCATCAATGAAAAACATACAAAATCCTAATTTTTATAATAGACTCAATTACCTTTCCTTAATTTGAATGCCGAATCAAACAGAACTCCTTTTAGGAATGGAGGGAGTAGTACATATACAAGAATGTCCTTTATGTTTACAATATAGTGTTGCAAGTGCACATTAGGATATGAGACTGTTTCGGGCAGATTGGGAGGAGCATTTCCATGGGGCTTTCAGGCTTGTCTCCGAGAGTTACCTCCAATCACGCCCTCTAGTGCTTGAATGTGGTGATCTTCTCAAAGGGAAATCTCCATTCAGATTTGAAAATATGTGGCTTATGGAACCTAGGTTTTCGGAGTGGGTGAAAGAGAGATGGAGCTCCTATGTGGTGGAAGGGAAACCATGCTTTAGGCTGTCTAGAAAACTAAAGATGCTCAAGGAAGATCTTAAAAGGTGGAACAGGGAGTCCTTTGGGAGAATTGAGGTTAGAATTAAAAATATAAGAGCAAACTACACAAATAGTCCCTGTGTTCTACCCCTTTTTTGGAATTGGTCCTTACCCCACGCCAGTGATCCCTGTAGTGGGGTGACTTACACCATTGGTCCTTCCGTCAAATTTTTACCGTTAATATAGACACGTGCATCTCACGTGATTTCAATTGGGGTAAAATAGTCAGTTCACAATAAAAAGTACAGGACCAATTACCAATTTTTTCTTTCTCTATCCTCCTTCAAACTTTCCTTTCCCCTTCTTCCTCTCCTCTTTCTTCACAATTCACACACATGTGGAAAATCAGGTTTCTTTTTTCTTGAATGTGCTAAGCTGGCTTATTTCAAGGTCTGGCGTTAATCACGAAACTGGGATGAAGATGGTGCAGGCATCTGGAAAGCTTAGATGGTGCTAAATAGCAACAACTTGAATTGCCGAACAACCTGTTAATCCATAGGACAAACCCACTTGTTATCTATTTCTCTCTCTACATCAAACCAAATACCACCCAGCAACTCTGCCGCTATGCCACCTCCACCAGTCCACTTGGGTAAACTCAATTTTGCCATTTACTTTGCTTATTCGTCACCGTTGACTTGAAGTTTTTCAAGTTATGGAATCATTCAATTAGGTAGAACTAGATCGACTGGTTTAAAAGCTTAGATCTAAGTTTTTAAATGGTTGAGAACACACGATCTTCGTCAAAGATAATCAGATTTGGGTTTCGACGAGGGACCTAATGTGTGCGTATTCAAGATTTAACAACAAAAAAAAAAGAAACTGAACAGATTTGGATGGGGTTTAGATTCGAAGGTGGAAGCAGAGAGTTAGTTCGTCAATTCCTGAGCTCTTCATTACAAGATTCGAGTGGAAGGCTTTGAAGATTGCACCAACGCAAGCGCAAATCCAGCAGGGAAGGAATCATGTTCACTGCTTGCAGTCATTCTACATACCCCATATTAACAAGTTTCAAGGAAGAGAGATCCGAGAGCCATTCTAAGTTTTCAAGGCGGCTTTTGGAGCTGAGGAGGTGAACCGCGTCTCTCATCGGAGTTGAAGACGATGAAGATTTCAAGCTCTCTAAATAAAAAGAATTATAATTTAGCTAATTACATTAATGCCCTCATCTTAAGTTTTCAAAAAATAATAAATTATGGGTATTTTTGTCCATTATTAAAAAAAGAATGCGTGGACAATTTTACCCCTGAGCAGAGTCACGTAAGAAGCACGTGAGCGCATTTAACGGAAAAAAACTAACAGAGTTGGACGGAAGGACCAATTGTATAAAAAGTTTCACTACAGGGACTTAATTTTTTCGAATTTTAGTTCAAGGATTAAACCCAAAAAAGGGGTAGAGCACAGGGACTATTTGTGTAGTTTGCTTAAAATATAATAGAAGAAGTTAGAAGGCTAGACTGGATGTCAAGGAATGTTTGGGGGTCTTAGGCACTAATGAGGCCCAACAGCGCAAAGCCTTCAAGATAGAGATTAGTTGACTTCTTATTTGTGAAGAAATATGCTAGAGAAAGAAATCTAGGGCGCTTTGGCTCAGGGAAGGAGACAAGAATATGAGGTTTTTTTATTGGATGGCTAATGCTTATAGAAAGGGGAACCAAATTCGACACATCAAGATTAATAATACCGTGACAGAAGATAAAGCTGAGATCAAGCAAGGGATTGTGCACTTCTATCACAAGCTTTACACAGAAGGTGGGAGTTGGCATCCGAATTTAGATGGGGCTTCCTTTAGGTCATTATCGATGGAGTCGTGCACCTTGTAAGAAAATTCATTTTCTGAAAAGGAGGTAGTGGTTGCCTTCCGTAGTATGGCTGATAAGGCCCCGGGTCCCGACAGATTCTCCTTGGCTTTTTTCAGCAATGTTGCTAGGTGGTTAAGGACGATGTCATGGAGGTAAGTCTTTTTATTCCAGTGAGGGGGGGTTCGAGAAAAGTCTTAACGCTACTTTCATCACTCTCGTCCCCCAAAAAATAGGAGCTTTGGAGTTGAAGGATTTTTTTTTTTTTAATAAGTAAGAGTATATAAAGAATAGCGCCAAAACAAGTAGTGCGTCCTATGTACAGAGGGAGTATACAAAACAAACGAGCCCAATTAAATAGAAATACTAGCCACGAAATCTATGAACTGGTACACGCCCGACCGAATCGACTCGCTACACCAAAAGAATAGAGTCCGAAAATTTTGAACCTTTCACCCATTAACATTCCTCTCTACATTCTCGAACGCCCTGTCATTCCTTTCCTTCCAAATGTTCCACAATACTACCAAAGGAGCAACATCCCAAAAACTACTTCTCCTCCTTTTGTACAACGACCAACTAAGGAGAAGTTCCTTGACAGAGCCTAGCGTCACTAGTGAAGCTGGAATAAGCTGAAAATAAAGTCCCATAACTCTCTAGCTACACGCAGTGAAGTAATAGATGGTTCACGCTTTCCCCATTTCCTTTGCACATATAACACCCGTCTATGTAGATCCTCTTTCTAGCCCGAAGATTATCATCGGTCAAAATGGCTTCATTGGCAGCTTCCCACATGAAAAAGGCCACCTTAGCTGGTGCCTTAGATTTCCACACCAATTTCCATGGAAAAGAGATGTTGCAAGGCCTTAGAATCTGACAAAAGGATTTAACTGAAAAAGCTCTGTTCTTCTCTCCGTTCCACAAAATTGAATCCTCTCTACTGCCATCCACCTTCTGAGCGTACAACTCCTCAAAAAGATGCTTAAGAGGATCGAGCTCCCAATCTTGTTGGTTCCTACGAAAAAAGGGGTTCCACGTAACCGTATCGCCTGAGATATGTAACACAACACTAACAAGTTCTTCCTTATCCGCTGCAATGTTATAAAGATCGGGGAAAACTCTCTGAAGCTCCATATCCCCACACCACTTGTCAAACCAAAATCCAACCAAATCTCCGGTACCAATATCAAAGGAAATATGTCACTTGAACTTATCCCAACCTTTACGAATCCCTTTCCAAACACTTACCCCATAAGACGTGTGAACCCCGCACAGAACCCACCCTTGGTTATTCTCCTCATACTTATCAACCACCACTTTCCTCCAAAAGGAGCCTCTCAACCAAAAATTTCCAAAGCTACTTCCCCAATAAAGTAGAATTGAAGGATCTAAGGCTCTTAATCCCTAAGCATCCACCTCTCACATCATAACAAACCAAATCCCACTTAACAAGATGAAATTTTCGCTCTTCAGACCTATTAGCCTTATCGGTTGTATATACAAGCTTATTGCTAAAGTTTTGTCGTCACGGTTGAAAAGGGTTATTGGAAGTCTTATCTCAGCATGCATTTGTGGGAGATCGCCACATTACGGAGGCAGTTGATACCTAATGAGGCAGTGGATGCCAGAGAGCAAAGCGAAGATCTAGGGTTACTTTGCAAGCTTGCATTGAGAAGGCCTCAATCATGTCAAGTGGGAGTTTCTGATTTATCTTCAATCTAGAATGGGCTTCGGGGAAAAATGGAGGAAGTAGATTCTATTTTGCATTTCTTCGGCAAAATTTTCGATGATGATCAATGGGGAGCCGAAAGGTTTCTTTGCAGTTCATCCCCCTTTTTGTTTATTTTGATCATGGAGGCATTGAGTTAGTTGCTAGAAAAATCCATTGAAGGTGGTTTCATCCTAGGTTTCAAGGTGGGCAAATTTAATAAGGCAGAGTTGGTGGTCTCGCACCTTTTGTTTGTGGATGACTCTCTTGTTTTCTGTGGGGCAGATAGGGATCAATTGGGGTATCTCAGGTTAGGGCTTTTATTTTTCCAAGAGGTGTCGGGTGTCAAGATTAACATATCGAAGAGTGAGATTATTCCAGTGGGGTGGTGGAGAATGTTGATGAAGTGGCCTCTTTATTTGATTGCAAGACCGTTTACCTTCCAACGAATTACTTGGGTCTTCCCTTAGGTGCCCCGTTCAAAAGTGCCTCTATGTGGAATCCGATGTTAGAGAGGTTTGAACGTAGGTTGGCGGGGTGGAGGAGACAATTCCTTTCGAAGGGAGGTCGGCTCACTCTGATTAAGAGCATTATGGCCAATCTTCCTACTTACTTTATGTTTGTTCTTCCTATTCACGAAATTGAAAAAAAAAAAAAATTGGAGCTAGCCCTTCGACCGAACCGCACTCCTTCGTATACGTCAGGAGTCCATTGATGAGAAGGGGCCGGGAATCAGTGGCTAGTAGGATTGAAAAGCTGGAGAGGGATTTTTTTTTGGAGGGCCGCTTAGAAGAGCGGAAGTACCATTTAGTCGATTGGATTTCGGTGTGCTCCAGTGTTCGGACCGGAGGCTTAGGGATCAAAAAGATCCGGGTCTTTAACCAAGCGTTGCTTGGTAAGTGGTTATGAAAGTATTTGATTGATAAAAATCTTTGTGGAGAAAAGTGGTGGCGCGTAAATACGGGGAGGGGAGAAATGGTTGGTTTCCGAAGGAGGTTTCTATTTCGTATGGGACGAGTGTGTGGAAGGGCATCTCGAAAGGGTGGGACTCATTTAATAAGTTCCTCTCTTTTGAAGTAGGAAATGGCGTTAACATGAGCTTTTGGAAGGATAGGTGGTGTGGTGGAACTGAATTAAGGGGAATGTTTCCCAATTTATTTAACATTGCGGTGGACAAAGAAGCTAAGCTGTGTTCCAATTTTGTGATAACGGGAGGCATTGTCACTTAGAATCCTATTTTTAGAAGAGCTTTACAGATTGGGAACTCGGGGATATTGGCCTTCTTTTTGAGTTGTTATACGCCAGCCATTATATTCTTCTGAGGTTGACCAAGCCATTTGGGATGTTTCGAAGAGTAAGATCTTTTCGGTGAAATCTTATTACTTAGCCTTGACCAATAGTTATCGGAATTCTTTTCCTTGGAATGCAATTTGGAAATCAAATTCTCCGAGCAGGGTGGCTTTTTTTGCTTTTTTTTTTTTTTGCTTGGGAGGCTTCTCTGGAGGCTATTCTTATAGGTGATAATTTGAGGGCAAGGAAGAAAATTTATGTTAATTGGTGCTTCATGTGCAAAAAGGATGAAGAGTGTCAACCAGTTCCTTGTGCACTTGTGCAGTACTTGTTGCTAAGGAATTGTGGGATTTTTTTCTTCGTCTTTTTAGTGTCTCTTGGGCTATGCCTAGAGGGTGGTTGTTGTACAAACGCAAAAGGAGAAATGCCGTCGAGATACAGCTCCCTTGGCTATTTATTGGTGCATTTGGAAGGAAAGAAACGGTAGAATCTTTGAGAATGTGGAGCTGGATATAGAGAGATTGGTTCGGACTTTGCGCTCCTCGTGTTCAGAGTCGTGTCGGACGTTTGGGGGGCCTTTAGTTCCTTTCATGGATAGTCGCTCTTTTTTGTAAATCTTTTGTCGGAGTATACTCCCAATATACATAGGACGCATCACCTGTTTAGACGCTTTTTTATATACTTCTTATTTATCAAAAAAAAAAAGAACAAAAAATACTTTTATCCATAAAGTAATGCTAAGTTGCATAGGATGCTAATGCACACTATGAGGCATACGTGAATGTAGAAAGTGAAGGGGAAATAAAGAAATTTGCCTTGAGGTTGCCATTGAAAGACTGAGCTGCAACTGCCATTTTCCTCACACTATTTTGTCCACCCTACCAGAGACGAACGTAATGTGTTAGTACGTACATTTATTTTATTTTTGATAAGAATTAGTACGTACATTTATATGACTGATTGTTGCTTTATCTGGACGAATTACTTAAAAGGCAATTGATATAGTGTGAATGATTCTACACCATGCAAATGCAACGCAAACCATCACAACAAGATTCCATAAAAACAAAAAGTTATGATGAGCATAGTGGCCAAGGCCTCTTGGAGTCCACGCACAATTGAAAAAAATCCATAAGGGTGACTAAGTGAAGTAAGAAGTCAGTTATCTAAGTGTAATTTGATAACAATGTCCATAATCTAATAAAAGTGCACCTTAACTTCTGCAATTTCAACTACAGAAAACTGAACTTAACGTAGGTCCTAAGCAAAGTTATGCAGATTCAACCTCGATTCTAAATGAAATCAAACAAATAATGGCTGAAAGGAGGGGGGGATGGCTGATAAATTAATAGACAAAGAAGCATACCTCAGCCATCATACCTCAGCTGCGCCTACAACCTACAGTGAGCCTTCTCAACTAGGCAATATCTCTGTATTGTTTCAAGTTAGAAAGAAACCAACTAAATACCCTAACTCTAAGGAACTGGAAATTGTGAACTTGCTTTAAATTGAAGTATCCTTACTTACAAAAAAAGCTCTAATCTCTTCCTTAGCTGAGAATACATAGTACTCGTTTCAAGCTTTTTGGAGAATTTGATTTACACTTTTTTTCCCTAAAACTACCTACGCATTATAGAATCTACGCAAAAAGTGTTTCTGTTCTTCCTGGATAAGGTCGTTATAGCTTTGATTAATTGGAACCTCAAACTAAAAAAACAATTTGATCCTAGAACATACAGCAGGGCGGGTGCATGCTCACATTAACCCCTCCTACCTGTACCTTTAAAACCAACAAAAAACTCAACTCTAACAAAGGGAAAACCCTAAATGACTGTCGAACAGCTAATAATTCACCTTCCAATTTGAAACCACAAAACAAAAACCAAAATCGTATTTACCACATTTTCCCATCTCAACCGGGAAAATGAGTAGTCGGAAAACATAGATATACATACCTATGTATAAAACAGATTGAAGTCGAAAACGATTAATTGATTGATTAGAGAGAGAGGAAACTCACCGGGCGGCCGTCGTGTCACGAGCTCAACTGGCGGCGTTGGGACTGATCGCTGAGAGAGAGAGAGACAATTACAGCAAGTAAAAGTAACGAGAGTTGCTATTTGAACCATATAATTACTTAGTACACCCACCAACAAAATTTACGAAAATGTCATTATAAATTTAGACTTAAATACCCTTATTGTTATTAAGTACATCCCCACCCCTTTTTTATCTAATTTCAATAATACTTAGTACACCCCCCCAAAATTTTAAGTACACCCCTAAATTTTGAGAGGAGAGTTGCTATTTGAACCCATATAATTACTTAGTACACCCACCAACAAAATTTACGAAAATGCCATTATAAATTTAGACTTAAATACCCTTATTATTACTAAATACACTCCACCCCTTTTTTATCTAATTTCAATAATACTTAGTACACCCCCCCCCCAAGATTTTAAATACACCCCTAAATTTTGAGAGTTCAAACTCAAACTTTTCTTCCTCATCTTCATTTTCTTCCATCTTCCAACTTCCATCCTACTTCAAACCCTAAATTCCACCTAATACATCCACATTGCTGCTAACAATGGAAAAACCAGTCAAAGGGACCAATTATGTAAGTATTTCATCTCATTTTATGTCTTTAATTGCAATTTTCTTCAATTTTTTTGAGTTTTTCTGGGTGTCGTGTTCGGCAATGGATCATGGAACATTATACAGACTGTTCGGCACCCTTGCAGTTGCCGAACATGTTCTAGTTAGTCCGGCTGGTACCAACCGAAATTCCTTGAAGTAGATCGGCATGGGTACCGAACACATACTCTTATGTTCGGTATGGGTACCGAACGGTCTTCATGTTGCTCGGCAGGGGTACCGAACATTCCACTTTTTGTTCCATGGGTACCTACCGAACAGTATGTTTGTTTATTTGCTAATTAAGTCTTGTTATTGTAATTGTTAACAGGATTCAAATACATTGTCTTCGGAGGGCAGTGTGATTGGCCCCGAAGAAAATCAGATCATTCCGTTTCAACCTGAAGTTGAAAACAATATTGAAGACATTGCCATGGATTTCACCGAAGTTTTCACGACGCATGAATTGTTTTCATCTCGTGAGCTTATGTTTGATTGGGTGCGAAGGTGCCCCATTGCCTCCGGTGACAACATACTGGGAAACGAATCGGTTACAATGTGCAGCTCCTTGGAAGGATATTTTTAAAGTTCAATTAGATATGTACGATGTTGAAACGATTGATGGAAGAAACAGTCGCACTACGGATATTAAAGATACTATCGTTGATGTAAACTAAACATTGTTGATGTAAACTAGATGAGGTTGTTTGGAATGTTTTTAGGCTAGTTTATATCGTAGTTGATTGTAGTTTGATGTAAACTAACACTTTATGGTATGGTTGATGGTAGTTTCGATGGAAATAGTTATGTCCTTTGTCAATTTTTCGTTGTTTTTTTTTTAGTTTGGCAAGAATTTGTTTTTGGATTGATGTTCAAATAGTTAAGCAAAAAAAATTCAAACTCAACACACTGTTCGGTAAGAAGCTACCGAAATTTTCTTAAGTAGTTCGGTGGGGCTACCGAACACTTTAATATTTGTTCGGTACCCTAACCGAACAGCATGTTATTGGTTCGACAGGGCTACCGAGCTGTTCTTAACAAGTTCGGTGGGGGTATCGAACAGTGTGTAAACGATCCGGTTGATGGCTACCGAACAGTATGTACATAGTTGCAATTTTTTAAAAAAAATTTACACCAATCACAAAACATAAAGTATCATAATGCTATGGTTATATTGTCCAAACCAATCATACTTAACATTCATTAAAATGACGCTAACATAATATAACATAAAAATTTACATCAATTATCATAACAAGTTACATCAATTCTCATAACAAGTGACATCAAAAGCTACATCAAAAGTTACATCAAATAGTTACATCAAATACTTGTTTGAATCAATAGTTACATCAAAAGTTTCTTTGTCAAATGTTAATCAATTTCGTCGTCTCCTACGACGAGTCCCGCCAGTAGATGTACCCGCCTCGTCACGTCCAGAAGTAGATGGACCCGCCTCGTCTCGCCCTCCAGTAGAAGGTCCCGCATTATCTGGACCTCCCACTATCATATAAGTCCTGTCCAATACATCCGCCAATTCATCCGCTGTCATCGCCCGATCCCCTAACCTCCATCTCTGCACTGGAGGTTGTACTAAATTCCGTACAGACGTAATCATCTCCCATGCGTCAGGTACTGGAGCCGGAGATGTCACGGTAAACTGGGGGGACCGTCTCTCGGGGTTTTGAACCAACGGATGTGAATGTGCATTGTACCACTGCATATAGTCAGGGGCACACTCCCATGGTAGTTGAGCAATATTGCCAAGACGATCAGCAGATAGGACGTGACTATCCCAAACAGTAAAGTATGGTACAAGGGGCAGGAGGGTAGACAAACTCTTTTTTTCCCATCTGACATGGACATCAGCAGCGATCGGTGTACATGGAATCGTCTGAACATAACCGAATTGTCTAAGAACTCGGTCCGGATGATATGGTTCCACAACATTGCACGCCACTAAACATCCATGATATAACGAGACGGCGGGAAATGGATGTAACTCCCTAAAAACACCCGTATAGGGACTCCAAATTACCTACAATAATCACAGAAAATTAATTTAACATACATGTGTTATAAAATAAAAAGAAAACTAAATTAAATAGCACTCACATCATTAGCCTTAAGGACGTCAAGACACTTCGCCTAGATAACAGTGGTTGCCCAGACACATTCAGTCCTGTCAGACAATACACATCATCAAGTGTAATTGTCATCTCTCCAAAGGGCATGTAGAAGGTATTCGTCTCTGGATGCCACCATTCCACAAATGCCGAGACAAGGACTTTATCCACTTCTGCATAAGAGCATCTGGATGACACATTGAGGCCCGAGCTATTGACAAAATTCTTCATTACTTCACTACAGTTATTCCGAAGCGCCCACTCTTCCTGTTTGGTAGTGTGATTTAAACACTTCAGCAATGCTCGCTCTTCCCTATTCCATATACATGCCGCTACATGATCATTGAAGGTCGTGAGCAGCAATGGAACTTGTGGCCCTCCAGGAAACGGGACAAATGCCTCTTCTTCTTCATCCTCATCCTCATCCTCATCCTCAACAGGGCCTCCTCTTTCATACTCATGTTGTTCCTGTTGTTGCTGTTGTAGAAGAAATTGTTGTTGCTGTTGCTGTTGTAGAAGTAGTTGTTGTTGCTGCTGTAGTTGTTGTTGTCGCAGTAGTTCTTGTAAATGTTCTTCTTGTTGTTGAGCTTCTTGTTGTTGTCTTTGTCTGTGAGCCCTAACTGAAGCCGTAGGTCTTCTTCGCTGATATGTATTGATTTCTGCAAATATTAAATTTGTATTAGATCAACAAAGGAAAAAATATATATATATATTCAATAACACACTGTTCGGCACCCTTGCCGAACCAACATTGATATGTTCGGTACCCATGCCGGACAACTCCAGGTGTGTTCGGTAGCCATGCCGGACAGTTACACACCAGTTCGGAACCCTTGCCGAACTCACTGGGAGTTGTTCGGTACCCTTGCCGAACTCCACCTTTTCTGTTCGGCTATCCAGTGCCGAACTGTCCCCTCGAAAAAATGCAATTTTTACAACAAAAGTGCCTTTAAATTGTATTTTTTCAACAGAAATATGCAAAAAAAATGGAATGTAACTATGACCTAACAAAAATTAAACACATATATTCAAAAATATATAGCATTTTAACCTAGAATATAAAGACGAGATTCACACCTCTATTGTCTTCCATTGTTGCTGTTGAAGTTGAAGAAAGCTGTTTGAAGTTGGGAAATAGATGTTAACTAAGTCCCTGCTGTTGTTGTTGTGTGCTTGTTGCCGTGCTTTGCTTGTTGCCGTGGGTTGATGTTGCCGTTGTATGCGTGGGGTGTGGGCGGGTCTTTCAAACAAGGGTATAAGGGTGTAGGGTGTGGGGTGTACTTAGCAAATAAGGGTTTAAGGGTGTAGGGTGTGGGGTTTACTTAGCAATATTTTCAATATTTTGGGATAAATATTATGAAGGGTATAATAGGTAATTAGGGTGGGGTGTACTTAGTTTTTTGAGGGATTGAAAATAATGGGGGGTGTACTTAGTAAATGGGTGTACTAAGTAATTTTGTGGGTTCAAATAGCAATTCTCAAAAGTAATATGTAAAACCCCGTTAAAAACATGTTCCATAAGGGGAAACTCCCCCCCCCCCAACCCCAACCCCGCACCCTAGCCCAGTAAAAATGTGAATTGAAAAATTAAGGTGATTGAGCGATTAAGTAGATAGGAGTAACTGTGCCTAGTACCTATAAGTAGTCACCTCAAAAGAGGATGAAACCCCCATACTAGATTTGATAGGACTCGATCCTTGATCATGTTCCAAATCTACTGGCTGTTAACCAAAAGAGCTAAACCCGTGAGGGCTAAACCCCCCGTTAAAAACCTCATTAGACGCGACATTGACCAGGTGAGCCAATTTTCTACAAAAACCCCCCTTCAAAAATATTTTAGGTCAATGAAACCCCCCAATTTTCTGCACAAGTAGTATATGTGTGTTAAACATCAGTCAAAACTTGCCCTTACACAAAAACAGAACCCACACACATGTTGCAAAAAGTTTGGCCGCTCTTTTTTTTCTCGATTTGAAGGCTAGCACAGTACAGAACAAACTCGTCCCTTATAAGCCCCGAGGGAACCTTCAACTTTAATTGAGAAAGGAGAATATCCTTGCATTTGTAGCGTTCTTGTGTTGTGGGTCAGAAATATTTTTTGTGCAAACTTCATCATCTCACCCCTTCTTATTCATGTCCCAAATTTTGGGTCAGTTAAGTGTTCTCATTGCCTTTGTGTACTTGTGTTGTGGGTCAGGAGTATTAAGTTTTCTGATTGCGTAACAAACCCTGGTTTTGATTTTTGTCAAATTCTATTTTCAAAATAAATCTAATCTTAGAATTTCCAAATTTTAGTAATCAATTCGTTTTCAACCTTGTAGACACACACCGTAATATAGAATCCAAGTCTTGAACCTTATATTTAGAACCAAATTGTACATGAATGATCCTTGTCAATTCTAAAAACAACTTAAATTAAGAATACTTGGAAGAAATAGAACATTACATTAGTCTCGCATGATCACTACCATTACATCTCTATCCTATCTATTCTACAAACCACTTACAGCAAATATACCTGAAAGTAGTAACAGTACATGAATCTAAAATGACTTCACAGCAATAACAGCAAGAATGGAAGATAACTGGAACCCATTTCACCTAATAGACTTTTACTACATATCTCATAAGAGCTTCCCACGCACTTCATTGATTTGCGGTTCACTTTGTCATTCAACTGAAACATACGCAGCTTTTTGAAGGGTAATTTCATATATAACTCCCTCTAGACCTGCAATCACTGTTCGTGTCCCAGCAATTTCTTCGATATTTAAGCCATGCTGAATAGCTTCTTTAGGAACCATCACATCCATCCTGAAGATAAAACAGTAGGATTGTGTAACCATTAGCAACTGACAAGCAAAGATTAGACCTAAAGTGGGGATTCAAGAATGCAAAAACAGATTTAATTTGTTAATCCTTTCAGAAGCACCAATACTTTCATAGTGGTTACAGAAAAGATTTAATAACCTTTTTTTTTTTTCCATTTCAAAAAGTGCAGTCACCAGATATACACTAGTTAGCCTATTCAGTGAATTCAAACATTAAAATACAATAAACTTATTGAAACTGGCATTCATAAAAACAAAAATCTGCATAATTGCAATGTGGGATCGAGGAACACAAACTTGTACTCACTAGACAAATAATACTTGCACTGAAATTTTTTCGAGATGAATATTCTTTATATAGTGATGCCATCTAGAAATCATGCAATCCTTGGCGAGAAATGTGGTTAAAGTTTGCATTCAAGAATGAGTTGCTTACACTTTTGTCCGAGAGATATAGCCCAGTATAAATTTGCATCGCCCTTTGCCACGATCACAGAGGAGCTGTTCCACAGTATCGAAAAGCAGCGGAATGTTACTTTGCTGAAAGCTTACAGGTAGTCAAGGCTTTTCTGACATTTTTCCGAGTTTCCATCATTGTAAGAGGGTGAAAGCATTTTTCCTCTGCGTAGCTCAACACATTTTAATTTATCTACGTGTTTCAAACATTGGAACTAATATCCCTTGTTATTTAGCAAGGTGAAAATCAAAAAGATAATGTACTCTACATGTATTCCAAAATGACAATGAAAACCATTTTCTTTACACAGCCTTCCTATGGGCCACACAGGTGATATTAGTTGAAACCACATCTCTGACCATCCACCACGGCATGGCACAAAATTACAAACCTACATAGCAAGTTTTACTCACGTGTGCACACACAAAAACACTTGCCGAAACTGTATTTTCCTGATTGGAGAGGGAACATAAAGACGTGGAGGGGAGAATCGCGGCTCCCTTTCCTAGTGAGTAATCTTCCTATGATTGTTTAATTCTTGTTTTATATTCATCAAACTCAAACACACACTAATACACCTACATAAAACCAACACTCTCCCTTGATTTCTTTTTTTTTTTTTTAATTGATACAATCTGTAATATGCAACCCCCACCTCCTATATCCACTTTTCACCCACACTAAATTCTCGGTAGAATACACACAATACACTTACTGCCCTGCAAATGAACACACACGCATGCACAAGCACAACACAATGAATTTTTAGTATTTGACATTAACTTGTTTCGGACTTTCAAAGTCTCAGTAATTCTTTTTTTTTTTTTCTATTTGCTTTCTATTATACTGTGTTGTGTGTTTGTATTTGATATGATTAATTGTATATCTTGGTACATGATTTTCTTGTTCTCTTCTTTTCCATAGGAATCAATCATTTATTCGTTTTATTTTCAATTTTCTCATTCAAATAGCATAATTACGCGTAAAGTGTTATTCTAATTTAATTTCCAATTTTTGCGAGCTTCTTGTTATAATGCATTTTTTTAATTAAGTAATTTCTTTTAATTATTGATCGGTTGCTACAAAAAAAGGATAAGGGAAGACGTAGTTTTGCATTAATCAAAATTTTGTAATTTCCTAACAACATTTGGATAATATTGACCAGTCAGTATGTTTATTATTGTAATTACTTTCTTCTTTTTGCAAGTTAATCAATCACAAAAGGGAATTGAAACAAAAGGTTTTAAGTAAATAATCACACTAATCGAGACCGACACAAGTCGGGCGAGATGGGTGCCTAACACCTTCCCGTCTCGTAACCTAACCCCCAAACCCATTAGATTAGGATTTTTTTAATGTTTGTCTTATGATTAAACATAGGTAGCGACTCATTAGATTAAACAGTTAGCGTCCATTATGGGAAACCAAATCATAAATCGTTCTTGGCGACGGTTAATCGGGATTCTCAGTGTCCCCATAATAAATCATGATCATTACGATATTATCATAGGCCGTCCTTGACAATAGCAGTAGGGCTGCTCCCTTTGTGACCTAGAGGTAATGGATTCAGACTTCGGGGGCAAGGTTGCACAAACTAGACCCTTTCAAACCTCTCATTGGCGGGAGCCTTGGGCACTGATCAATTTTTTTGTAAATTTTTTTTTTTGATAGGTAATAAGAATATTAGAAACAAGCGTCAAAACAGGTGACACATCCTGTGTATCCAGAGTGTATACTCCTACATAAAGATCTAAATAACAAAAGAACTATCCACAGTCTCTACAAAAGAGTTACCAAAAGCCTCAGCTACATCATGACACCAGAATGACAGGGTCCTCAAAATGGACTCCTTCATACTACCCATACACATCACCTCATTGTCAAAGGCTCTCCGATTTCTTTACTTCCAAATGGTCCAACATACTACCAAAGGGGCAGCATCCCACAAGCAATTTCTTTTTCTCCTTTTGTCTAACGGCCAGCTTCAAGATAATTCCTTAACATTTCTCGGCATGACCCAAGAAAGATGAAACAAATTAAGCACAAAATACCATAATTCTCATGCCACTGGACAGTGAATCAACAAATGATTTACATTCTCCCCATCGCCTCTACACATATAACACCGGTTAATTTAAGTCTTCCCTCGAATACGCAGATTGTCCCCTGTTAGGATGGCTTCATTCACTGCCTCCAACACAAAGAAAGCCACTCTACTAGGAGCAACTGATTTCCACACTATCTAACACGGAAAAGGAGTCTTTTCAATCTGCGTCAAAATAAGGTAAAAGGATTTAACCGAGAAGGACCGACTCTTGGAACCCTCCCATGACACTTTATCTACGTTGAGGCCAAGTTTTTGAGAATATAGCTTTTCAAACAATTGCGAGACAGCATCGAATTCCCAGTCTTGGAGATTCCTTCGAAAAGTAGGGCTCCAAAAAACTCTACCCTCCTCCAAATGTAATACAGAGGTAACCAAACACTCCTTATCCATTGATAGATTAAAGAGAGAAGGAAAAGACCTCCATAACTCCTCGTTGTCACACCACTCATCCCTCCAAAACTTGATCAAAGCGCCATTTCCAACTTTGAAAGATATATTTCTCTCAAAGTAAGGCCAACCCCTACGAATGCCTTTCCATACTCCTACTCCAAAAGAAGAGCCAACTTCATTGGGAAACCACGCATGATTCCCTGCCCCGTACTTGCTCACACCCAGCTTCCTCCAAAAATAATTATTATGATTCTACCTTAACTAGGTTCCACTTTATTTTCTATGCAAACCTAAAATTGTTGGACAAAGGGGCAGAGAAATTAGCAAATCAGGCCAATCCAATGCCTCTTATTTTGTTCTCGATCAATCTAAAATATCAGGTCCTTGTGTTAATTCTCTCAATTAGCCCCAAGGGGTGGGAGAAATGGCAAGGGCACTCAAGGCGAAGACCTTGAGGTCCTTGGTTCCAATCCCCATACCAAGGGGCCATACTTATCTATCAAAAAAAGAAAAAAATTCTCTCAATCATGTTGAAGTAATGCGAGGAGGAGGGCCCAAACATATGGTATAATACAGATTTCGTAATCATTGATGCTATACTTCTGTAACCTGTTCCTCCTTGCTTGGTCTAAAGCTTGCTGCTATCCTCACCTCCTGTATTTAAGATACAAGTGTTCACTGCTAGTCTGCTACTGCTTTTCCTAGTCATGCCAACTTTCCTCTTAGAACTTTGACATCTTCACGCTAATAGAATGTCCCTATCCTCAATAGAGAGGGAGAGAGACAGAGAGACTGGCCCTCTCAGTTTCTTCAACCACATAGTAATGTTTCTTCCTTCCTCTATATTACAGAATAAACATCTTGCATATAAGATAATCTCACAGCCAAAGAAGCTTCTCCATAAAATAGTATCCTCAAGGGAGCAAAAAGTTTCTTGTCAAACTTAATTAATTAAAAAACTTGTTTTCAACATTTAAGTGCATCATTTGACACCAAACCAGCGGGGAATGAAATGATTATGATTCTATTCATGAAACATGAACAAACATTGATAGTGAAAGTTATATTCTCTAAATCTTACAAATCAACGATGACCTATTCAGACAAATTCTTGGTAAGTATGATAGATGAAATCTATAAAAAGGAGTGTAGACTACTATTATGTATTACTGACTGGTTTATTACAAAGGTGTACACTCTTTGACGTCAACAGGTTTGCAGAAGTTTCTAACTGGCTTAGTTTTCAAAACTGATTCTGCATACATGTACACCATTATGACATATTACTAGCTCTATCAATACCAGGATCTTGCAAAGTTCTATTATCGACAGTTGAACATAAAAGTAAGATATGAGGACAGACGCACATAATTACTTCAAATAGCATGTGATAGATGAAAACAACTAGGATATAGATGTCAGCTCCAAGAACTAGATCAAATCCTCCTAGATGCTTCTGTAAAATTTGGCTGAGCTGATCGGAATTTCCCCATTCTAGCTTCTCAGCGATTAAGCCTGTTTACAATGTCAGAATTTGATATAGCAACCACACATGCTTTTCTTAACTTTATTTCCTTACCACCACAAGCATTAGATATCTCAGAAGATTCATGAAGCTCTATGTTTTTCTTCAAAATCTGAAAGAGTAAAACATAACATGGATTATTAAAACACGAAAAGAGTAGTTACAAAACTAACCAAAATTTCAAACATTAGACTGTCATCTCGTAACCTTGCCTTGAGAACTTCCTCATTATGATCGGTTAGCATGACTTCACGGCAAAATCGGCTGCAGAGAATTCCAGTAACACCTGTCCCTCAGAGGCAGCAATAAGTCTATAGTGCATTGTGAAATCTATTTAAATCAATTCCTTTATTTGGCATATGATATTCATTGTAAACCAGATGCAATAGCTTATAATTTATTGTGCTCCCTCTTTTACTACTGCCCTTAGTTGAAAATAAAAAAGCTGCACAGCTCCAAGGAGACTGTTATGGTTTTCCAAATACCATCCTTTTCACACTACTGAAAAGTTTGACTCATTTCAATTGGGCTTGCATTAGTTGAAGAAGTCTGTCATTCATGGAATATTTGAAAGAAGGAAGACCACCAACATGTCTCCTCCTAGGCCAAAAATAAAAGTAAAAGTACATTCTCTTCTTAATATGTTTCAAAAAAAAATGATATTTTTTCTTGTAAATTAAGGGTATGTATTTGTTCCAAGACAATTAATGGTTCGATGGTTTGCATACCATCCAAGATTTGGTAATAGCATGGAATCCCTCAAACCACTCCAGCTGATTCCACATTCATTCTCCTCAACTAACAATGAGAAGTGCAATTTAAGTCTCAGAAATGAATTAACTCACTTATGGTTACTTCTAAAGACCAGAGTCCATCGCAGTCAAATTAAGAAGACAGCCAACAAGAAGAAGAGCCACATTTATGCTAAACTTCAACCCAAGGAAAGGAGATGATTGTTATGACATTATCCTGCAACTGAAAAACAATCAATATGCATCCAAGCCTCCGGTTCATCCACAAAAGATCTAGCTATTTCAAGTTAGGGACATTATTATGTGCAGTAAAGCAAAATACAAGCAACTATTGGTTTACGTTGTACAAGTCTAAACTTTCTTAGGCAATTTTTTTTTTTTTTTGATAAGTCTTTCTTAGGCAATTTCCATTGATATTATCTCGTATAGGCTACTTCAGTTGTCTCAAGAATATGCTCAATTTAGTTATATCAGTTCTATGTTTACCACATATCCATCATACTCTGATCTCCACCATTAATCGATTTCCTTCATAGCTGACCAACATTCCATACAATATGGTAAGCCGACCTAAAAGCTGTCCCCAAAACTTCACTCCAACTGCAAGGGTACACGTCAATCACATAACTTTGACTGACATCTTCTCCATGTGTCTAAACTTGATTTTTGACTGATAGCATCTCCAATCTCTGCTTGTCTACTTACCAAATCCAAATTGTGGAACTCATATTTCCTAGTGTTGACTGAGATTAATAACTTCATCCATGTTCCTATTTTGCCAAGATGCATCTCAACACCCATTTTCACTTTTGTTAATTGTGCACCTAATCTTTTGCATATCTAGTCAATTCATCAATCACCATGGCGAAAAGATAGGACCTAAGGAGACTACTAATGTAATCATCATACAATGATTGGAAATGCATAACAAATATAAGTTGGACGATAAGTGCATCCTAGTCTCGTGTCCAACTTCTGAAGACAAGTTTTCAAACTCATCCACCAAAAAGGCCATTCATTTCACTGAAGACATACAAGAAAGACGTGAGTGCATCAACGGCATCCATATTAGGAAAAGATAACACAAGGCTACTTAAAAATGCAAGAGGGTGGAATTACATCTATATTTGGAATCATTCTGATTTCATTTCTTGCATTTTTAAGTAACCTTGTGGTATATTTTCCTAACATGGATGCTGTATATGCACTCATGTCTTTCTTGAATGTCCTCAGTGAAATGAATAGCCTTATTGGTGGAAGAGGACTGTAGAATTACATTCCTCCCTCCCCTCCCCTCCCCCCCACCCCCCCACAACCAAAAAAGAAAACAAGAAACCCAACAGCAAAAGAATGAAGAATTAAAAAATGCAAAAACCCAATAATCAATGGCGCCCGACAGAAATTGAAATTAAAGAGCTTTATATCATCTAAAAGCAGACAATATATTCTTTCTGCACTTCTCTTTTCCGGTGACCAGTCCTGATGAAACAATCATCCTATACCATTTTATCGAGTATTGACTACTTTAAATTGTTTAGGCAATTAATTAGATCAACAATCTGGCGAGAAAATATTTCTACAACCTTGACCGTAAAATGGAGTGCAATGGAGTTCCTAGAATTGTAAAATCCAAAAGTATTATAGAGCACTGCAAGCTAGGGCTCAGAAAATCACTTACCAACTCCAGAGCCTAATTCAATGACGGAACATCCTCTGAGGATCTCAGAATTATCTGAAAGGTAATCATTCAAGAGTCTCGCACCAGGCCATACCAGTTGCCCCGTCAAATCAAAATCAGCTGTTAGATAAAATTTTAAATCACAACATAAGAGGCCTTGTTCATATCAGAGAAAAGTAGCATAAGAGTACTGTGAGAAAGTATTAACCTTGATACACTATTTTTGGCCCAAAAAAAAAAAAAGTATATGCATGGGTGTAACAGATTCCAGAAGCAATAAAAGACGAGCACTAGCACCAAAAATTGCTAGCCGGCTATACTTGCATGTACTAGAGTCTTTATGATCACTGAGACCTTAACAACAAATTATATCCAATGTCATTTCCTTGATTACGAACACAAACTTGACAACATGTACTAATTGGTCAACAAGTGACTTCTACATGTGCAAATCACAAATGGTTTGAGATGAAAGATGCAATGGCTCGATTTTCTCTGTATTCGCGAGAAGAAAGATATTCAATAGAAAAAGAAACCTTCATTTAGAGAAGATATGCAGTGAATGGAGGGCGGTGGACAAGAGCTTACAAGATGAAAGTGGAAATCAAAAAAATAAAAGAAAAAGCAACTAGGAAGATTCATCAATGAAGCAGTGCTCACCAATGCCAACAAATTTTCATGACAGCTTTACCTCTAACGGCCCCTAAGGCTGAAGCCCGAAGAAAAGATAAAAACGAGCCTATCCCTTAATTGCTGAAGAGAAAAGGCTTAATCCCTCAAAATCCTTGCATTCCTCTCAAGCCTAAAGTGCCCCAAGAGTAACAAATACACAACACCATTAAATTCTCCCATTCTTGCTCAATTCAAAAGAGTCTCATATCGAGAGGTAGTATTTTAATTTCTGGGATTCAAAAATTACGAAGCTTAACTCGTGGCCATATCATAAATGGAATTTATAACTCTTAATCATAATACCACTTAGTTGGCAATTTAAATCAGATAGCGCCCAATTCAAGTATTATTAATAAATCGTGAATAAATAAATACAGACAAGATCACTGAGAATCAAGAAAAATACTCCAGTAACATGGGGAAAATGGGGAGAAAAACAAAATGAAAAAAGAAAAATAACAAACTGACTCACTAGAAGCAGATTGGAGACAAAGGAGATCAAGGACCTGAGACCCAAATGTAAACCTAGTGAGCTGGTAGCTTCACATTTCAAAAACAAATTTAAAATTAGTACGTTAAAATACGCCGCATTTAATTATGCTGTCAAGAAGTCAAATTTTGAGGGAGCTACTTACTCGTGATTGATGAAGAAAGATTCACCCAAGCAAATGGTACCATCGTCATCATCTCCTTCACTTTCCATAAACTCCCCTCTTCTTCTTCTTCGTTGCCGGCGTCGTTGGCGCACCCACACTGTTAAAGACTTAACCCTCGCGCTATATTAGGATTTCTATCGAAACGGAATTTGAATTTGTTTGTTTTTCGGTTTGGTTTGCTTTGTAAAACCGAATTTAATATAGGGAATTGCTATTCCAACCCCCCTTTTTGCTGAGTTTACCCCCTTGGAATATTACAAAAATTGCCACAATATAAAAAGACTTATTTACCCTTAAAATAAATTCATTACTAAGTTGACCCCTACTGAATTTTAGAATCCTAAAAATACTAAGTATACCCCCATCTCCTATTACTCCCCCTTCTTCACCATCCTCATTCTTAACAACTTAACAAAATTCAAAAACTCTACCACTAAAATGGATTCCAAACCCTCAAACCCTAGCAATGAATCGATCCACATTGATGAAAAGGAGCACAAGGAAGTGGAAGAGATGAATTGTGTAAGTACTACAACTCTTTTATACTCATTTTACCGTTTAGTTTAGGTTAAAAATGCAAAAAATTTCAAAAAACCGAGCCGCTAACCGTCGTGTGCGACAGCCGACCGCACAATGTATAGAGTGTGCGACCTGAACCTGCCGCACACTCTATGGTGCGGATGGCTGCCGCACACTCATGAGTGTGTCGGTCCGCACACTTCTATAGAGTGTGCAATGGGTCTTGCCGCACACTTTATGAGTGTGCAGCAGGTCATCTTGCAGTGAGGTTCACTTTTTTTTTAATTTTTTCGTAATGTTTAACAGATTCAAATACATTAACTACGGAGCCAAGTGTGAAGGGTCCGAATAATGAAGAGATTGTTGCGATTGAA
Organism: Platycodon grandiflorus; assembly: GCA_016624345.1. Classification (NCBI taxonomy): domain Eukaryota; kingdom Viridiplantae; phylum Streptophyta; class Magnoliopsida; order Asterales; family Campanulaceae; genus Platycodon; species Platycodon grandiflorus. Next base: position 48,973,162 of record CM028366.1, on the reverse strand, counting down.
CATGCAGGCCCCGAAGCACTTGATGTTGACTTCACGGATGTGTTCACAACTCAGAATCTTTTATTTCTCGGGATAAATTGATTGAATGGGTTCAAGCTAGAGGCCGGGAGCATGGCATGGTGATTATCATTGGTAGGTCGGACAAGGTGCCTAGAAACGACCTCTGTTATTGATTTGTGAACGTAGTGGTGTTTATAAAGAAAAGGTCAAGATTGGGTCTTCATCATTACGAATTGGTAATGAAGAAAAAGTTGAAAATGTTGATGATGTGGTAGGTAAGGGAAAAGGAAGAGAGAAACCGGAACTAAAAAGTGTGGTTGCCCATTCCGTTTGAGAGGAAGCAAGTCTCGATTGATGAATGGGCATTAGTGGTTGAATGTGGCAAACACAATCATCCAACCGCTGATCACATGGAGGGTCATTCATATATAGGTCGATTGAAGAAATCTGAGGAGACCTTTGTTGTTGATTTTTCCAAGGGCAATACTAAGCCCAAGGACATCTTATTTGGGCTGAAACAAAGATTTGAGGGAAATAAGTCAACAATAAAGACAATATACAATGCTCGGACAAAGAATAGAGTTAAGGAGTGTGATGGTCGATCTGAAATGCAACAACTTATCTTCAAGTTGAAGGAGCATGGTTATACCTTCTACGATACACGCTGCGAATCGACCAACATTGTGAAGAATCTTTTTTGGGCTCACCCAAAGAGCATTGACTTGATGAGATGTTTTCCGAAAGTCATCTTCATGGATTGCACGTATAAGACAAACAGGTACAAGTTACCATTGTTGGAGATTGTTGGTGTGACATCTACACAGATCACATTTCTGATAAGGGGGGTATACTTAGTAATATAGGAGGTATAGAATATAAAAGGGGGGGTAGACTTAGTAAGTGGGTAGGCTAAGTAATTTTGGGGGTGGGAATAGCAACACCCTTTAATATATTTTTGGTTTTGCCTTTTAAATTGAAAATTGAATTAGAAAAAATATAATAAAATTAAATATATTATTATTAGTTATATAAATAATTATAAGTCATTCAAATAATACCCCAAAAATTGAACTGATGAACACCCCTACTCTCTAGGTTTATGTTATGCACGGGGCTATTAATACCCTCTGGGGCTGTTTGGTAGCCAGATAACACGTCGGATAGGATTAATAATAATTAAGAATGATGTTTGGTAGGTTTTGAAGCATATGGCTTAATAAGAGGAGTGGCCCGGATAAGCAGTTTTTTCTCTCGTTATTTATCCTTGGATTGGGGTGGTATTATTATAGAATATAGACCGGATTAAGCAGGATGCGACACTAATTTTTTTTAATACTTAAAAATACCTTTGTATATATACTCAAAAACAGGCTAAACTAGGGCAATCAATTCGTTTCCTTCTCTATTGAAGACGATACGACTATTTCTCTCTCGCGCGAAGGGGTAGGGGACGACTACGACTGGACGATCGTCGGTGGGAGTCTCAATCAGGTTAGTGATTCTCTCTCTCTCTCTCTCTCTCTCTCCTATCTTCTTCTTGTCTGTTCTGAGAGTTTGATTAATTTCTTGTTTATCAATCAGTTTTCAATTGATAGATGATAGTATACTAATTAATTTCTTGTTAATCAATCAGTATCAATTGATAAAAAAGAGTATACTGAGGATATTCACATTAACAGAGTTTGAATTCATTCGTTGTTGCTTATTAACTAACAAAAAAGGAATAGAAAACACAAACATACCTCTCTTGCCCGGTTTTTGCATAAAATTTGTGATTGCTAGTGATTTTTGATATTTTCACTAGTATTCATACATATAATATATGTTATCTTTTCACGGTTGAAATATGAACTTCCTAGCAATGGTGGATTTGATTAGTTAATTTGATTTTATTTTACCTTCAAGAGAAAGCTATTTTGACATTGAAATCAAACGTTCTAATATTGGATTGAAGAGTAAAGACCATGTTAACACCTTGTTTTCTTTGACAGATCTGCTGTGTTCCATGAAGTTGATAGATCTTCAGCCGATAAATTTTCATTGTTGTGTTCCAGAATTAGATATTACATTTTCTCCTACAGATACATCATATTAGTGTTTGGCAGACAATCATCAAAAAGCTTCATGCATATGAGAACTGGTAGGCAGCTATGGAATAAAGTTGCATGTTGGATTAGGTCTTTGATTTCTACTCGTAGATGGCCAATGCTGCAAGTAATTAGTAACTAGTATTGTATGCTCTAATCCTGTGCTACCAAACGTCGGGTTATTATTATATTCAAGATTATTAATCCTGATGCATAATAGTACCAGGATTAATAATAATATTATCCTTATCTAGTTACCAAACAGCCCCTCACTCTATCTAAATACACTACTTTCACGCCAACCTAACATCTAGATACACCACCCCTATATTTTCTATTTTACCCCTCTCAAAATATGCGCTCTTTCTTTTTAATACACCCACTCACTATTATTACATCCATTCTGCACCCCCCCCCATTTCAAACATAATTTTCTCTCACCCCTCGTATGCATAAGAAGAAAAGGGAAGAAAAAGAAACCAACCTTTTGTTCACATCTCTATCTAGATAGAAGAAAATGAAGAAGAAGAAAAAGAAGAAGAAAAGGAAAAAGAAGAAAAAATCAAACAATGAAAAGGACCATTGGTATGAAATTCATTTCATTTTGAATTAGTTGGGTTTTGTTCAAATTCTAGGTTATAAATGTTTGGGACTGGTTGAAGGAACACCACAATGGTGATCGGCTAGGGCCGAAGGAACACCACAGTAGTGTTCGGCCAGAGTTGGTGGAACACCACAACAGTGTTTGGCCATAGTTGGTGGAACACCACAGTAGTGTTCAGTTAGTATTAGTGGAACACCACAGCAGTGTTCGACTAGCACTAACCGAACACTGCTTTGGCCAAACATTATTGTAGTGTTCCTTCCGCCAAACATGACTGTAGTGTTCCTTCAATTAGTCATGAACACTACGTGACCCAGCTGCTCGTTTTATGTGTGAAAAAGACACGAAAAATTAATTTTTAAGCTTGAAATAGGTAAGAGATACTTATATTCATTGCCCCCTTCACTTTTTTATGCTTCATGCTTGATTTTTGTAACAATATGGATGTTGGAAACTTTAGGGTTTTAGGAAGAAGATGAAAAGAGGTTGTAGACGTTAGAAGGTGTATACAAATTTTTTGGTGGTGTATTTAGTAGTTTTGTGAAAGTCATAGCATAGTAGTAGATGTATTTAGTAGGAATAATGGTATTAATATCTTTTTATATAATGATATTTTTGTAATTAAATTTTGGGGGAGGGGTATTTAGAGAGGGTGGGGGTATTAATAGCCCCACTCTATGCCTTAAAATATTTCCCTCTCAATGCACGCTCATCCACCTAACTACTAATTACACCCCTCTATATTTCCAATTTAATCATTCTTAAAATATTCCCTATTTCTTTCTCAATACACGCTCATTCACCCATTCGCTCTCTCTTAATACACACACATTCCCTCACACCCCTCTCCAAACGCACCCGCACCCCTCCCCCTCATTCCATAAGCACACACACTACAAATGCAAGGAAGAAGAAAGGAAGAATAAATCAAACATTTTCTCATTCTCGCTCTAACCTTCACCTCTCTTTCTTTGTGTTCGAAAAGGAATGTTCTTTCAACATTGGCTAAACATTTCTGGAATGTTCTATCAACGTTAGCTAAACATTTTTGAGGTGTTCGGCTAACTAGTGCCGAACACCGTGTGATACAAATTTTTGCAAAATGAGAGTTGTGGTGATTTTTGGAACAATGTGGATATTGGAAAGTTTATGGTTTAGAGTATTGTTGAAAAAAGATGAGAAAGAAGGAAGGTGTATATCAAAAATGTTATATATGAAAGAAGGTAGGTATATATAAAAAATGTTGGAGGTGTATTTAGAGGTTTTAGAGTGTAATAAAAATTAAAGGGGTGTATTTAAAAGAAGAAGAGCAAGAAAGTCTTTTTAATCGATGACATTTTTGTAATAAATAGAAGGGGGTGTACTTGGAGGAAAGAGAGTGTTAATAGCCCCAATATTTTAAATATTAATCCTCTATTCCAAATAAGTATCTATTGTTTTATTTTGAGACATTTTTAAAATAAAAGTCTCCTCTTTTCAAAATTTTCTTTAAACAAATTATCTATAAACTTTTATTAATTGTGACATAAAAGAAAAGAAGTCCATTAATTTAAACCAATAAGAGATAATTTGAGGATATTAAAAAAATTAAATGAAGTCAACTCATTTTTTTAAATGCATATAAAGTTAGTATTGATATGGTGGGAGTGTTGATCACGTTTTTGATTTGCCTAAATATCATTCACCTAAGACTTTAAGTTATACATTTTTCGTAATCATTAGCTGAAACTCGTCTTAATATTATCACAATTCAGCAAGCTAGATTAACTAATTGTTGCACATTGATTACTTAATCATTGATAAACCAATATAGATAATCAAATAGGAAATTACCACGGTAGTACACAGAACAACACGCAAGGCAGTAGACAATAAGACGCACGACAGTATCAAACAAGACGCATGGTGGAATTTAAAAACCATATGTCAATTGACAAATTATTAAAAATCATTGCAAATATTTTCCCAAGGTAAATCAAATCGTTAACAGAATTATAGTAAAAAATAGCAGTAAAGAAAATAACAAATTAATAAACTAATGCTGAAAATGAAAAGGGCAGAAAAGAATGAACTTATCGGGTTCGTCGAATAGCCCGAATAACGGACTGGCCTTGAAGAAGAATTGTCATCGTACTTATTGGTGCACTCCAATCGAGTCCGCAAACGTCTCCCAAGATAATCCAACCGCAAGAACGAACCTCGTGCAAAGCTTATCCGTTATTCGTCGACCACGCTTCAATCGTCGGAATGAATAGTTCAGAAGAGAAGGAAAAGATATTCTGGAAATCAGTTTCGTAAGAGTTCACCGCACCGCAGGAGTGATTTCGTATGCCTCTCTTGTAACTGCTGTAATTAAGCCAGGGAGATTATTAGGGATCATCAAAAGAAATGTTCCCCGAATCTGCCTATAATTATTTAGTCGTAACTGATTACAACTAGGTTAAACTCGGAGTTAAAATTGATCAGGAACATTTAAATGTAAGATAGAGCCCCCTCGACCCAAGACATTTTCCCAAACGCCCATGCCCATGCCCGTGCCCGAGCCTGGCCGAGTCGAGCGAATGCGCGTGTGGTGTTTGGTTCAAGCCACCTAACATATTACTTGAACAATGGTTCCTTAAACATATGGTACTATAAGCCTCATAAGGTTACTCTTTCTATCCCATGTGGGAAGGCAACAAAACCTATTTCAATATCACATTTTCAACCACTTTCAACTATGGATTCCAACCATAACATGATATCAATCCTAATATGAAAGCTATTTAAATCCTTGCATACAACACTCCTCAACTCTTACTTTTGACATAAACATCTTAGGGTTCATAAATAAGACGCATCAAGAGTGCCACTAACATCATATTTCCAACGCTAATATCTTATCACTCTGAATCAGTGATAGTGTATGCTAAAAGCTTGTTTGCTTAAAAGTGTTAAGACTTAAGCAATCCTTTAAATCACGTCAAGAGAAGCTACTCTTCATATATTAGTTCATATCTTCTCTTGATTTTCGAAGAAAACTTTTTAGTTATATCCTTGGATAATGAAAAATGTTTTTTGTTGTTGTTGAACTGACATGTCCTTTTGTATCAATACTTTTTATTAAATGATTACTCTGGTTTCCTATCAACTAATGAAGCTATTTTGAAATCTTCAATTACTACTTAACACGTGGCTTCATCTCTCCTCGTGCATTTAATACGTGAAATCTTAACCGGAACACACACAAATTCTTTCAATGGCAAAAAAATGTACACCTCATTATTTAAAGCCCTGAAAAGATCACTGAAGAAGACACTGTAACTCTTTCATTCTCTAAAAAACATTCAAGTTTATACCCAAGAGAGATGCACAACATTGAAAGAATGAAAGCTTAGCACACAAAAATAATTAGCATTAAAGACTTGAGTTATTCATTGTTGAATTCTCATAACTTAGTCATTCAATCACTAGAGTCCTTTATACTCCATCCGCTCCCAAATAATTATCATGTTTTTTTTTTGTCTTCCAAAAAATTATCCTGTTTCTAAACTTTCCTTTTAAGAAAAAACACTTTTACTATTTTACCCTTACTTTTAATTTCTACTTTAATTATGGCCACGTGTGTAAGGGCTTTAAGGAAATTACATAGTGGGTGGGGATATTCACACCCACCAAATTGCTCTATACACCCACTTCCTTTATACACACACCACATTCATTTCAAAGTCAACCAATTCCTCAATACACATGCCCCTCATTATCCCTATTCTACCCTTTTATATACACCCACAAATTAATTGCATTCTCTTTCTCTCCCATTAGGTATTTGCAACCCCCTTTCTCCCAATTAATTACTTCCATCTCCCCTTCCCAACCCACTTCCCTAACTACACACAAAGAAATCGAACATACTACCCAACGGTAAATCGAACAAGGAAGAACACGACAGACCGAACACTAAGACGAAGAATGAAGAAACGCGTCTTATCCATCACATTTTCTCTCAGCTCGGTTTAGTTATGTTGTCAAGCATAGGTAAATCACAAACTCTCTTCTCACCCACTCTATGTCACCATATTTTGAAATGTTTAGGTTTAGGTATGTATAAATTTGATGTGTTATTATGCTAGATAGTGTGTATGATTGACATTGTTTGATTTCATGCTCTTTTGACTGATAATTTTTTGGAACTTATTGAAAAAAAAACATGACCACATTCGGCCATGGACGAAGGAACATACTGGCATGTGTTCGATTCTGGTTTGAGGAACTTCTGAGGCGTTGTTTGGCCTAGGCTAGAGGAACACGCCTAGGTGTGTTCAGCAGAGGGTAACAAAGCACACCTAAGCGTGTTCCTCCAACCTTGGCCGAGCACTCTCCTCGTTGTTCTTCCAGCCTTGGCCGAACACTCCTCTAGTTGTTCCTTCAGCCTGGGCCGAACACTCCCCTAGTTATTCCTGCAACCTGGGTCGAACACTTCCTTGTTGAAAATAGGACAATAGCGGAAGCAAAACATAAACCATAGTTTTCAAAACTGACCTAATTTAATTCAACAGTGATATTCTTTCAAAACATAAAACCATAGCTTTCAAAACTAAAACAATTATAAATTCTTTCACTAAAACAATTATATATTTGTAGTTATAAATTGTTTACAACCTAATTTTTCAGAGCAGACTAAAACAGTTTCATTAAATTTTTCTCATGAAAAATGATTGGTTATCTTTATCTTTGTCAATTGCAAGGCACATTTATGAGAGGAGAAGACCTACATCATCACGGAAAGAAAATACATATCACAATAGTAAATGAAATACAAATCATAAGTTTAAATGAAATACATTTCATCAAAACTGTAAATGAAATACATATCACAAGCTTGACTAGTCCAAAGATATAATGTCATTACTACAAACAACTAGATTGTTTCCTTTATATTATTTCCTTGATACGATGTTCCAACACCCTTGAATTGACGGTAATGCCCACTACGTTCACAAGACAAAACACAACCGACGTTTTTTCTTACCCCCACCATTGTCCGACCTACTAATTACTACCACAAGGCCATACTCCTTTCCCCTAGCACGCGCCCAATCAAACAAAGCCTCCCGTAATGAAAAATATTTGTGCATCGAGAACACATCGGTGTAATTCATAACAATATCTTGAACTGATCTCATTACTGGTAGGACCAACATCACTATACTCTGTAGGTAACGTGTTTGATTCCTGAAAATAAGAAAAATACATGTCAAAATGGTAAACCAGTACTGTTCAGCCAAGGTGTGAGGAACAAATGCTGAAATGTTCGGCCGCTGTGTGTGAACATAGGCTGAATTGTTCGGCAACTCTATGTGGAACATAAAGTGGTCTCTTCGGCCACACTATGAGGAATACAAAGTTGTTTGTTCGGCCATGATGTGAGGAACACAGAATGGTTTGTTCAGCCAAGATGTGAGGAACACAAAGTGGTTTGTTCAACCATGATGTGAGGAACACATCTGCTGATGTTCGTCCAGTAGGGCCGAACTATACACACGAGCAGCAGTCTAAAAAGCTCAAAAAAAATATGTACAAAATGAAACTTTAATCGAAGAAAGTAGAAGGAATACTTATATTATTTGTCCCCTTTACTTCTTTAGATTCCATATATGGATTTTTTTTCCACAATGTGGATGTTGTAAAGGTTAGGGTTTCGGAGAAATTTTTTTGGAAAATTTTGTAGAGGAGAGGAAGTAAGAAAATAAAGAAAAGGAGGGATGAGTTCAATATAGAGTGGGTGTATTTTAAAATTTTAGTGGATATTATATGATGACATTATTGTAATTATTTGTTGTGGGTGTATACAATATTTTTTAGGGTGTATTTAGTATTAAAGGGCTATTTTGTCTTTTGATATAATGACATTTTTGTAATTATTTTTAGGTGGGTGTATACAGTAATTTGGTGGGTGTGAATAGCCCCACCATTACATATTATACAAATATTTATAATAGAGTCAGTTAAATTTTATTAATCTATATGCCAAGTCAAACAAGATAATTATTTAGGAACGAAAGTAGTATTTGCTATACATAATTCTTGTACTCTCAATCATTGTTTTTGTTATCCCTCTCAACTCTTAGTATTTGAGGGATCATTGATTGTACACAATACACGATTATAATCTATTTTTTATAAAGAACACACATGCACACACACACACACACAAACACTCATAATACACCGGTCATATTGTATACTGTTCCATTATTGATCATTTAAGATTGTTAATAATATTAGTGCAATTTAAATTCCAAATTTGACCACTTTGTTATTAGACGCAGCAGTTCTTCAAAACTGCGAACCACTTTTAACAGTGTTTATAAATGTGATTGCTATTCTTCTTGTTGAAGTCAAAAAGAATCCCACTTGCTTAAGTATTTGTCTCGTGCTTACATTATCTATCGTTGTGATTGTTTATTAATATTGTATTTGCTTATTTTAAAAAACTTATCTTGGCTACTTGGGGAAAGTTTTACCAACTTGCTGATCTACATTTCCGTTGCTTCCTTTTTAAAGAAAGGAATTTTTATGTTCATCTTATCGAAATGAGTTTCAAACGTAAACTTAAGAAAGACTATTCATACAACCTCTAATCTATTTGGTAGCTACTTGAGTTTACATGGAGTAATTTTATTCGTTCTTGTTCCTTTTTATTTGATCATTTAAATTTAATCTACCTTGCAACGAGTCTACTCTTTTCCTCGTTATACTTTGTTTTATATTTTTAATTTGCCAAAAATATAACAAGCACTCGAAGGACACATATTAAGTATCTATTTATAATATATATATTTTTTCAGAAACTATTTTAATGGCTTCGAAACTTGAAAGTTAATGACTATGGAACAAAATTTATTAAACCTAGGTTCGACTAAAACATATAATAATTAAGGGGAAGACGGTGTCATGTGAAAACAAAGATGACAACATATCATAAAAAGATAATTTGGGCCAGTAGTTACTCTCACACACGTACGAAGTAAGCATTATTGTATTATAGATGTGTAAAAGAGGAGTTTGTGGATACATTGGGGATAAACATACTCCCTCCGTCCCTAAATTATTGTCTTCTTTTTCTTTTCTGTTCGTCCTAGAATAATTGTCTTGTTTGAAAACTTTCCTTTTTAGGATATCACTTTTATCTTTATTTTTTTCCTACTTTAATTATGGACCATATATACATAGACATTAAAAAAATTATATATTATATTAATAATTAAGTCAATTATTTTTTTAATCTATGTACCAAATCAAATAAAATAATAATTAAGTACGGAGCGAGTATTTTTTAGGCCACAAAACAAAATGGGTGGAAGGAAATGGACGCACTTCCAACTGAAAACTACTACCTACCATACCAATACCATACCACACCACACCACACCACACCACACCATTAAGATTTTAGTTATGTGGCGGCGATTTGAAGAAAGAGAAAACGGGGCGGGACGTGGCGGTTGTTGGGTACCCTACCTCTCTACCTCGCCTTACAAACCCGTCCGCTCTACCAAATCACACCTACCATAATTAAATTTTCTTTGTTTTATTTATGACACACACACACACTATCCGTCACGTTATTGTTACCATCCAATTAATTTCCCAGAAATTCACAGAAACAGCTTTCCTCAATTTGGGACTCTTTTCTCCAGGTGCGCCTTCTTCTTCTTCTTCTTCTTCTTCGGATTATTATTTATTATTTTTTAAAAATTTTGTTTGTCTATTTGGCTGCCCAGCTCACAAACAAGAGTAACAGATTACCCTTATTCACTTTGGAAGATAGTAAACTTATTTAAGTTAGTGTCTTTAAATTCGTGCTCTTGTATCGAAGATGCAAGAATTAAACAGTGAGCTTCACTGACACGAGGATCTTTGATTCTTGGTGATTAACAATATGATAAAGAATTTGATATTGGGCTGATTGGCGAAGAAAAAATTGTCTGCTTGTTTAGTTACTGGTCAAACTTCTGAATTGTTGCCGTCAATTCAAAAGACGAACAAGGGACTGGACCGAATTTTGAAAACAAGGTAAAATGAGTCACCAATCTCGAGTTTTTTTAGTCTAGGATACAATTCTAAGCTAGGCAGTGACAAAGGATTTAGTAGTTTTCTTCTTAGAGTTTAAATGAATTTTTCTCTGCAGCTTGTCTCGCATCCTCTTTATTATTTGTATTAAAAAAATTACAATTAGTTACAGTCACGATAACGTTAAGCTTCTTCTTTTGCTGTACTGCTTGTAATTTTTTGTAGAGCTGTGAATAATCGAGAATGCTTTGTGTTTGGTGAATTAATAGTTTCAACTTATTTACAGTTTGTAATGTTGAAATCTCAAGACATTTATTTTCATACTGTAATCAGGTCCTTGAATTCTCAAAAGTATTTTCATTAGTCTTTGGTTGAGACGATTTTATCCTTCGTGCACTGCTGTTGATCTTATGCTAGCAGAAAAGGTCTTGCGTAAGTGTTCTTGGCAGAGCACTTACTTCTGCCGTGCATTCCTTTCAGTCACATCACCTTCTGCAATGTCAAGTCTGGAGGAGCCTCTTGGTCTGGACAAGTTGCCAAGCCTAAGCACTATCGACCTCTGCCATAGGTTCTCTTCCAGTGCCTGCAGCTCCAGAGGGGAAGACATGGGAATGGGTAACTGTTGGATTGAAGGAAAAAGTTGCAGTTCAGCCAACAGCTATATGTAAGTTTTGTTACAAGATTGTACATCTTTGTTTGTAGTTGATACATATTTGATGATGTATCCATTTTGATGACTCTTTTCGGTCCCATTCCCTGCCCTTCCATCCACCCACTAAAACCGAACGAGTTGGAATTGTTAATGTTATCAGTCATAGTTATCATTATGTGCTTCAGGATTTCGTTCTTTGATGGCTGCTCAATTTTTGTGATAGGATGAGTGCTGTAGGAAACATATGGAGACCAGTCCTATGAACACGAACACAAAGAAGTAGGTGGGAAAGAAAGGAGAAAAGATGCTTATCCTTGCACGGGATCAGCCAGCCCAAAGGCCACAAAGCCTCAAACTATTCAATCTCTCTAATTAAACAACAAAGGATTGCATCAATGTTCATAAAACCAAAAAAAACCCTAACTCTACTAGCTAGGAGTTATAAGAGTAATTAAACAAAATAGTTAAGGATGCTAACAATGTTGGCAAATTAGGCTAACTCTAACAGTAATCCTACTTGGACTGGAATACCCTCATTACCAATAATCCCCTAACAAAAAAATTACAATTCAGCTTATCTATAGATAATAACACTAGCAAGTGAGTCGTGGGCTGTCAAGTACTCTTGGTGTAATGCAACATTATGTGATGAATCAATTAGGTGTTACTACGATTGATTTGCCTCTAGGGCTGAGTTGATGATGTGAATGGTTTTACTTCTAATGATGTGGCTTGGAAATTCTTTCCTGGAGAAAGCATTGAAACCAAAGCTACTTGGAATTGGCTCATTGATCTAGTTTCCATGTCTTCTTACGCCACCGTCCCTTTTATTTTTGGTCTCCATCTTGCCCTTTAGAACTGTCAGCAACAAGTATATATTCCCAACTTTTTCTTCTACATGACTAGAACATCAAAGCTGACCTTTGTTTGATGTTACAATGCAATCTTGTGCATCACGTCATGTGGTAGCAGTTATTAACTTCTCTTGGCCTCCTAAACTCGGTAGTAAATGGGCTAGGAGAAGTTAAGTAGTAAATTGGGCATCATTTGTGATCCCCCAAGCACAAGTTTCCACTTAACCATATTTAAGGGGATGCCTTGCTGCCTAAAATTCTTAATTCTTGTTGATGGGTAGTGTCCACCTAAGGTTATGTGGAACCTTTCACCGTTTCCACACATTCAATATGAGACTGGGGGTACAACTTCATTGCCTTGGGGTGACGGGCAGTGGCTTCTTTTTGTTCTGCTAGTGCTAGTACATTTAACAAAGGTAAGTGTGAATGATGTACAAGATAGATAGATTCCATTTTTCATCTGTATCTGTTGCAAGGTATACGGGCAGTAGATCACTTCATGTCTATGGTGAGGGGCCTTCCTCAAATTACAGCTCCCTCAGAAGTTTGTGAAGAATGTGTTGTTAGGAAAGAAGACCGTAGTCCATTAGAAAGTAGGGAGAGCGTATCAATGGGCTAGATTGAATGCTCGGAGGAGAAAGCACTTCCATTAGTGTATGGCTCGCCAGACGGAAGTCTGAAGTGAGTTTTTCGATTCGCTCCGTCTAATGTTAATATATAAGTTTGAATCCCTTGTCTTAAATCTACTTAAATCTCCCAACTGGTTTTTCGGATGTTCTTTCATGAGTTTCCTATTTTCTCTTCCGTCATAGACTTTCTTGGTGTATAGCTCGGCTGGTTAGTCTAACTGGTATCTGAGAGATGCTCTCTTCCCAGTGGTGTATTTCTCAACATCAGTATATGTGACAAAGCCAACTGTGGACCTGCAAATGAGGGGCATGATAGGTAGGGCAGATGCCTCATTTCTCATATGCACGTGTTAGCAATACTTGATGTTGATATCTTATCTTAGGGAAGAAACATTTGTTGAGATTTTGAAAGTCGAAATAACAAGAAACAACAATATTTTCACCCCTAGAATAGAACTCACCTGATGGGAGCAAAATTGAGAAAGACAATATACGCGGCAAACGCAGAATGCAAGGAGGCACCCCCAAAACCAAACGTCCTCCCAGAACTGAATGTGAGCACGATAGCCCAACCTTGGTAAGGGGAAGGAATAAGGCACTAATAAACAAACGCCAAGGGACTTCCGTGAGTGTAAGTGATTGAAGTACTGATATTAACATCCCATCCAAGTATCCTCCCTGAATCAAACGTGAGCACCATTTACCATCCTTAATTGGGCAAGGGGGAACAAAGGGTAGTACCGGTGAACAAACTTCTACGGAGCTCCGTGGAGTCCTGTGAGTGATTGAATTGCTTATACTAGCATTTCGCCTTTTTCATGCCAAATTTGCTCTTGATTACTTAATGCCATATAGACGATTGGAGTTCAGTGGGAAAGGCCAAAGCTATGTTTCTACATATGAGATTCCTGAGCGCCTGGCCTCCTTCCTCTTTAGGTTGTACATCTTATCCCATATGACTACGTGATTTCTACCACGTCTTCTGCCCGTTTCTTTAGAAGATTCATCATATCAGTCTCAAAGATGCGCCACCTGTTTTGGCGCTTTTCTTTTTATATAAAGATTTACTTATAAAAAAAAAATGCTTTTAGCTACACACCGCCGGAATCTTAATCTTGAAAAGGGATAGAAAATTATAGCGGGATACTTGGCAAACAAGTTTTGATAAGAGAAATTCTACCTCCTAAAGAGGATAAACCTCGCTTCTAACCATTAAGACGCCTCCCCACCCGCTCAAGCACCGGGTGTACCAAAAAGAGAGATCTAGGATTACCATAAAGGAATATCTGTAAGCACGATAAGGTCAGGAGAAAATCTTACGCCCTAACAGAGGCATAAACATCGAGCATGTTAACGCCATCTAACCACACTTTGCAAGATTAATCGTAAGTCCAGAAATGGACTTAAAGATCTGGAGAAGAGTAATGACATTCTAAAAACAATGAGTGCCCTCCGACAAAACAAAATGGTACAACTCAATTCAACTTACCTTAGTCCCAATCACTTGGGATTCGCTACTGAATCATTTTCTGTCATTCAGTTTGGTCCAAGCAAGGTCATCACAACCACCACACTCATTTATATCTTTCTTTATTACGGATTTCCATGTTACCTTTGGTCTTTCCTTTCTCCTCCTTCTAGTTTGGTTGATGTAGATATACTCACACTTCCTAACAGGTGCACTAACCGTCTATGTTATACGTCTCCAAGCCATCTGAAGTGATGCTATTGGTGCGACTTTTTTTGTCTGACACATTTGTTCATTATGAATTGTATCTTTTCTAGTTTTACCACATATTCATCTTAACATTTGCATTTCATCTACAATCATCTTATTAACATGTTCTTTCTTAGTTGTCTCACATTGAGTTCCATAAAGTAGCGTGGGTCAAATGGCTGTCCCATAAAACTTTTCTTTTAACTTAATGGGTATAAATCCATCACATAACACTCTGCATGCACTTCTCCATTTCACCCGACCTGATTTTACTCTATGACTTAACCTCCCCATCCTGATTTATAATTGATCCCAAATATCGGAATTGTTCCTTTTTTTGGTATTTATTCACCATCTAACCTACCTTTGTCTCCGCCAATACTTCTTCTAGCACTATAGTTGCATTCCGTATATTCCTTTTTTTGATAAGTAAGAGTATATATATATATAAATGAGAAAAAACAGGTGATGCCTCCTATGTACACCGGGAGTATAAAGATACGACAAACCTATTAATTAGAAATACTATCCACAAACTCAACAAAAGGGTCCCTGCTTGATGAGTTCAATTCGCCACACCAAAAGAAAAGGGTCCGAAACACTAAGACCTTTAACCCATTTACACTCTTCTCTACATCCTCGAAAGCTCTACAATTTCTTTCCTTCCAAATAGTCCAGACTATCACCAATGAAGCTACCTCCCAAAACATGCTCCTCCTTTTTCTTTTGTTAAAGGGCCGGCTCAACAGAAGATCCTTAACAGAACTTGGCATCACCCAGGAAATATGGAACAAACCGAAAATGAAGTCCATAACTCCCTAGCAGCAAAAGATAATCAACGCTTTTCCCATTACCTTTGCACATGCAGCACCAATTAACATACGTAATCCTTCTAACCCGTAAATTATTACCGGTCAAGATGGCGCCATTCACTGCCTCCCACATGAAGAAAGCTACCTTGGCAGGGGCCTTTGATATCCACACTGATTTCCAAGGGAAAAAAATTATCTCCAGACTTAGATTCTGATAATAAGACTTAACCGAGAAGACTCTATTTTCCTCCATCCCATAACACTGAATCCTCTCTACTGCCTTCCACTTTTAGAGCATTCAACAACTCAAAAAGCGCAGAAGCGGCTCGATCTCCTAGTCTTGTAAATTCCTTCTAAAAGGACTCCACGAGACGACATCCCCTCAAAGATGCATCACTGAAGTGACAAGAGCTTCCTTGTCCATAGCAATATTATATAAAGCGGGAAACACCCTCCAAAGCTCCACATCCCAACACCACTTCTCAGCCCAAAATCTGACCGAACCTTCGTTACCAATGCCAAAAGAAATAAACCGCTTGAACTTGTCGTGCTCTTTGCGAATCCCTTTCCACACACCAACCCTATAAGTCGAGAAAACATCTCCCGACACCCACTCTTGAGCATTATCTCCATACTTGCCAACCACCACTCTCCTCCATAAGGTTCCTCTCTCAACCGAGTATTTCCAAAGCCATTCCCACATTAGAGCGGTGTTGAAACGTCTAAGATTCTTGATCCCAAGACGCCTTCCTTTTATATTGGAACATACCATCTCCCACCTTACAAGATGGAATTTTCTCTCTTCTGTGTGGCCTTCCCACAAAAAATCTCATTCAAGCTTCTATAATCTCTTAGCAAGCGAAACAGGAAGAATGAACACCATTATAAAGTATGTAGGCAAGGTAGAGAGGGTGCTCTTAATCAGAGTAAGCCTGCTTGCCTTTGAAAGGTACTGCCCTTCCACCCAGCCAATGAAGCTCAAACTTCTCGATCACCGGATTCCATATCTCCTTGCCCTTTGAATAAGCGCCAAGAGGAAGACCAAGATACGACGTTGGCAAAGAACCCACCTTGCACCCGAAAAAAGAAGCCAAAGAAGCGATATTGTCCACTTGCCCAACTGGAAAAATCTTACTCTTGTGAATATTGATCTTTAACTCAGACGCAGCCTGAAAAAAGAGAAGGCCCACCCGTAGATATCCCAACTAAGAGATCTCATCCTCACAAAAAATAAGAGTGTCATCCGCGAATAATAAATGAGAAACCGCCTCTTCGGATAGCCTATCTCTTCTCACATGGAAGCCACGAATGAGACCACCCATAACGGAGGTGTCCAAAATCCTGCTTAACGCCTCCTTGACAATGATAAATAAAAATGGCGACAGTGGATCTCCCTGTCTAGAAAAAAACCCCTAGGGCTCTCCGTTGATCAGGACGGAGAATTTCACGGTTGAGATGCAAAAGAGAATCTAGTCGCTCCACCTTTCCCCAAAACCTATCTTGGATAGCACATACATCAAGAACTCCCATTAGATGTGATCATAAGCTTTCTCAATGTCAAGTTTACAAATCAAACCCGGCACCCACTTCTAATTCTCGCATCCAACGCTTTTCTGTAATCTGACGACCACCTACAAACGTGTGTTGAGAAGCTGAAACCACCTTTCCAATAACCTTCCTTAGGCGAACAGAAAGCACTTTAGCAATTATCTTGTATACCCCACCAATCAAGCTAATAGGCTTGAAATCTCTAATGTACTCGCGCCTATCTTCTTAGAGATCAAAGCAATAAAAGAGGTATTAAAACTCCTCTCAAAATGCTTATGAACAAAGAAATTATGAAAAACCTCCCTATGATCTTCTTTAATAACTTCCCAGCAATTTTGAAAAAAAGACATGGGAAACCCGTCCGGCCCTAGAGCTTTATCACCACACATGCCTTTCACTCTTCAGAAAATGGAATCTCTAGAGAATCCTTCTCTTCTAAGTTAAGGGACTTAAAAGAGACCCCTTCCAATCTAGGAAACCAAACATTGTCCTTGAAAAGACTATCATAAAATCCAGCAATTCCCGTTTAATATCCTGCACATCCCGGAGAAGAACTCCATTAATCCTTACTTTGCTAATTTGATTAGCTTGCTTATGAAATGTTGCCATACGGTGAAAAAACTTTGTGTTTCTGTCCCCCTCCCTTAACCACGGTACTCTAGATTTTTGTCTCCAACAAATTCCTCACTGATAAACAATCCCTGAATCTCTTTCTTCAATGAATCTCGACGAAGCGAGTCCTCCAGACTCAAACTACCCCTCCCTTCTTTCTCATCCAAAATTCTAACTTCTTCAAGTGAAACGAGCATTGATGTCTCCAAAAACAGTCTTGTTCTACACTTAGAGATCCTCTTTAAGGAACTTCAGCTTTTTGGCAAAGCTGAAACAGTGATTACCATCTACCACATAAGAACTCCACTTCTCTTTAATCCAGTCTACGAAACCCGGCTCTCTCAACCGCATGTTTTCAAAACGAAACCGAGATTTCCCTTTGACCACTTCCCCACACTCCAACTGAAGAGGCACATGGTCGGACACTATCCTCGGAAGACAAGATTGAGCCGACCCACCATACCAATCTAACCACCGAATCGACACCAAAAATCTGTCAATCCTAGAGCAATGTTGCATAACCCCATTCCTGGACCGCGTAAATTGCCCCCCACTAACGGAAGATCCACCGGACTTAGCTCATTAATAAAATCGTTTAACTCCACCATTGCAGGCGAAAAGGCCCTATTCCCAATACGTTCATAGGGGAACCGAATAACATTTAAGTCCCCCCCTACACACCAAGGCACTCCCCACTGCGGGTTAATTAGCTTAAGTTCATCCCACAATCTAATACGAATAGCATCCGAACAAGGCCCTTACTCCCCTGAAAAATCCCACCTCATAGAGCTGTCCGTATCCTGAGGCAAACAAGAAATAGAGAACTCGCCTATCAATGTCTCAACTCTAGATAAAAATCTAGTTTCCCACATCACAAGAATGCCGCCGGCTGCCCCCACTGCGTTGAGATGCTCCCACCGAGTCCATCTGTTTCTACCCACACTCAACACCACTCTTCTATCCACCCTATCCATTTTCGTTTCTTTAAGGCAAATCACATGGGGCCTCCATCTCCTAAGTGCCTCGTCATTAATACCCCTCACATTCCAAGAGCTAATTCAGAGATGCATATTTAACTCTGTATACAGTTTCTCCTCCCCTGACCTCCCCTATTTCCTACATGATCAAAATTCAAACTGCAACTCAATTTTTTTAGCTCCCTGTTGCTATTAACCTGGGTTTTCTTCTTACTGGATCTGTGGTCTTTCCCTACTGATTTCTTGTCTTTCTCTATCTCTATTAACAAATCCAAGATTTTTTTCTCATAACCCACGCAAGACACTCCAAAGAGATGCCCGAAACTCTTTATTCGCCATCTCACCCATACCGAAATATCATCTTTGTTCTCTGAGCCCAACAATAGCTCTGGAATCTGCAGAGACAGCGAATGGCGGCTTCTTCAGAGTCACAATCCATAGCCACAACAATGGACATCTCGGTCTGAGAATTAACCCCATCCGGTACAGAGCAATTCCCCTGCTCGCCTCTATCAGTATCGAA
Organism: Platycodon grandiflorus; assembly: GCA_016624345.1. Lineage (NCBI taxonomy): Eukaryota > Viridiplantae > Streptophyta > Magnoliopsida > Asterales > Campanulaceae > Platycodon > Platycodon grandiflorus. The sequence continues at coordinate 48,954,092 of CM028366.1, read as the reverse complement.
CATCCCCTCGAAAACTTGAGTTCTGTTTTCGGTCACCTCCGTCGCTGCTCGATCCTCTTGTATAGGTCGCGGAATCTCCTCTTTCTCGCAACTATCCTCTTGAACCCCTTTTCTCGATTCACAATCAGAATCACAATCTTCAAAGCCCTTGAAGATTCTCTCCACTTTTCTAACTTATCACTACCCCATTCTTCGTCTCATCAATCAAAACAATGTCATGAGCAAACAACATGCACCATGGACAAAAACTAAAGAGCTATTTCTATGCTGATCCCTTTATAAGTGAAGGAGAAGAAATGTTATTTGGGAAGCTGCCCCTTTGGGTATTTGTTGGACTATTTGGAGGGAGAGAAATAAGGGGGCTTTCGAGAACGTGGAACTATGCATTCTTAACTAAAGAAGTCTCTTTTTTCCATGATGTTCTTTTGGTGTACGAGTCAGCTCAGCCTAAAATTTACTCTTTTGTAGAATTTGTAGATTGCTGCTTTGTATATTAGGTTCGTTTTATTGAAGTATACTCCTAGTGTACACAGTGTTTTGACGCCTTTTGTTTATATAATTACTTATCAAAACAATAAAAATAAAAATGGTATCATCTGCAAATTGTATATGAGACACCCTGTACTCCTCTCGCCCACTCGACATCCAGAAAACAACCCCAACCTCCTCTCCTTTTGAAATCATCCTGCGTAGGACATCCGCTACAAGGGTAATTAGAAAGAGGGACAACGGGTCCCATTGACTTAATCCCCTGGACGCTCCAGATCACTTCTTGGCCTGCCTATTAAAAATAATAGAGAAAGACGGGGAGTGAGAACACCCCCAAATTCACCACTTAAATTCAAATCCTTTTTGATCCATAACCACGCCAAGAAACCGTCGGTCGTACACCTACTCAAACTCCAGCTTCAGCACTAGACCCCACCTACCTTGGCGGTAAGTTTTCAACTACCTCATTAGCCACAAGAGCATTGTCAATACTCCACAACAAAGGCACTCTAAGCCACTGAGATAGTATTCCCCCAACACCAGGCTCAATCTCTTCAAGGACACCTTGGTAATAATTTTATAGACGTCATATCAAGGCTAATAGGTCTCAAATCATTCATCCTTAAGGTAATAAAAGTAGAATTTCAAGCTCTTACATAAAATATGATGTCATAGAACTCCAAGAAAACCCTCATGAGATGACCTTTTATTCCAACAAGATTGGGAAAAGGCCATAGAGAAATCTTCGGGCCTGTAAGCTGTATCCCCTGCCAGTTCAATCGCAGCCCTAACCTTCTCCTCAGTAAACTGCCTCTCCAACCACTCACTCTGATCCCGAGAAAGAGGACACCAATCTAACCGCTCTATCATATTCATAGGCCTATTCACCTGCTCTTCATGGAACAAGTCCTTAAAAAAATCAGAAATAGCATCTGGAATCAGCTCAGTATTGCGAACAATCTCCTCAGACCAAGTCAACCTCCTTAACAAACCTATGGCGCCTCTTACCAGAAGCAACCCTACGAAAGAGCTTGGAGCTACAGCCCCCATTCTTAATAAGGAGGAAGCAAGCAAAGATAGTTTCCCAAGTTGAAAGATCTCTAGAGTCTCGAGATTTTTAAGGATCGAAGTAATCTAGCTGTAGGCAGTTTTGGTAAACCAGCTAGATTTTCTCTGAAGGATGTTAATAGTCCTTTTTCATCATAATTTTTGAATGAGAATCGATTTTAAGTGAAGCCTATCTTTTGTGTTTTTCATTTTCTGTAATTTCCTAAATTCAAAAACACTGATGTCAACCTTCCTTTTTTCAGTGAAGATTTTGAAGAGTACAGGAAAGTGGCATTCTCATGGAGACAACGTATGAGAGCTATGCCCCACAATCAAAGGGCTTCAAGCAAAGGTCGGAACGATTCAGTATGTGGAACTGTGCATGGTAGAGGCATAAGAGACATAACTAATCAGGTGATTTATCAACCAATTCAGATATTTGTGTGCTACAGGTTATTACATTGTGCTGAATATTGATTAAATATTCTAATGGATGAAAAGCTTCATTGTCTATAATGTATTGTCATGCTAATGCTTGTCATTGCATTATTTTGTTAAATTAATACTAGAGCTGTAATATCTGATCTTTTCTTTGGATATACTTTAGATTTTTAAAGGCATTCCAAATTATGTCAAGATAGTGGAAGTTGGTCCAAGGGATGGGTTACAAAATGAGAAGAATATTGTACCTACAGATGTGAAGATAGAGTTAATTCACAGGCTTGTTTCTTCTGGATTGTCTGTTGTTGAGGCCACTAGCTTTGTCTCACCAAAATGGGTACCTCAGGTAACTTGGTCTTTCCCCCTTGATGTTTATCAGTTTCACTGCTATTGGTAAATGTATCGCGTTTGGGTTCGACAAGGTCTATGTAGTGGGACCTTTTTTTAGTTTATCTCCAAATTGTTCCCGCCTCTCCACTCCTGGCGACTAGTTAGTCCTATTCTGTTCATCAAGGGAGTGGATTCTAAGCAATTTTATCCTGCCCCTCTCACTTGCATTAAGGAGGAAATGCTATTTGAACCCATGAGATAATCTTCTTATAGTAGCTTCATATGATTTACATCATGCTGCAATGCGATTAAAGGAGATTAGAAGTAAGATAAGAGGAGAAAGCGTAAATGCAAGCAGTACGTTCTTTCATCTCCAGCTAGACAGAGCACAAGGATGTAATCAGACAAGATACTATTTGGTAGATGACTGATAATCTTTAAGCCATGTGATTAAACTGCCAAAACACGAGATCATGGATACCTACTTCTTTCTAGTGCTCGATTCATTGTTTTCTGAAAAACTACCTCATGCTCTATTTGCTTTTTTTTTTCAATAAAAGAAGAAACTTATCAAACTGGAAGAGGAAAGGATGTAGTAGATTAGGAGTCCACCAAACATCAGGTGGGAAATGGTACAACCCAAGCAAAAGCATCAACACAGAACAGCTTTCTAATCCCTGCATAAATCTGAAATAGTGACTCCCTGGAAAGCGCATATCTGTAGACCAATAAAAAAGTCTATTCCACCTCATGCTTTTCTTCTTTATGAAATTCATGAGAGATGGGTCAATTCATTGTAGGTAACATATGTGATTCTGTCTGAGAAAGAGAAAGTTGTCTAGAGGGGGCCTAAGTAGAGCCGTTCTTGCTTTACTTTCCAGTGAGTTTAAAATATCTGTTCCTTGCTTTCCTTCCCCAGCTTGACAGCTTAGTTACAAGCCTCAAGTCTCTCTGTTTTTTACCAATATCTATGTTTAGCAGGATGAAGGCCCTTAGATTAGATGCCCATTTTTCCTTTAACTATCCAGTCTACTGCTCCTGTTCCTCAGCCCCGTATTCTGCTGCAAGGTTTCATTTCTTGAAGTATAAGTACATATGTCTTCAAATCTTAGGTCCTGAGACTTTTTCTCCTTGGAAATTAGTGATGAAAATTCTTAACCATTTCCCACCGCACTCCTCAAAATTAAATGTAAATTGCTGCAGAATGCCATATGTCATCTATTGACTCTAAAATGCTGCTGCTGCACCTTAGCCTTCTGTTTTGTCCAGCCTTACGCTGTGATGAGCCAGTTAGATGATTGTAGAAAATAAGAAATTCACACTGATGTTGGAGGTATAAGACTCTTCTATATTTCATGGCACTAGGTGAGAGCTTCATTTGAAGTTCCTTCTGAATCTCTTTAGGGAGAACAGAGTTTCTTGGTTGCTGAGACGGGCAAGATCATATAATCAGTTCATTATTCTAAATTTTCTGGCCTCCAGCTGAATCCAACTTCTCAATTCAATGATCTATTAGATCTTGTTCTTAGGCTCCATGATACAATCATATGTTTTTATTTTTTTTAATTTCAAACTCCGTGAGAACAGAGTTCTTATCATGCTGTCTCTAAAAAAATGTTTGTGTATTAAAAGCAAATAGTGCAAAGAGAAAAAAAAATTACAGTAACTTTCATTTACTGAAATGTGCCGAACAGAATTAAACGACAAATGTTGCATCACGGTAGCATCCCGTGCTTATGCTCTTGCATGCGGCAGGGTCATGGGAATAAGCTGGTACTTGCTTATCAATGATTCGTTGCACTTTAGGGTCCAAAGTTCCAGTGAGTTAGTCAAATGGGTCTAAACTTCCATTTTTGTCTCAAAAAGGGGTCTATTATAACGTATGTTAGCTTTCAACCATTATGTGACTACATATCAGTCGTGTGCGACTCCTTCACACATCATCACTCAGATGAAAAAACTAATTTAAGTGCTGATAGACCCCTTTTTGAGACAAATGGGGGTCTGTTTGACTAAATTTGGGACTGTGGACCCTAAATTGCAAAAATGGGTTAAACTGTGGACCTAAATTTTATTAGCCCTTAATCAAATGATACATTGATTTTAGGATGATTTACAGCAGATGAAAAAACAAATGGAGTGGAAATAACACATTCAAGGGATTGGAATTAGCTCTAATTAGTGATAAATTGAGAAGAGAATGAAAGCCATTTTAGATGGTTTGCACGCATAATACTAATACCGAGACCATTACGTGTATGAATATCGAACATTGACAGAGTTACTATGTTAAGTAATCATATGGAGAAGCCAAAATTAGCGTAGAGGGAACAGTTAGAGAATATGTACATTAGGCTTAACAGAAGACATGACACTAGGATTAGCTGAATGTAAACAGGACTCATGCACCCATATTGTTGTTGTTACAGCATTTCATTTAGGCGAGTCACTTGATGCATTACTCTTATTTTAAACTTCATGATCAAGTTTACCTCAATTCTTGTTTACGTGAATGTGGTTTTAGCCCATGTTTTCACCACCCAGCAGCTTAAAGAAAGAGAAATATAATTCTGCAAATAAACACAGACCAGAACATTGAAGAGACCTATTTTTGCCTAGCTTCCTGGTAGAAACTTTGAGGGCTTGCTTCTATTAAGTCATTGCATGGAAAAAAAAACTTGGTTTTCGAACTCATCTTCTTATAGGAAATTCAAGCATGAAGTTTGTGAATATATTTCAAATTGCTTTTCTTGTTGAAGATTGTAAAGGTAAGGTGCTCTAGAGAAAGTCATAGAAAGGGAGTAAGAAAAAGGGAAACAATGTTTGGGAATAAGACAAACCTGCAAATTTGATCGAGAGTAAATTTTACTATACAACTCCAAATTGCATAACAGTAAACACTTTTTCATTTTTTCCACATTATCCATTGGGTAATAGGTATATGGCAAATTTTCATACATTTTGCAGATTTCATGGCAAATTTTCATACATTTTGCAGATTTCCTTGATTTTATATGATCTTGATGCTAGTACTGATCTTGATTTTGGTAAACTATATTGCTTAAGGCTTCAGTTATTTCACTTGTTTGGTGCTGTTGAATCTACCAACCTTAGTGTTTATTGTTTATTTGCTGTTTCTTTTTCTCTAACTGCTGTATATAGTTGTAGCAAGAGTTATTGTCATTCTCTTTCAACCCTCCCTTCTCCCAAGTGTTTCCACGGACATGCATGCTTGTTGTTAGAAGTATAAGTTAATGGGTTTAGTTGTATATATGTATATGTATAAGGGCCTTGGTGTAACTTGTATATAACACGTATATATATGATACAGAGCCTGACCTTCAGAGTGTCGGCTTCTTCCCTACACCCTATGTTGTGTGATTTCTTCTTATTTAACATGGTATCAAAGCAAGGTTTTCATTGAATCTTCGCTGTGATCGTGCGAGCCTGTTCTAGGGTTAGGGTTGAAAGCTTCGCAGCACATTGCCTTAAGACGCAGTAGCTTCAGACGAGGGTAACCTTTTAAAATCAAGTCTTTTGACAAGATTTAGGACAAATGAGGATATCATTGAAGTCGCCTGGAGTAGGCGACCTTGTCTGTGATTTTTTTGTTGCCAGCCGGTGCCGGAATAGTACCCCACGCGCCTCACGCGCTCCACTTGCCGGCGCGTCTGTCGGAGTTTCCTCGTCGGAGTACCACAGAGTTGGTCGCCGGCCATTCCTTGTCCTAGGCTTGTGTTTTGTTGTTCAGTTTGGTGATTTTTGGTCAAATGTCTTCTTCCGAGATGTCCGATGCTAAGATGTCCGATGCTAAGGTTGTAGTTTCTGAAGTAATATCTGCTAGTTGAGGATTACTGATAAACGACTAACAGGGAAGAATTACTTGATGTGGAGACGTGTCGTTGAAATGAGTTTGAAAGGGCAGAAGAAAGAACATCATCTTACTACTGTTCGGGAGACAGATACAACATGGATGCGAGAGGATGCTGATTTGTATTGGAAGCTAATGAATTCCATAGATGATGAGATTGCAGAGCTTGTCGCTCATACTACGAATGTTCGAGATATGTGAGAGTACTTGGCTATTGTGTATGGCGGCAAGGACAAGTTGAACCGTATTTATGACTTATCTTGTGCGATGTTTTGCCAAGATCAACGAGAACGGATTGTCACCCAATACTTTGCTGACTATAAGAAACTGGCCGCAGAATGGAGTTCCCTACTGCCGCTTACTACAGATGTTAGCACCATGCAGGCACAACGAGAACAGTTGATCATCCTTGGATTTCTTTCTGGTTTGCTACCTGAGTTCAGTACCGCTCGCTCACAGATTTTATCTGGCACCGATGTTCTCTCTCTTCAGGACGTTTTCTCCCGTGTTCTTCGTGCCTCCTTAGAGTCTGGAGTGAGTAATAGTGTTGTCGGGAGTGTTGGTCATCCACGTGAGTCCTCTGCGCTTGTGGTTCAGGGGCAACGAGGAGGGGATAGTGGTGGTCGCGGTGGTAGAGGATCTGGTAGAGGAGGTCGCACTAATGGTCGTGGTGGAGGCCGAGAGAATACAGAGACTCGTGTCTGTTATCACTGTGGGGACACTGGTCATATGATTCGTAACTGCTGGAAGCTACATGGGAAACCGTCTACAGATCGTTTTGCCCATGTTGCCTCCAATCCTGCGGCACCAATTGCACCACCACCACCGAGTGAAGGTAAGATGGTGATGATGTCTGACAATGAGTTTGCTCGGTATACACAGGTTCAGGCATCCTCTTCTTCCTCCACTGTTACTTTTGTTCAGACAGGTAAACCTACTGCTTGTGTCTCTTCATCTGATTGTAAATGGGTCATTGATTCGGGTGCCTCCGACCATATGACTTGCAATCAAGGTCTTTTTTCTTTATTCACTCCGGTGTTGGGTAACCCTAGTGTTACACTAGCCAGTGGTTCTGTAATTCCTATTCAGGGACGCGGTAACATCTATCTTACACCGTCTCTTACTTTGTCGTTGGTTTTATATATTTCAGATTTTTCCTTCAATCTCTTGTCCGTTAGTAAATTCACTCGTGATCATAATTGTGAGGTCTCATTTTTTCCTACACATTGTGTTTTTCAGGATCGTGCGACAAAAAGGATTATTGGTAGAGGGCGAGAATCTGGTGGGCTGTACTTCTTTGAGGCTACGTCATCGACTGCATATCTGAGTTCTTCCGTTTCTCCATTCCAGCTTCATTGCAGATTGGGTCATCCTTCCATGTCGAGTCTTCAAAAGTTGTGTCCCGACCTATCCATGTCCAATTTTACTTGTGATGCTTGTCAGTTTGCAAAGCATCATCGTATTTCTTATTTTTCTAGAATTAATAAAAGGGTCAACTCCCCATTTGATGTCGTACATTCTGATGTTTGGGGCCCTAGTCCGGTTGTGTCTAAGTTAGGTTATAGGTATTTTGTTACTTTTGTGGATGATTATTCCCGTGTTACTTGGATATATTTAATGAAAAATCGTTCCGAGTTATTTGATATTTTTTTGGAGTTTTGTGCTGAAATTGAGACTCAATTTGGTGTGCCTGTTAAATCCCTTCGTAGCGATAATGCCCAAGAGTACTTCTCTACTGTTTATTCTAAATTTATGGCAGTACGTGGTATGCTCCACCAATCATCGTGTGTTGATACCCCTCCGCAAAATGGGGTGGCTGAGAGAAAAAAACGTCACCTACTTGAGGTTGCCCGAGCTCTCTTGTTTCAATGACTGTTCCTAAAGAATTTTGGGCCGATGCTGTTTTAACTGCTTGTCATCTCATTAATCGCATGCCTTATTCTGTTCTTGAGGGTGAGATTCCATATCGTGTCTTATTCCCATCTCAGTCTCTCTACTCTGTCTCTCCCAAGATTTTGGCAGTGTTTGTTTCGTTCGTGATCATCGTCCTACTATTACCAAATTGGATCCTAAGGCACTTAAGTGTATCTTCGTAGGTTATTCTCGTACTCAGAAAGGATATCGTTGTTTCTCTCCTGACTTGAATCGATATTTGGTTTCTGCGGATGTTATGTTTCATGAGTCTATTTCATTTTTTTCGCCGTCTGTTGCACCTTCTGTTGGGTCACTCTGATGATGACTTCCTCATTTATCGTGTCGTGCAGTCCGGATCTTCTCCTGTTCAGCCAATAGCTCGGCCTCCCATCGTGCATGTTTACACTCGTCGATCGTGTCCTCAAAGCGTTTTGCCTCTAGATTCTGCCCCTGTTGAGCCAGTCCAGTTGTCGCCTGATCCTGTCGCGGTTGAGTCTTCTTCCGACCTTGATGTCCCTATTGCTCTTCGTAAAAATAAACGTAGTTGTACCTCCCACCCTATTTCTGACTTTGTAAGTTATAATGGTTTGTCTTCCGAGCATTGTGCATTTGTTACTCTCCTTGAGTCTTATTCCATTCCTACGTCTGTGTCTGAAGCAGTAGGTCATCCTGGATGGAAGAAGGCCATGGAAGAGGAGATGAGTGCTCTTCTCCATAATCAGACTTGGGAGTTAGTTCCGTTACCGTCCGGTAAACATGCAATTGGGTGTAAATGGGTTTACACTATTAAGGTGAATCCGGATGGGACTTTGGCTCGTCTTAAAGCTCGCCTTGTTGCGAAAGGGTTTGCTCAGACATATGGGGTAGATTATTCTGATACGTTTTCTCCGATTGCCAAACTTGCCTCTGTTCGTTTACTGATCTCACTTGCTTCGTCTTATCACTGGCCTCTTCACCAGCTTGATGTGAAGAATGCTTTTCTTCATGCATATTTAGAAAAAGAGATTTATATGGAGCAACCTCCAGGGTTTGTTGCTCAGGGGGAGTCTGGGATTGTTTGCAAGTTAAAGCGGTCGTTGTATGGATTGAAACAGTCTCTGCGTGCATGGTTTGGCAGATTTAGTAATGTGGTGATAGAGTTTGGCCTTACGAGATGTCAGAGTGACCACTCTATTTTCTATCGATAGAATAGTGCAGGTATTATTTTATTAGTTGTGTATGTGGATGATATCGTGATTACGGGGAGTGATAGCACAGGTATTCGAACACTAAAAGAGTTCCTTCAAAAGAGATTTCAAACTAAGGACTTGGGTAGTTTGAAATATTTCTTAGGAATCGAGGTTTCTCGGTGCAAGCAAGGCATCTTCTTATCTCAGAGAAAGTATGTGCTCGATTTGTTAAGTGAGGCAGGAATGTTAGGGGCGAAACCTTCTGAGACTCCTATGGATCCGAATCTGAAGCTTACAGCTGAAGATGGTGAGGAATTTGCCGAGCCTGAGAAATATCGTCGACTTGTTGGAAAGTTGAACTATCTTGCAGTAACTCGGCCAGATATTGGCTTTGCAGTTAGTGTGGTAAGTCAGTTTATGTCACTGCCACGGTGTACTCATTGGGATGCTGCTGTAAGAATTCTGCGATATCTTAAAAGAGCTCCGGGACAGGGTGTGCTATACCGTGATCATGGACACATGAGAGTTGAGGGGTTTGCAGATGCTGATTGGGCTGGTTCTCCTTCTACTGGATACTGTATATTCGTTGGGGGCAACTTGGTTTCTTGGAAGAGTAAGAAACAAGCAGTTGTGTCGAGATCGAGTGCCGAGTCCGAGTATAGGGCTATGGCTCTTGCCACATGTGAACTTGTGTGGATTCATCAGCTACTGAGTGAGGTTGGCATTTGTAATCCATCACCTATGCAGTTGTGGTGTGATAACCAAGCAGCTATTCATATTGCTTCGAATTCAGTTTTCCATGAGCGAACAAAGCACATAGAGATTGATTGTCATTTTGTTCGAGAAAAACTTCAAGAAAAGTAGATTGCCACGGGCTATGTGAGAACCGGGGATCAACTGGCGGATGTATTCACTAAGTCACTGAATGGGAACAGAATGAGTTATATTTGTAACAAGCTGGGCATGTATGACATTTATGCTCCAGCTTGAGGGGGAGTGTTAGAAGTATAAGTTAATGGGTTTAGTTGTATATATGTATATGTATAAGGGCCTTGGTGTAACTTGTATATAACACGTATATATATGATACAGAGCCTGACCATCAGAGTGTCAGCTTCTTCCCTAAACGGCTAAACCCTATGTTGTGTGATTTCTTCTTATTTAACACTTGTCAACTTTACCTGTATTATCAACTCGACCATATATTCTGTGACATTCTTTTGGAATGTCAATTTAATCCTATATTTTTCAGTTACCTGCTTATCCTAATATAACCTATTCTCATAAATTACTTTCATTTTTGCTGAATTTTTTTTTTACAAGCTGGCCGATGCGAAGGATGTTATTGAAGCAGTTAGAAACTTGGGTGGTGCAAGATTGCCTGTACTGACACCCAATTTAAAAGTGAGTTGCCTTCTTTGGCTATGAATTATTATTTTGTATTTTGCATGAATCAGCTTCAAAATTGTTGTACCAATCGCCCCTAGGGATTTGAAGCTGCTGTAGCAGCAGGAGCTAAGGAAGTAGCTGTCTTTGCATCAGCGTCAGAATCGTTTTCGAAGTCGAACATTAATTGTAGCATTGAGGAAAGTCTCACGCGTTATCGTGCTGTTGCTGATGCCGCAAGAAAGATCTCAATTCCTGTTCGTGGGTATGCCTCATTTTTCCTCTCTCTCTCTCTCTCCTTCCCCCTCCCACCCCTATTCCCCACTCTCTGTCTCTGATTCTGTTCTCATTCTCTTGCCTGGAATGTAATCTACTGCATCTTTCATAACTATCATCATATGAAACTATAGACACACCCAAGAGCATCAATGTTCCAGTTATCTCATAATTTTGATTTTTTTCTCTTAAAAGGCAATTATTAAATTTTTTTTTGATTAGTAAAAAAATATACTCCCTCCGTCCCTAAATTATTGTCTTCCTTTCCTTTTTTGTCCGTCCCAAAATAATTGTCTTGTTTGAAAATTTTTCTTTTTCGGACATCACTTTTACCATTTTACCCTTATTTTTTCCCCTACTTTATTTATGAACCACATACACATGGGCATTAAAGAAAATTACACATTATACCAATATTAATAATCAAGTCAATTGTTTTTTCTTAATCCGTGTGCCGGGTCAAACAAGACAATAATTAAGGGACGAAGGGAGTATATATCAACAAGCGTCAAAACAGGTGATGCGTCCTACGTACACGGGAGGTATACACTACCAAAAGTTAACTAGATATGGAAAAATTTCACAAATTCTACAAAAGTACTAGCAGGGCAGCCAGAAGGTCTCTCTTTTTCTGAGCACCAAAGAACAAAGTGCGAACGTGTTCTTCAAAAAAATCATGGAGCCCTCCTCATTATCAAAAGTCCAGCACACGCCCAGCGGAACTGCCTCCCAAATGATATTTTTTCTCTTACGCTTATACAACGACCAGCTCAAAAATAGCTCTTTGACAGACCCCGGCATTACCCAAGAGAGAATGAACAGACTGAACAGCAAATTCCACAACTCTGTCGTTACTGGGGAACTCTGTCAAGAGTCGTTTTCGAAATGGTCAAATTTATGATATATATATTGTTAGTGGACCGTAGCGCCAATTTTATGTGTTGTTTGGAATGGTAAAACTTATTTTGGGACTGAGTATGATATTATGACCTATGAGGCTTCATCAACTGTGTTGTTAGTCTCATTCTCTTATGTCATGCTATAAAGATCGTTGTTATCTACATGAAAATTCTATAGCGGTATGTTGATTTGAGATTTGCGTGCATGAGGTACATAGCATAATTTATATGACTAACTTGTTTCTGGGACGATATAAAATACGAGCCTTGGACCTATTGCTGGATCTTACATTCTTTCTTGACATGCTTTTGTAACTTTAGCCCCCCTATTACTTCTCTTTAGACCTTTGGTAATTATTATCAACGGATCTTTTTCAGTACTCATGTATCCATTGATGTTTTAGATACTTGCTTTTGAACTGGATAAGAGTTGGAATTCACTGATTGTGTTTAATTGTGAAATGATGTATTTTTAGTTCAATCATCACTAAGGCACCCTAGCTAAGACAGTAACATAGTACAGTTGATGTGGGCTCTGTTTTTGAGTCAGTGTTTCTAGGAAACTGTTTGGGAAAATAACACCATTGGTCGCAGTACTATTGGCCCTTTCGAGATTTGTCGGTGAACTGAAAAAAAGTCACAATTGACTCATTATACTGAAAGTAATTGGTCCTTCAATTAGATTCATTCTAATTGAGCCGTTAAGTGTCCGTGTGGGACTTTGGTGTCTTTTCCAAGGACAAGGGTGTCAAATACCATCTCGATTTCTTTGCATTACGTCATTTTACAGAAAAATTAAAAAAAAATAAAAAACAAAGAGAAGAGAAAAAAAACAAAGCAAATCAAATAAAACAAAAAGGTGGCAATGATGTTGCAAGGGCTGGTGGATGAGGGCATCTGAGGTCATAAGGAGTGAGGGGGTTAGGGCCATGAATAAAGATTGTTGGTGTTGATGGAGATGGTAATAGAAGATAGCAATAATACAGGAACCTTTGGTTTAAGTAGCCCAATTGTGTTTGATATTGATCTTCTGTACTTCCAATCACCATGCAAGTGGAAGCAAGAAATCACAAGTCTAATTAAAATGGGACTCTCCCGTTATCCAAGGATAGTTAATTGTCCACCCAAGAGGAGGTTTCTGTATGTTTAGTTACGAGCATAACATTGAACTGAATCTTCTTCTGGTGCTGTTAATGCAGCCTAAACAAGTTCATATTCCAAATTAATTTTATATCATAATTTTGTCCCATACGAAGTGTGAGTTTAGCTTTCATTTGTATCTCATCAAACTGATCCATGGCTACAGCTCAATATTTTCGTTAACGAATATGATTTCCAAAATAGTTGTTCATCCATCAGCTGTATATTCGTCCTCTCCTACGAGGAAATATAGAAAATAATCTGTCAACTTGAGGCCTGATAGTATCACTTTTTTGACATCGCATGAATCCAGTCATAACTTAAAATTTGTGATTTTGTGAAAGAAAGTGAGATTTTTTAGTTGATAACATGTTTGAACTCGTCCATCTGAGGATGAAATTATGCTTTAGTACGAGTGGCTAAAACTGAGCTCAAGAACTTGTCTTCTTTGATTAAATAGGTATGTGTCATGCATTGTTGGATGTCCAGTTGAAGGTGCTGTTCCTCCTTCAAAAGTTGCATACGTGGCTAAAGAACTTTATGATATGGGTTGCTCTGAAATCTCACTTGGTGATACAATTGGGGTTGGTACACCAGGTAAATGTTCCAATATACCTTGCTTCAAAATAGATAGCTACATAGTATCTTGCATACATGAAACACGCGAGTTTTGGCTATGCATATCTGCTCCTGGAATATGCATCCAATTAACAAACATTTAGTGTTTTGCTGTTGTAAACTGCCTAACAAGTGATGCTTCCTCCTATAGCCTTACAACCATATGTACAAAAAGGTTATTTCTTTCTATAAATATGTCAATTGGACCCATTGCGTCACCTCCAGGTTGGTATCCCTAGTTGTCTTTATACCCTTACAACGATATGTATGAAACAATTATTTCTTTCTACAAATACGTCTATTGGACCCATTGCATGACCTCCAGGATGGTCTCCCGAGTCTTCTTTATCCTTGTTTCTCTTTTGATAGTCTTCCTTGGATACATTTAGAGCAGTATGTTGGACGATTAATATAACAAATAAACTACTAGTCATATCAAGAAGTTAAAATTGAATTGATGTATTCGGTGAAAAGTTTTTCCCTAATCTTTGTCAATGTGTCAAGTGGCTCCTCAGATATATCGTTAGTCTTACATATCTATGCTTTTATAACATCTATTCCATTTTTCTTTGTTTACAGGTACAGTTATTCCTATGCTTGAAGCGGTCATGGCTGTTGTTCCTGTTCAGAAGCTTGCCGTCCACTTTCATGACACTTATGGGCAGTCTCTTCCTAATATTTTAGTATCACTTCAAGTAAGCTAATTCCTCCTTAAATGTACACAGTAAAATAGGATTGTCTTTCGTGAAGGCATGAATAAAATTACAAACGAATGGTGATTAAGCTTTAATCTGCATGATATGGCTTTAAAATTGAGTTGCAAAAAACTAAACTTAGTTTCTAGTTTGAGACATGGTTCTCAGAAATCACTTGCATTTTGTCGCCATCTTTTGGAATAGAAAACCCTCTTGATTCCACCGTAGTGTTTTAAACACTCCAAGCTAATGGTGATAGGAATGTTTTAATCATTTGTTGCAAGACTGATAAATTGGAAAAAAACGAAAAGGCTACTTGTAGGGCCTGAACCAGCAATACGATGCCTTTGACGCTTTGACATCTTCTTCCATCCATGCATGCCTGAAACCAGATAATGTTTTTACTGCTGCATGTATCTAATTACAGAGTCAATTAAGACTATGTCATACTGCTGAATAACAGATGGGAATCAGCATAGTGGACTCCTCTATTGCGGGTCTAGGAGGGTGCCCATATGCCAAGGGAGCTTCTGGAAATGTTGCCACTGAAGATGTTGTCTACATGCTTAATGGCCTCGGAGTGAAAACCAATATCGATTTGGGAAAGCTCTTGGAAGCAGGTGAATTCATCAGCAAGCATCTGGGTCGCCCATCGGGTTCGAAGACCGCTGTCGCATTGATGAGCCGAGTGAGGACAGATGCTTCTAAGATGTGAGCCCTCAGTGAGGTAGATTTATCTTACCATTGTGTGGAGAATGGCCGAAAAAGACTAATTTAATAGTCTCGTGGCTTTTGTTGATATAATATATACTGCTTATACATGGGAATTATAGAAAAAAAGGACCAAATAATTTTATTAATGATCTTGGTGAGAAAGTAAAAATGCTGTATATTAGGATCTTTGTCAACATGAACAGAATGCTAGAACATTGCAATGATGTTGTAGTGTACCAAATTTAAATTTTTAAGGGAAATGATAGAGAGTACTTCATCTATCTTGAGTTACAATGTTTTCTCTTTGCCTTCTCTTACATGAGTGAGCAGCTTTGCTTACAAGTTACCTAAAACTGTTAACTGGATGAAACAGATTTGAGGCTTACATGATTATCTTTATGTTATCCTGTAGTGCAATCTTTCTGAAGAATCACATTGTTTTAAGGGGCAACTTTTGACCAGATATTGAATAAGAGAATAATCGTAAATGCTATTGCAATATTCTAGTAACTAAAAGAGTTCTAATAATACTGCACATCTTTTGAACATTCTATAAAAACACACGGAAAGATCTTCAAACAATATTAAATTGTTCTTTCAATTCTGAATATAAGGCTTGGAATTGGGTTGCCAAACATTACCTAAGGGGTTTGCCAGAGTGTTTCCATCAAAGAGAAGCTATTGTTGTAATTGTAAATCCATCCTTCGATTCATGACCAAGGATTTCTGATTGTCTTCTTGACCACAATACTCGCAGCTTAACCAACAATCTAATTGTCTCACTTTCTCTGAAAACACCTGATGGCCAAAGCCGCCTCATGCTCAACATCATATTTATGTACTAACCTCATCCAGACTAAGACAATTACCACATGAAATCTTACTCCAACTGTAGTTATGTAACAAGTAAGAACTCCAAAATGTGAAACTCTAATTTACGTATATAGGTAAATATTTTTTTTTATATATTTTTACTTGGCTTCAAGTTTAGTTTATGCTGAACTGAAGTTAATATGATAGGGAAAGAAATTTTCTTGGAATAATTTTATTATTAAATTGAACTATCTTCTTACTGGATAATGCTAAGAGAAGCCAAAAACTGTTCTCAGTTTTGAGTTGTAACCGAAGTATCAAAAATGTCATTGGTTAGTTAAAATGACAATTTGCATCTCTAACCCAGAAGTTGGAAGTCCAAGTTATAACTACTTTTAGGATATTTAAAAATGTTGTTTATTGAGGAGTTTAGGAATGAAAATGGGGTATGTATTTCCCCGTCCAGTCCATACACCAACACAGACAAAACAACATGATCTCGGAACTACTTTGTTCCACTGTGAAAATATTTATATATAATTTAGATCAAACTTAAAAAAAAGGGTCTTCTTTGAAAATGTTAGCTGATAAATTTTAGAAAATTTTCGAATATAGCCTTATCACATTAACCTTAAAGGAAATAAAAGATAGCCAATTTAATCCTTGATATCAAGGATTTTTATGGAAATTTTCTTTAAACTATGTATAGAATATTTTAACTTTCTCATGTTGACTGTTTGAGCCCTGTTCTTGCCAGTTTCCCCAACTTCAGAAAATGGAAGCCTTGTGTAGACTACGCACCCTGTGCTTACTAGTTAGGGAAGGCTACTTTTTCACCTTTTCTCCTTTTGGGGTCGGTTTATATGTGTGTGTTGTATTAGTAGTTTGGCAATATTAGTTTTGGGCAGGGCACTGATAGACTTAAACTTAGTTGTAGTGGTTGGACCCCAGGTGTTGGAGCAGGGCAGTGGTGTGCTTGCTGCTGCAGCTTTTGTTTTAAGGTTGTAATTTCTGGTTTTGCTTTCTTTTGGTGTTATCTGACCTTTTTCAACCCAATAATAATTTTAATTAATCATTTTGCTAATTAAAAGAAGAAGAAGAAGCAAAAAAAAAACCCTGTATTCTATTCCTATTTAGGGTGAGGTTGGGTATGCTTTCCCCATCCATACCAACTCCATCTTATTCCTATTTTGGGTAGGGAATTATCTATTTATTTCTGAGCTCAGTAGCCATCCATAAACAAGGGTATATGCATCTAAAACTCTAACGGCATGTTTGGCTTTGCAATTTAATTAGTCGGGTTTTTTTTTGAAGAAAAAGTAATCTATAAGCCACTAGATCAAAGTAATATATAAGCAACTGGATAGAGTATTTGTATTAAGTTAAAAGTTTGGGGCTTGTAGGTGTAACAGTTTAGTTTAGTTTAGTTAATGAGATG